>OZ018320.1:47144978-47674978 GCA_963969495.1 Ceratothoa steindachneri
CCTGCTGTGACTTCTCGTAGAGCGTAGTTTTATCGAAGATTCTTTTAAGTGATGCTTTTAGACATGAGAGCCCTATTTATACCCCTCACCATGAGCGCCTAAGTGACGAAATTCAACCTGTTTTCAGTTCGTCGACCCGCGCTCCATTCGTTACGACGTAAACTAGGTAGTATTTTATCGAACCGCGCTTCCAAAAAGTTACAAATGGGTTAATTCTTCAGATCCTTCCATTCACCGTCTGCTGTACATGTAACTCTATGCAAATTTATGCACATTTTTCTGCTGAAAAAACGCAATTGACATAACGAAGTTTATCTTAGCACAGAAACAAACAATTCCTGGTGTAAATAAAGTTTATCTTTCTTGTAGTTGGCTATGATTCGGGATAATTTCTAATTGTAGTCAGATATGCGATGATAAACTTATTTAAGTAGAAAGGTTCACGAGTAACCTGATATCAGAACCAAAGTGATTGCTGGAGAAACTGTCCTGATGAAATCATGGTATCTTTTTTTTTTTAAAGACCTCATCTGCTGACTGCCTCATGTTATCAAATCATACTTGTGAGAGAGGCAGCAACTTCTTAGACATCCCTTGTTGAGTCAATATAAGTGGTTCACATTCACGTATTTTTTTTTTAGTCACTCTTCTAAATATATATATATATATATATATATATATATATATATATATATTTTTTATTTTTTTCTTGAAAGAAACTATAGCTTATAATTTAGAAGTAATTTCTAATTTCTAGCAGTAAAACTGGAGAATAATTTAAACATTCATATTACTACAAGATGGCTAAAGAACTATAAAAACGCTAAACACTAATTAATCTTGTTTATAAACTTGGATAACAAAGCAGACCTGATTTATTATGGAGGAGAAAATTAGTCGAAAAATATGCTCAAGAAAGTCATACGTGCCTGGATAACGAGATTCATTTAAATGATTCTTGAATGTTTGAGAGAAGAGAAAAAGAAAGTAGTTTAAAAAATCACCTCTAAATTATGATCCTGACTTTTTTTTCTATGAAAAAAACAGCTAAATTGCAAGTTGACTTAATAGGATTAATTATAAGGGAAAGAAATGTATGGGCTAAGTTAGACAAATAAATATATGTATATGAGAGGTAGGGCATATTTTTTAATGATCAAATAATTTTCTCGTGTATTGGTCTGCCTGCCATTCTGGAGTGAGGCTAAACTTTAGGGCTTTAGGGTATAATCTGTAGAAACCGATATTGCCACAGGGGCAACAAAAAGAGATTACATGTTTGAATAAACAGACCGCATCAACATTCATTCAAACTAGCTTACATTTTACTCTACATAAATAATTGAAGCAGCGACTGATTAGCATAAATTAAAATCTGGATATGTAATATTAAGAAATATAATATTTTGAATAATTTTATTGTCAACGCAATCGTTGAAAGGGCGTCTACTTTTTCAAGTAACTAGCTGCTAATTTCTTAGGAAATTGGGTCGTAAGATTAAGGATAAAAGAGGAGAGAAACGAACAAAAAACATGAAAAAGTACCTAACGGAGGTAATAAAAATGTAGGTATATAGGTAGAATGAAAGTTTTGATTTGCATTAAGATCTACGAAGAATAATCTCAATATAAGGACGAAATGCTGACCTCAGAAAACCAGGCTACAGGGTCTGAGAGTTGAGGTCAAATCTGTCTTTTCAAGAAATACCATGTTATATCTAACTATAACGGATGATTGTCAAAAAGACATATTTTAGGAAAATATAACAAGTAAAGGCCTCCTCTACTAGGAATAGAGAAATATAGGCTGCTAGCTCAACGTTCCATGTAATTTATGCCAAGTTTTTTCATAAGATAAACGTTTGTTGATAGTAAGGTCATTAAGATTAATGTAGAAAAGCTACAGTTTGGGAGTCTCGAAGAGTGAGTCGAATAGGCTGCAAAATAGCTTAGGCTAATTTGGTACAAACACGCATTAGAATCTAAGATTCAAAGATGCTTTTTAAGATCATACAATCTCTGTCGTGATTTACACCTGAAATCACTCTACCTATTAGAGTCTAGGACGTAGGGGCATATTCAAATAATTAAAACATACAGAATTCAAAAATATATCAGCAAAATATCATTGAAACCTTATTAAAAATAAACCTTTCCAAATGTTATGTTATTGGGTTTCGAAATAGCCAACATCTAGATGTATAGACCTTACTCAATAGGGAATTATTCATTTATTTTTACCTTATCTCTAAATAATAGTTTTGCATTTATTGTGTGACTCAAACACTGTAACTTTAAAACAGTTTTTCACTTTATAAAACAAAGAAAAATCTTATGGGGGACGATTACACTGGCCAGCACCAACTCTATAGTAACTATATTTTTAGCTGATTTTATAATAATTTATGTTTGATTTCACTGTCATTTTCATTAATTCATATATTTCAATAATCATTAATTTAAAAATAAAATATTCAGTAATTTTCGAGAGAATTATAATTTTTCTTGGCTAAACTTTAAGGTTAACCAGGTGGTACATTTTTCACTAAAATTTAATAATATCACGTGACGCATGACAAATGCTCCTGTGCGTAAAGAAAAGCAACAGTTCTCTCAAAAAGGTCAACATCAACGCATTGTTAACAAGAGGCGTTCAGGACGTCTATGACAGTAAATTCATAGTTGTAAGAGAAAGTTAATGATAGCTTACCTTTAATACTAAAGAAGAGAAATAAGCTACTCCAGATGGCAACGATATTCTCTGGAACCAAATATCATAAATCCCTGGACACAATATTAGTCTTTTTCTCAAGCTAAGCCAATAATTTATCATTCTTTCTGCTCATGTTATGTTTAACTAATTAAAAGTTCCTATACTAAATCTTCCACAGAATATCGCATTATTAATTGATTCATTCCATTTAGTTATCAAACATATTTTATAATATTTTCTCCTTCGCCCTCCTCTCACATTTCAATGTAATCCGATGTTCGAATGCTTGCAAATATAAGTTACTATTCTTTGTATAGATATACATTTGTTAATTTATTTATAGTAGCCCATTATAAATTATATTGTTTAAAACCCACTGTTTGTTTAATTGTTAGGAAACCTAAGTGCTAATTTTGTTTTGTTTATATTTTTAAGTTTTTCTAGTATAATTCGAGGTAGAATATAATTCATCTTGTTATATTGCATTTTGTTCTAAATCTAGTACGATATCCGTATTAAAATATGTAACAACTCTAAAGCTTATTATTTATACTTATAAGTGATCTATTTTATTTTTTCTCGACATGGATGTTACAAATTAGGAATAATTTACGGCCGAAATCGCTATCATTATTTGAATTTAACCTAGTAAAAAGATTAATGGGTAATAGTTTATTTCTATATTTTGTAGTGGCTATTACAAATGCTATAGATCGTACTATAGTGCATAATTTATGTTTGTATTTTCCTTGTTTAAAAAGAGTTAATTCGGACCCTTATGTTTTCTGTATTGCATTAGCTTGTTATAATTAATTAAGATTACTCTGTGCAGAATAGTGTGCCTAATTTACTTGTGGTATTTTCTACTTACTTTATAGTAAATTGACTTGATTTTTTCACCATGTCAATTAAACCAGAGTTAGAAACCCGACTTAATGCATTAGTTAAGAAATGAGATGGATTAAAAGGTAGGATAACAGCAGCCTTAAAGAATTTAGAGACTATAAATATAGATGAACTTTCTCAAGATATCTTGGTTACTAGAAAGGACGATATGTTGAAATTTCTAGTTAAAGTTGAGGAAGTGAAGGATTTAATTATTGACTTGTTTGACGAAGTTGAATCTCCAGAAGATGATGAAAATAAAGAAGAGGAAATGAACACTTGTTCATATTTCTATAAATCATTTATATCCTCTGGAATTATTACAGACACATGCTCACATTTACTCGTTAGGTGTCGGTAATCAATTCTGTGAGAAATTTGTTACTGGAGATGATGTAGTAGTTGATCGTGAAACGAGTAAGCATGATTTTCCTTTTGCTTATTCTGCAACAGATTCTATAAATATTTCAAAGCAAAGTCTATCTAATCAAAGTTAAGTAAATGATTTGGTTAATGGAACAATTAATATTAAGGATAACAATTCAAGAAATGTTAATAATGATACTCCACCAGTTAATGCACTAAGTACTCGAACTAAACGGTTAGCTGCTAAATCATCCGTTGACAGAATGCACGAATGGTGCAAAATCTCGAGAGAGTAGCTATAATGGAGTGTTCTTTAAATTCATAATTTTTTTCAACTTTACCTTCTTTTAACATCTGTTCATTCGTGCAATGGTTCATTTCACTTCTGTTGAAAGGGAAAATATAATAATTTATGTTTGATTTCATTGTCATTTTCATTAATTTATATATTTCAATGATCATTAATTTAAAGATAAAATATTCAGTAATTTTTGAGAGAATGATAATTTTGCTTAGCTAAACTTTGATGTTAACCAGGTGTTACATTTTTCACAAAAATTTAATAATATCACGCGACGCATAAAAAATGCTCCTGTGCGTAAAGAAAGAGCTGAACATCAAAGCATTGTTAACAAGAGGCGTTCAGGGCGTCTCTTTCATTAAATTCCTAGTTATAATACAAGAGAAAGCAAATGATAGCTTACCCAAAAACTAAACAATAGGAATAAGCTACTCTGGACGGCAACGATATTCTCTGGAACCAAATATCATAAATCCCTGGACACAGTATTAGTTTTTTTCTCAAGGTAAGCCAATCATTTATCATTCTCTTTGCTCATGTTATGTTTAACTCATTAAGAGTCCCTATAATTTAGGACAATTTTGATGTTGTATATCCAAAATATACATTTGATTTGTTTAATCAGACCAACCCATTAATTTATCACTACATTTTGTTTTTACGTCATTTTACATGTCTGGAATTTTCTATTTGCTTAACTCTTTATTTACCTTTTTTATTTCCTCAACTAAATTAATTCTGAAAATTTTACATTCAGCAATTGTTAACTAACTGATATTTTTTTCTGGCAAAAACAAACCCGATGTGTTTTGATATATCAACGGCTAATACAGCGTTGTTATAAAATGAACCCAGTCAAAAGTTTGATAAAGCGTGATTACCATGATTATTTTAGCAGGAAACATTGTGACCAGGATAAAGCTTGGGCGCTAAACACGGTATATGAGATTTTCACCGAGTATATGCCTCGTTGCATCAAGGGCAAGAAGACGTCTCAAATTTGGAAGCCCATGGTTCGGAAGAAGCCTAAACACAATTACACTGATTGCTACCTCTGTGCTATTGATATGACTACTATCAACCTAAAGAACAAATCAGCCTCAAGTATTCGAATCTTCAATCAGCACGTCGTCCTGTTTCTCAGTGAGATGAAAATCCAGTACCTGTCTTTGGAGAATCTTCTGAATTTAGTGGCGATGATTCTCCAAATCCTTTCCCAAGTGGATCTGGTATCCAGAATGAAGGAAAACTCTCCCCTTACACTGCTCGCATAAAATACTTCGTCAACAGACATCAAAACTACATCCGTCCTTTGTCTGAAAATCACCTGGTGTACTATAAAGATATTGCGCAGCTTCTGCACAATCTTGTACTGCCAGAGTACAAACCCGAAGATTGAAGACTGAAATTTACATAATATTTGTAATCAAGATGGTCAAACATTTTACAAATTTTCGAACACATCCACTATATTCTGGAAGATTAAATAAGTTATTTAACATAAGTGCGAGGCAAACTTTTTAACGAAGCACACTGCTTCGAAAAATTAAATTCTTTGCTAGTTGCACTACCAATTCCACTTCTGCCTCTAGCGATTCTAACTTTTTCCTCTGAGCATTTGAACCGAGTGTGAGTTCAAGTAGACTACCTACTTAACCTGCTAGTCTTAGAGAAGTTGGAAGCATATATCTTAACTTCTAATTTCTCTTTTATTCCTCATAGTTCAAATGAAATCATTTTCTGTCTTCAGCCGGCGCTAAACCAACTAAATTTCGTATAGCCTCTTCACTAGGCCTTGATCAAGCTCGAAGACGTATTTATGTCAGGGTGCAAACTGTGTCGTATGATTTACAACAAAGTATACCACAAAAAGAAAAATATATATATTGATCTTTACCTGCGGCCACAACGTTGTTTGCTTTTAACCAAAGGTCATTCACACGTGCGCCTAAACTTCCAGGCGTGCTCAATGAAACGTTTATTTATTGTAAATATATTATATGATATTCAACGATATTATATAATAGTTTAGGAAGTTATATGATATTAAATGATATTATATATTATTATAATGGTAGTTATATTATATTATAGGAAGTGCGCAATTCTTCTGAATGTGTCCTTACTCCCCAAATAGAAATAATCAGCAAGTAAAGATATTTTTGTGCTACAATATAAGAAGTTAAAATAACATGTACGTATATTTATTTGCGCTAGGGATTTTTATCCTGGCAACACCAAGAATTCGTATTTATCCAATTAAAAGATAAATTACTATTTTTTTTCGTTTGATATTAATTGGGTATAAAAATTTAAATAAATTCGTTTGTTATAATTTTTATAACAGCCAGCAAATAAAGTTCTCCTGATTTTCTCTCTTTTTAACTCATTACTTTCTATCCGAGTGTTACTAATTGCTAAACATTTGACAGAGGAATGTGCCACAAAATTACATTCTGTGAATGGAAGTCTTTCGCTTTGTTATGGTCATGCAAGAAGTACGAATACCAATAGAGATGTAAAGAGTATTGTGAAGGAATAGAGTCTAATTATCACGAATTTCCTGTTTAATTTTTAAATAAGGAACTTGGTCACTTAGAACAATTTGAACAAGAAACTGGGAAAAGAATAATTAAATTAAATTTAAAGGAAAAATAATGGCTGTAATATAAACTTAGTGGAAGAACAAAAATCTCCACTTACTTGCTCTAATATAAGGTGGTTATTAAATATCCCATTTACAGTGTCTAAGAATAATATGCCTAAAAGATCCTAATAGGTAGCTATTATTAATAAATGACAGCTAAATATATAAAAAACCTGTGAAATGGAGATTATTCTTGATCTTGGAGAGAGATAATGGTTTATTTATCCATTAATATTTATGAGACTAAAACCAAAATAGCTGATTTATTATCATTTCGCCTTGCATGCCGTATGAACCAAAACTTGACAACTTGCGGAATTTTTAGTTGATATTTTACGGGATCTGTATTTACGTCTTGTCACTGAGTCGTAGTAGTAGAAAAAGAGAATTGCTTCTCGGTACAACAGGAGCTGTGCTAGGTGGCAACTCAAAACAATACACTTTTGCAAAACGCAAAGACGCCCACTTATTAAAAATTAATTAACCCAAATCATTATTACTACTACTCCCAACTTAATTTAATATAAGAAGAAAACTAAATTAAAAGGAATATCTATTTACAATTCCTACTTTCGTTTGCGGGAGTAAAAAATTTACGACAATCGGCGGCAGAAAAGAGGAATAAAAATTATTGCAATAAATTAATCATGCGTCTCTAATTTTCATTAATCCAATCTTTGATCTAATTAAATATTAGTACAGTTAACACTATTAACCCCATATTTGATTACTTCCTCCCCCCTGTCATTTCCTCGCCTTTATACTACTTGCAGACTCACGGAAGAATTATTCCAAAGCCCATTCTCCAGGGCAAGAAACAGTTAGATGTCACCAAGGTCTCTCAGTGTTTGCCACTGTTGTTGCGACTTCATGGCGGCATATCACTGCTTCCGTTTGTACTTCTTGGACTCTTGATACAATGTACTTACTGTTCCTTTCTTATTAAAAATTTCGGGTTCTGTATTAAGATTTTTTAATTCACATGGTTTGGTATTAGGCGATTAATTTTTTGTTGTTTTATCATTACACCTAATTTCTAGTGGATACAATTTATTAATGGTGCGTATTACACAAACTAATCTAGTTTTTAATTTTTCTGTTCTTACCACACCATGTTGGCCCTTATATAATTCCTGTATTAAACCCAACGACCAGTTTTCTCGGTTTTTATCAAAATGTATCAACACTACTTTCCCTTTCTCAATATCACTACCTATACCATCATCCCCACCTTTGTTTTTTACACGATCTATGGAAGAGGTTAAATAATTTTGTTTCTACTGTTTGAACCATTGTTTTGAAATTTTAGTTAACTTATAGTATCTTCTACTCAGTGGAACAGTTTCCATAAGCGTAGGATCCTCTATTTGAGGTAACGTGGTTATTGCAGATAGGGAATTAAGGCGCCATCCATATATTAAATGGGAGGGGGTAAGAGTACTTTTCTTAAACATCCCTTTAATACACCAATTAACCTTTTATATAATCCTTTAAGCCAGGGCACTCTCGGGAAAATAAATTTTTATTCGCATTGTCTTTCCTATAGTTCTTTCTGTAGGGCACGATCCTCCAATATCATACTGAGCAGATCTGCCCCCAGTTCAAAATTTGTGGCATTATCACTAAGAATAATTTTTGGACAGGATCTTCTAGCCACAAACCTTATAAATATATTTGAAAATGTTTCTGCTGCCATGTCCATGGCTCAGTCTAAATGAACTGCTCTAGTGGCTGCACAAATAAAAAGAACTATATAATAAACTTTCTGGTATTCTTTATTACCTTGTTTCCCACCCTCATCTTTTAAAGAGATAGCACCCGTATAATCTACTCCTACTATCTCGAAATGTTTAGTACCCTCCACTCGTTCTCTCGGTAATGGAGGAGATTTAGGATAGGGATAGGATACTCCCTCTAACCTTCTGAACAAAAAAGATTTACTTATTATGTTTTTGACCCTTGTATGCCTTTAGGGATCCCAAATTTTCCCTTGATTTACATAGAGTTTCCTGGACTCTCGCATGCATGTTCTGTTCGTGTGAGTTATAAATGTGTAGATCTGTTATATGATGTTTGGTCGGCAAAGGAACAGGTAATCTTGTATAACAAGTCGGCATTACTGATTTTACCCCTACATCGTATTACACATTCATTTTGGAATAAATTTAACTATTTAACAAGATGAGATGGTTTACTAAATTTGGCATTTTTAAAATAATCACAAATTTCCTCAGATAAACATTTTTGCCAATTTTTCAACCAATACGGCCGTGGATTAAATTTGAATTTATTGCCACTCGTCTGTTTGATAAACTTGAAAACAAGTTTAGTTACCCTTATCAATTTATTCCAACAACCGATTTTGTTAAGATCGAGAATATTGGCTCTGATTTCATGGGCAACAATGATTTCGCTGTATCGACATCGGCTTCATACCTTTGGTGAGGCCATCTTCGAGAACAGGATGGCCCAGGGCGGCATCTTCAGCCCGTTCCTCTTCAACGTGCTAATGGAGCAGCTGGTGGTGCTTTCTAATCGGGAAGGAACAATTCTCCTCAG
Organism: Ceratothoa steindachneri; assembly: GCA_963969495.1. Lineage (NCBI taxonomy): Eukaryota > Metazoa > Arthropoda > Malacostraca > Isopoda > Cymothoidae > Ceratothoa > Ceratothoa steindachneri. Next base: position 47,154,450 of record OZ018320.1, read on the forward strand.
CTACGCCGATGACCTGGCCCTCGTCATCACCGGGCGCGGCCACAAGCTCGCGCCGGCTCAAGAAGCGCGGCACCTCATCACTGCCGAGTGCGAAGAGCTGGGGGTCAAGATCTCGGCAGAAAAGTCCCAGGCCATGGCCATCAAGACTTCCACATCTCAGACCAGCAGCTGCGCGTCCAAGGAGTCGGGCTGGCCTAGACCAACTCCTACCAGTATCTTGGAGCGTGGGTGGACAGGTGGCTGTCCTTCACGCAGCATGTCACGCACCTGAGGGAACGGAGGCAGGCCCAGCTGAATTTGATGAGAACCATGACGCTGGTGCAACCTTGCCCGTCCTCCGCCTCTACTACCTGCAGGCAGTGCGCTCCCTAGTGGACTACAGTGCACTAATCCTTGTAGCGCTACCTCGGCAGCAGCAACAGCGCCTGGAGGGTATGCGAAACACCGCCATGAGGACCGTGCTGGGGGCACCGAGGTGGGGCAGTGCCTGTGTCATGCAGACCAAGGCCAGCCTGGTGCCCCTCACCACCAGCGTGGATTGCATTGTGGCCTGCCGAGTGGCCAGAGTGCTCCAGCGCGACGTGGAGGGTGTTGCGCAGAAGAGACTCCGAATGGCCGTGGCGCAGGGCAACGAGTGCCTGCGTAACAACAGGTAGCTCGTAAACGTCAGTCTAGCAACGAACACCCTCAACCAGGCAGGGAACTGGCCGTGGCGCGACCGCGACACCCCCAACCCCGCCTACGTTCTACCACCATCATGGGAGCCCCCGCCGCCGATTTCACCGCCAGACAGTTGCTTGCCAGCAAAGCGAACTACCTCACCGAGGAGCTGCGCCAGCATGCCCTCGGGGCCATGTCTGAGGTCACGGAGCTAAGTAGCGCAGTCTATCTCACTGACGGCTTCGTCAACCGCGACAGCGGGAGGTCCAGCGCCGCCTTCGTCACGAGCGGCTTGACGCAGGCGTGGAGGACATCAGACCACTGCTCCACCGTCCAGACGGAGCTGGTAGCAATCCTGCACGCCCTCCAGCACGTTTTGCTCTGCCAGGAGGCCACTGTAGTAATACACACGGACTCTCGGTCGTCACTGCAGGCACTGCAGCACGCCCACGCCCACACGTACACCAGGAACAACATCCACCTTACTACCACCATCTTGTGCAGCCTGCACGACCTGACAGCTCAGGGCAGGCGTGTCCGGCTCCACTGGTTTCCCAGCCACGTTGGCGTGCGTGGCAACGAGGCTGACGACAAGGCTGCCGAGCGAGCCGCCCACGGCCCAACCATCACCTGGACCGTGCTCCCCAGCCTGCAGCAGCTCAAGGTGCAGGCCAAACGTAGGGCCGCCCACAACGCCCACCAGCAGCACCAAGAATGGGAATCAACTAAGAGGCAAGCGGTGTGGTATGCTGCAGCCACAGCCTGTCGCCCACTGAAAGCATCCTTCCAGCAGCCCAGAGCAAACGGCGTGCTGCTACAGCGTGTGAGGCTGGGCTACTCAACGCGGGTAGACCTGCACTTTGACTTTGTGGCAGGAAAGTGCGAACACTGCAGCAGCCGCTCCCAGCGCCCACTGGTGCACTACCTCCTCTCCTGCCTAGCCATCGCCCGCCTCATGCCAGAGCGGGCGGTGGCATGAGCCATAATCTAGAGTCTTTAAATTTGGTCAACTTTACTTCCCACGTCAACATGTTTGCTGAGTGCTGAGTTACTCTCTGTAGGTAGATATTTATATATACATAGGTATCTGTACGACCCATATCTACTACCCTATTTTTTACATAAACCATTTTACATTTTTTATATCTTATCTACTGCAAAGACACTTTGCCTTCCGATCAAATATAACTATTTTGTTTCTTAACATCGTTCAATACTTCTTTCAAATATTTACCTAATTTCACCGCCACATACATGGCCGTTAATTCTAATTGTGGTATGATGGTCTTTTCTTTCATAGGTGAGATGCCGGATGTTGAGATTATTAACATGGGATCGGATCTATAATTTGTAGCATACGCTACGGCTCCGTGCGCATTTTGCGAAGCATCACATAATATGTGAAGGTCATACAGTTCTCCACTCTGCAATAGCGCCCTTAGATATTCGATAGTATCCAACTCCTTCGCTTCTAAGCTCAGTTTCTCCCAATTATTTATAATTTCAATGGGAAGATCCTCATCCCACCTCAACTTCCTAATCCGAGTTTCCTGGACTAGCAGTTTCATGGGAGTAATTAACGGGAAAACCAACCCCAGGGATCGAATACTTTACTTATATTACTTAAGAGCGCTCTCTTTCTCGTAGCCGCATGCCATTTAACGTTATTTATTAAAATAGTATCCTTATTATAATTTCAATTTATTCCCAATGTTTTTACATTTCCATCCCCATCATTGCCTATTATATTGTTAACTGTGTTAAGTTAGTCGTCAAGCCTTGTAACGGCATATTGGCTTCTTCCAATAACTCGTTAGTAACAGTATGCAATTTAATTAATGACCTCTCATCTTACTCGGTTCCTAACAGATCCTCGCAATACAGCGCCGACTTAATGCGGTCAGCTATATTACTATTTTTGGCTTGATTATTCAAATGATGACAAATTGTCATTTGTAGTAGGAATGGTGAACTAGTAGCTCTGAACAATACTGATTTAAAGCTATATCCATTGGGCTATCTCTTTCTAAAGGGTCACTCAGCCAAAGGAATCTCGTAAAATTACGATCCTCTTCCTGCAATCCTATTCTTAGGAAAGCCTTAATTATATCTGCTTTATAAGCATATTTATTTGTCCGGAATATAATCAGGAAGTCTATTAATTTATCAGTTATAGTGGGTCCGGTGTAGAGACAATCGTTTAGACTAGTACCATTTTTTAGTTTCGCAATAGAGTCGAATACTACTTGTAGGGAAATCGTCATTTCAACCCCCCCCTCCACCGTTCACTTGTGGTGCAGTCACCAGGTGGTTACTGCAAAGACATCAGCCCTAGGCATTGGCGGGTCCAGTGCCTAATCACAGCATCGCACTTTTCGGCGCCACGAATGAGCCTTAAGGTCAAAATGCAAGATCTCCCCCAGGAAAGTGAGATTCGATTTCACGTGCAATAACAAATTGGAGACGTGTTTCTCCTAAGCTCGAAGGCTAACGAAGAGCCGATGTAAGACTTAGTTGGAAAAACCGTTGGGCAAAAAACCCTCCTGAGGTCGTTCTCAAGCCCCTCCCCCCCCTAACCACTTCCCCAGTGGCGTGAAAAGGTATAAATGAGGAACACTCAGGAAAATCGAGGTAGTAAACGTCAGACTCCAGGTGACGAAGTCCTCGATTAAAACCGAGCTACCTAGAAAGAATTGGTAGTGTACTTAGCTCGCCAGACCAAGAAGTACCCTGCAAGAGAGGCAGGGCTACCTACCTTAAGGGGCTAAGAAGAAGCTCATCCTCGAGCTAGTCCCTGGTTATCAAACCAAACGCTAAGTTAACTTTGTTAAGTTCAACTTACTCTCGCCAGAGAGACTCCTCATATACTAGGGCACCTTAAACACCAGGGGTATTCTTCGTCCTTGAGGAATTAAGAAAATAAGAAGAAAAAGGATTCCCCTCGAGCCCGTTACTCGGTGGCCACACCGAACTCATAAGTTAACTTGGTGAGGAACCAAGTTCAACTTGTTCTCGTCAGAGAAACCCCCCTCGGTTATAATCGCCCTTGAGGAAGACTGGAACTAAGAAGAAGCTTATCCTCGAGCTAGTTCCTGTTTACCAAACCGAACTTTAAGTAACTTATTTTCGTTAGAAAAACCCCGTCTCATCGATCCACGCCCTCGAAGAAGACCCTCCCCGAGTTCAGTCCTCGTCCATGAGGACTTAAGTAACGAAGGAAAAAAGCTCCCCCTCGAGCTCGTTACTCGGTGGTCACACCGCACTCCAAGTTAACTTGGTTTAAGAACCAAGTTCGACTTCCTCTTGCCAGAGAAACCACAACTACCTTGGTGTTGCATAAAGCACCGTAATTGTTCTCGACCGTGAAGAACCCTCCCCCCCCCTCCGGAATACCGTGTGGACCTCCAGCTGCTACCCTCGCCAAAACGACCGTGTTATCTCGCCCATCTACATCTGGCCAGACGGCACGCGTCGTGAGTCAATAACATTTCCGAGGCCTTTAAATTCCAGTAGAGTCCGTAAGCCTAAATCTTATATTATTGTTGTGTGTAGAGAAATTAACCAATTTCTGAGAGTCAAACTAATTTAATTAATTCTTGTTTGTGATAATATTCAGAGTATTGCTCTAGTTAATATTTAGATGTTGTGCATTCAATGGTTAAAGTTAAAATATAAGTTTATTTTGGGATTATTGTGCATTTCTTTTATATCTTTACGTGTTTCAGGACGGCTCTGTTCGTTAAGATATTCAGATATTAATATATTAGCACTCTTAGAACAAAAAGGGGGGGGGCATTCTACGACATATTATAAAAAAGTTTCAGGTTTGTAGATTTTTATTAGAAAGAACCCAGCAGTGTCTAATTAAGGAAAAGCCAACACGTAAAGGAATATCAGGAATAAGAGAATAATTGACGAAAGGAAAATTGGTAGAGCTAGGGGTGGTAACAATCTAAAGGTAATTGGTAGGCCAAGTGGTAAATTTGTTGTCGCGACTGGTATTTCAATCAGCATAGTAGTGGGATTAAGGATAAGTTATGCTGAGCGCTACCTGGTTTCTTGGTGGCATAATTACCTGAGAATACAGAAAGGAAAATTCGACGGACCAACAAAAAATCGATCCAGTCGAAAGATTCAGCCTACAAGCCCAAATTCTGGGATTTGAAGGCGAGGATATGAATGCCTACATCCCTGAAGAATTGAGAATACAAAGAGAAAAGGAAGAAGAAATAATAGAGTTTGATAGAAAAAGGGAAAATATAAAAAGAGAAGGGAAAAGTGAATGCGAAGCATTGGAAATACAAATGAACCCAAAAAAGGGAAGAAGCCCGAATACAGGGGAAAATAGAAACAGAGGAAAGAAGAATGCTGGGAGGAGGTAAAACAAGCGAAAAATAATACTGTTGAAAAGAGAAGCACAAGATTTCAGAATAAGGATAAAAAGGGAAGATCAGGAAAGGAGAATAAAGATAAAACGAGAAGATGATGAAAGAAAAATAAAGATAAAGCTGGAAGATGAAGAAAGAAGAACTCGACGGGAAAACGAAATAGCGAAAGCAGAACAAGAAGCCGAGGAAAGGAGAATGTAGAGGGAAAAAGAACGCGCTCAATCTGAAAGAGAAGAGAGAGAAGAAAAGGAAAGATTGCTCGCACTCGAAAGAGCACCTATCGAGAATCTCATAGAGGCCGAGGAAGTTGTAGCCCGGCCTGGACCTAAGAAAGGACCATCGAGGGAAACCCAGCCAAATGGGGTAACGATGGAAGAAGTAGAAAGTAGGGATGAGGTACCAGCATGTGTACCTAAGGAAGAACCTACGAGGAGAACCTAGCCAAATGGGGTTATCAGGGAAGAAGTAGAAGGTAGGGTAGAGGTACGAGCAGGTGTACCTGAGGCACTACCTGCGAAGAGAATCGAGTCAAATCAGTTGACAAGGAAGGAGAAAAGAGGTGCAATTGCGATACACCCAGGTAAGACTAATCAGATGGTAGAAGCGGATGAGTATCCCCTACCCCTAGTAGTCTCCTCCCCAAACGAAACGTCCACGGAGTTACCGCTAAATCGCCAAGTCATAGTGAGCGCCAAGCCAATTAACGACTTGCAGGGGAAAGTTTTCTCGATCCCCAAAGATCAAACCTAGACACGATCTTCCCGTGTACCTGGTTAAAAGAGAGCTATGTGACCCACGCTCCCATAAATTATGCCTAGCTGCAACAGGCAGCTCTAGCCATAATGTTCATTTTAAAGGTAGTCAAATACCATAAAAAGGGTAATTTGAGTAGGTTGAAATACCGCTACCATTTAGTAACATACTTGGGTAGACTCAATAACCCGAACGGCCGACTCAGGCGCGGTAAAGTATTGGTATTAGAGCACCATTTTAGAATCAGCTACATCAAAGGAGCCGATAAAGTACAGCTGCTCTATAGGGGGAGACGAAATACCATTGAGGGTTATTTCAGTACCTAATGAGCGTGAAACCATGTTTTCATTTGTTCTTCGTGTTAATATTTATCGGTAGGATTTAAGTTCTCAAAAACTTAGAAATCTAAGGAAGTAGCTTGGTTTGTTGTTTTTTTTTTGCGGGTAATCGACGAATTCAGGTTTTGTTATTTTCATGTAAAATTGTATTGCGAGTAGGTCTAGTTCGACACATTGCCTGTGTAAACGCGCGCGAGGGCGCTCATGTGTAGGGAAACTTAATGTAAGAGAGGGCTCAAAGAAATACAACTTTGATAATCTCGACTAGGTTGAGTAAGTTGTCTTGAGTTCCCGGGAGTCCCCCCCCCATCAAGTTCTTCGATGGGAGGTGTGTAGGGGAATCGTAATTCCCCCCCACCCCACCGTTTACTTGTGGTGCAGTCACAAGGCGGTTACCGCAAAGACATCCGCCCCAGGGATCGGCGGGTCCAGTGCGTACCTGCAGCGTCGCCTATTTCGGCGCCATAAAAGACCCTAAAGGTCAAAATGCAAGATGTTCCCCACAAGAGGGAGATCCAGTTTCACGTTAAATAAGAAATTGAAGACGTGTTTCTCCCATGCTCGAAGGCTAACGAAGAGCCGATGTAAGACTCGGTGGGAAATACCGTTTGGCATAAGAACTCTCCTAGGGCCGTCCTCAACCCCCTCCTCCCCTTACCACTCCCCCAGTGGGGTGACAAGGTATAAATGAGGAACACTAAGGAAAATCGGGGTAGTATACGTCAGTCTCTAGATGACGAAGTCCTCGGATCAAAACTGAGCTACCGAGACTAGAAAGGTAGTTTACTCCGGTCACCAGACCAAGTAGTACCCTGTAAGAGAGGCAGGGCTACCTCCCTCAAGGGGCTAAGAAGCAGCTCATCCTCGAGCTAGTCCCTGGTTATCAAACCAAACGATAAGTTAACTTTGTTAAGTTCAACTTACTCTCACCAGAGAGACTCCTCATATCCTGGTGCACCTTAAACACCAGGGGTATTCCTCGTCCTTGAGGAATTAAAGAAAATAAGAAGGAAACGGCTGCCTCCTCAAACCCGTTACTCGGTGGCCACACCAAACTCCTAAGTTAACTTGGAAAGGAACCAAGTTCCAATTATTCTTGTCAGATAAACCCCCTCTCCGTTATACTCGCCCTTGAAGAATACCCTCCCCGAGTTCAGTCCTCGTCCATGAGGAATTAAGTTACGAAGGAGAAATCTCCCCCTCGAGCTCGTTACTCGGTGGTTTCACCTCACTACAAGTTAACTTGGTTTAAGAACCAAGTTCGTCTCCCTCTCGCCAGAGAGACCACGACTACCTTGGTGTTGCATGAAGCACCGTAATTGTTCTCGTCCGTGAAGAACCTTCCTCCCCGGAATACCGTGTGGAACCCCAGCTGCTACCCTCACCAAAACGACCGTGTGATCTCGCCCATCTACTTCTGGTCAGACGGCACGCGTCGTGAGTCAATAACATTTCTGAGGCCTCTAAATTCCAGTAGAGTCCGTAAGCCTAAATCTTATATTATTGTTGTGTGTAGAGAAATTAACCAATTTTTGAGGGTCAAACTAATTTAATTAATTCTTGTTTATGATAATATTCAAAGTATTGCTGTAGTTAATATTTAGATGTTGTGCATTCAATGGTTAAAGTTGAAATATAAGTTTATTTGGGGATTATTGTGCGTTTTTCCTTTATCCTTTTGTGTTTTGGAACGGCTCTGTTCGTTAAGATATTGAGATATCAATATATTAGCACTCTTAGCACTCTTAGAACAAAGAGGGGGGGCATTCTACGGCACTACTCTTAATGAATTAGTTTTACTCTCCCTTATTAAGGGTAGGTGGGGTAAGTATTGCGTGACTTTAGTTACTTCAGCACTAGTCACCTTTTCTATGACTTCTTTCTCTAAATACTCTTTAACAACATTATCATATTTTTTTATAATCTTAGCGTTGGACCTCAGTTTTTTCAAACTTGCTTTTAGCCTGTTTTGAGCTAATTTTTAATTGTTTGGTAGGATTTGGTGGTCGGGAATCCAGGGCAGTTTAACCCAATAATTCCCCTCTTTGAATTGTACTGTAGTTTTATATTGATCTATCACTGCATGTTCTGCATAACTAATTGTTTCAGGTTGAATCCCTATTGTATCAAACTTTCACAAATTTGACAGATCATGCAATTGTTGGACGGTAGTACAACTGTTTTGTTTCCATACAATAATAAACCTCCCGTTGCTTTTAGAAAAGTCATACCTTTCAGTTTAACGATGCTTTCCACCAATTTTTTATACTGATCCGCTCCTACCAATAAATCCACATCTGTTATCAAATCTCACAAATATCGATCAGACTCCTTACTCCACCCTTAACTTGGTGTGTTAAACAATTATTCAACCCATCAATCTTGATGTTTCGGGGTAATCTATCCAACATTAATAATAGTGAATCTTACTATACTGTACTTTTGACTGTCTATTTCGCCGGTAAACCCAGATATTTATAACTCTACACATTCCTTTATTTGTAAATTCAATTTTGCTACTAGAAATGCACTGATATAGGTACGCTGTGAACCCTGGTCATACATTACTTTAACAGCATACTTTCACCCCTTAGCCTTCATGGAGCATTTCCCCACTGGCAACTCGGTCGATATTTTACGACTCGAGTACTGCACAACACAAACATTTTGTTCAATGGTTGGGAACCCGTCACAAAAATTTAAATAATGAAACCCTTTTTACACTTTAAACACTTATTGAGATTTATTACGCGGTTTTCTGTACGATGTTTACGGCTACATCTCGTACACAATTTTAATTCTCTTATTCTATCAATACGATTATCGTAAGTTTTATAGACAGTGGATTTATTAGATATGTGTTTCCCTTGGCAGAAAAAACACTTATAATTATTCACGGGTTTGGTTTTGGAGGGAAAACCTTCTTTAGTATCAGTACTTATGAGAGGGTTTTTCTCATATACTTCCTATACCTTTGCTTCTGGCCTACTCCATTCATTAGCTACTCGTGTAGCAGAAGGTAAGATAGCATCCGTTGGGGTAATTTTGTGGAACCTAAATGATTTACTAGCTTTCCTAACCCTTCTCTTAGTGGGTTATTTCTAGATAATCTTCATCCATTCTGTTTTAGATATATTCTATAGCCTAAAATGGTAATTTTCTTTTTACCAGCGCTACTATCATTGGCCTGCAACCGTCAACATCACATTTATTATTTTTTAACCTGGTTATTATTATTTCCTAGTTGGCTCTGAACTCATTCAAAGACCTTAAGTTAAAAGAGGCCGCTTTTAGGTATAGTATTTTATTACAAAGTTCTTCTACTATACGTTTTTTATTATGGTAATTGTTTATAAGAATATCCTTTGCACAGTCCCAACTGCTCTCTTCACTCGGCAAACCTTCCATTAATTTCCATGCATTTCCAAATGACCTTTATTTAATTGACAAATGACCTTTTATTCAATTGAAATTGTCAACCGGATTAATGTCAGAACAATCGACCGAACTTTTAAACTAATCCCAGAATCCCTCCCATTCCTCCACCTCTCCACAGAAAGTGGGGAGGCTTATACTAGGGAGTTTTATAGGAGTCGAGTTAGTAAAGATTGATGGCGTTTGTGTCCTATAAATACAATCCTACCACGTCATTTATTATAATTTACATTTCTACCTCGTATTCCTCTCGTTGTTCTATTAGTTCGCTTATTCTTTCTTCATAAATCGTAGCATCTATTAACTCTTCATAGTATCGGGTTACTATATCTATGTGTTTTTAAATTGTTGACCCCATACTCGGAGTTTGCGTAGTCACAAGTAGCGCCCTGCATTTCATCGCACAGCCTTGTTTTCAAGGTTGTACCAAAAGATTTATGACCCGCAATCTTGGGAAATATTGAAATGGGATTGCTAATTCAAATTTAACTAATGGAAGTGGGAATTATTGAAATGGGATTGCTAATTCAAATTTAACTAATGGAAGTGAAAATTATTGAGGGCGAACTAATTTACATTTATTGACTATTAAAAAATTAAAAATTTAATTAAAGTCTTACTATTGTTTCTTACACCTGCTATCACCACAACTCTTTGTGTACTATCCCAGTTGCTAGCAATTCTTTACTCCATTTACCTTAATATTTGATATTCAAGTCAGTTTATGGTATAACTTATTTTTTTTTAAATTACACTGGATAGTTACAATTAATTCTTTATATTTTTACTTTAATCTCAATAATTGTCAATTTTATTATTATAAATTGTCTTCATCCGCTTTTTTAGCCATTATTTAATGTATTCGTTTAAATTTACAAGTTAATATTCCTTCTTCTTCTCATTTGTCGACACAGTCGCTGAAGATGGTCCTAGGGAAGGTCCGAAACGTCCGGCCAATTAATGATTAGTGTAATCACCTGGATCTTCATATTCCTAATACATATCAGGTTCCCAAGAAACAAATCAATTTTAAGTGTATATATATATATATATATATATATATATATATATATATATATATATATATATATATATATATATATATATATATATATATATACATATATATATATATATATATATATATATATATAAATATATATATATATATATATTCTATAGGTTTGCTTCTAAGAAGGCTTATTTTGAGGTTGAGGATAAATCCCAAAATGAGACATGTAAAATTTCTCATTTAATTAAGTACAACGTTTCGGGTATCTTACCCATCTTCTGGTCTATAAAAGAGATTTAGAACACGTTTAAAATTACAAAAATTATAATGCACACAAAGTTTAAAAATAAATTATTTAGTTAATTGAAATTATGGCAAATCGTTTGAAAACTATTGAAATTTAGATATGGATCAATTATGGGTACTTTAAATATGCATAAATATAACACTAGTTGATACAATTATTGGTTGACACAGATATTAGTCACTAAATGAAGCAGCAATAGTGATAAATTATTTAATAAAATGAAAATGTGAAAAAATCATTTGAAAACTTGACACTAAATATAAATGCTATAAATATGGATAAATATATATATATATATATATATATATATATATATATATATATATATATATATATATATATATATATATATATATATATATATATATATATATATATATATATATATATATATATATATATATATATATATATATATATATATATATATATCTCTCAAAGTAGCGCAAGAGAATGATGAAAATTAATCCATTATAAACCACAGAGAAAGAGAAAACGGTATGATTTTTCCTTGCAGTAAGATTTTTATTACCTTTTTTCGAAAAAATCCGTGCCGGGAAGCGATTCGAACCAGGCAGACTGAGGCAGCGAGCACCGCTTTGATCACAGTTAAAAGTATGCCGTTAGTACTCTATGCTACGCAGAGAACCAAAAAATTCTCTCAATAGAATAGCTTTTAAGGAACTCTTTCGCAAGCATGAATGGAGCTTCAGAGTGCCTGGTTCGAATTACTTCTTTGCACATATTTTTTCGTAAAAAGGTAATAAAAATATTACTGCAAGGAAAAATTATTCCATTTTCTCTCTCAATGTGGTTTAATGGATTAATATATATATATATATATATATATATATATATATATATATATATATATATATATATATATATATATATATATATATATATTTATATTTATATATATATATATATATATATATATATATATATATATATATATATATATATATATATATATATATATATATATATATATATATATATATATATATATATATATATATATATATATATATATATATATATATATATATATATATATAAAATGTGAAATTTGGTTTCATGTTCAGTAGGGTTTTTGAAAAGACTTTAAAGAGGTATTTTTTTGAAAATCCTTCTATTTCTTTATATTTTCTTATGGCTGAATAGCATTCAAGTTATTTTTAGATTCGTGGAGCGACCCTTCTATAGTTAATTGTTGTGCATGTCTATCCGGACCGTAAATTGTTAACTTAAATTCTAGAGAATTGCTTCTTCTTTGGGTCTTTTTAATCCCCAAGAAGGTTTGTAGCACCCTTAGCACTTCTTAACCCGAGAAGGCTTAAATCTTTTATTTGTGTGTATTTTTGTTTGGGTAGTGTAGAGCTTACTCAGCGAAGCAAGGCTTCCGTTCCTTTAGGGCATATTCTTTTTGTGTGCGTATTTCGCGTTCATCCAGGTCGTTACCCAGTCGCGTGCTGGCGGTCAATTGAACTTCCGCACAAAGATGTTCTCTTTCGACAAATTTAAATTGCAAGGTTAGGCCCTCAGATTAACCGGCAAAGACTTCATTTCATATATCCATGAAGAAGAGAGGCATAAAGAAGTAGAAAGAAGAGAAGAAGAAAAAGAGAAAGATAAGAGCAAGAAAGAGAGGGAAGAAGAGAACGAGAACTTCAAGAAAGGGAAGAGAGAGAGAGAGAGAGAGAGAAAGAGAGAGAGAGAATCCGACTGCAAGAACTGGAACTACAATGTACCAGGACTGAGACCTTCTCTATTAGCTCGCGTACGGTACGGAAGCCCTCTCCCCCCTCCCCAGTCCGCATCAGTCAAGCTTCCCATATTCAAAGAAGGTGAGGACTTTGGATCTTATCTCACAGTCTTTTTGAAAATATTCGAATTTAATCATTGGAATATCGATGCAGACGGTGTCGCAAGTTACTTCCCTTTTTCAGCTCCGGGATATATTCATTTCCCTTCCCTCGGAAGCCCCTATCGACTATTCCACCCACAAGTCTGAGCTGTTTGAGGCTTACAACATGACCCCTGAATTTTAGCTTTCAAAATTTTGACATGCCCGAATCCAACCAAGTAAGACCTTTCATCAATTTAGTTTAGTTACACCCTCCAGCGAAATTTTAATTTATGGTTAGACTTTTCTAAAATCGCCCACAATTATGAGTCTTTAGTTGACTTTGTCCTTAAGGATCAGTTATTGGCTGCGCTGCCCACGGAAATTCGCGCACTTGTGAAGGACCGTAGGTGCTACACCCTTAAGCAGCGCATTGAACAGGCGGATATCTTCGCGCCAAACCATAACCTTTATCCAAAGAACAATAAGAAGACTGTCCCTTCATCCCCCAAGTCCAAGATTTATAATTCTCGATCTCGTCCGCATAAGGCCCCTACATACTTTACGATATTGTGTCTCTATAAACACAGAAGTTTTCCCCATCGGAACCCAAAGAGATCATACTACTTATTTCCACTTTCCCCGCGTCTCATTCCCCAGGAGATCGATAGTTTGTTTTACGCGCGGAGTTGAAGGTCATGTACGCACGAACTGTCCCCAGAACTCCCAGCTCCGGAAAAACTCCGCTCACGATGTCCACCTACTGAGCGCGGCTTCTGCTTCTCCATAATCTTGCCTTGAAAACCCAACTCCTCTCTCGCCGCCTTTGCACATCAGCTTAATTTTCTTTTTGGTAAAAGCTCACGCGGAGGCTTAAAACTTGAACACAGAGTCATAAATCGATACCAAGTATTCACTTTCGTTCGCGATACGGGGTAAACGTGCATCTTAGTGTCAAATGAATTCCATCATCAAGTGGCCTCTGACCCTCAAATGTTTGCAATAGTCCACGAATATATGGGACACGCGAACTGCTTCCCCATTCTGGAGTGCTACCTTGAGTGTCAATAATTTACCAGCTGGGCTGAAGTCTTTCAGTCCCTAAAAAAGTTTGCTCACTCATGATTAGACAGTGTCCCCAAGTGTTTCTTAACCCTATAGCCTAGCCCTTTGTTACGCATCCCAGGCAAAAACAGAATCACAGACACAAGATTCCCTTGAAGCCCCCTGCGACGGTGAGTTTAGCAGCGTCAGGAGCAAAGAAAATGATCGAGCGCAGAAGGAGTGCGAAACTATCCTACTCATGTGGGAGTAAGCTCAGAATCACGAGCAAGATTCTGTTCGCGGCCACGAAACGGTTTTTTACCTCGTAGTAACACCAAGGTTCTTCGCTGGGCGTTCCACGTACTCACGTCTTGGTGGTTTATGAAACTGCCCACGAAAGTTTGGTCCCTGGCAATTTGGGCCACAATACTCGAAAATTGCCGATGGTAAAAAATCCTTTTACCACCCCGTTGTCTCCGTCTCAAACAGTATTTGCACAGAATTAAATGGAACTTTAGAGCCTATTTCAAAGAAGTTATTTGAAGATGCATCACCTATGGAGGATGGTTACCCTGCGGACTCGCTTAATGTGTAATACAAGTCGTCTGCATGGAGTAGGATAAGTAGTATCCTCTCCCTACCCTGCTGGACCCCTCAGAATTACCATACATTGGATTAAAAATTGACACACGGGGGACTCCTGAACAAAATAGTCAGCTGCAGCACCTTTTAAATTTGTCGCGTTCATGAAAGATTTATACATTGTATATTCGGCGCGTGTTAATCCTTGTCCTTTGAACTCCCTATTAATTTCTCTCTTGTTCATAGTCCGGATCGACCATGCGAAGCGTACCTTAAAGGATTGTTCATTAGGAATATTTTTGTCTTCCACGTAGCCGAGTGGTCTAAGGAACGATTTAATTGACATCAAAGTGGTTGCTCGCTGCCTCATTGGGCACGCTTCGATTCCCACCCCTGTACGGAATTTTTGCGAATTATGAAATCACATTTCCCAAGAAAAATTCTCCTGTTTTTTTGTTTCTTACTGTTTGCTGGATATATATATATATATATATATATATATATATATATATATATATATATATATATATATATATATATATATATATATATATACATGTATATATATATATTTAGAGAAATGGCTACATACAGCATCCTGGAGGGCCAAGAAGACATATACCTTAAAGATCCATCCCCCCCTTTTGGAGAAAGCCGGATAAGCGAGCCCTATGAGGAGAATCGTGGGAACTGTAGCCGGCGAATAACAGTAACTGTCTACTATGTTTGATCTCCCCACCGCTTAAGTAGTTGGAGCAACCATATGTGTTAGGGCAACCACATTAGGCCCTTAAACGATGCTCTAACGATCCAATTTCCTACGAGATCCTTAAACCCGTGGTTATATCACCAAAAAGCGGTGCTAGTTAAATGGGCACGCCAGGGAGTGTGGCGGTTGAGAGTCTCTCTAATTAGCAAGCCCACTTGCGCACCTCAGTGCCAACCTTTGCACTTTTCGCTAACACCTGATGCAAACTCACCATTCGCTCTCCCCTCTGTGACCTCACCACTTTCCCTTTAGTTTAGGCGGTGGTCCGCCATAAATAAGCCTTGGAAAGAAAGAGAGGGAGGAGAATCCGATAAGAAAGAAGAAGCTTCAGTTTATGAAGATCGATCCTGCAGCCTTACAAGATGATTTCCGTGAGAAACGATAGGATCAGATTGAGAAGATCGATCACCCCTCCCCGGGCCGAATTGACATAAATCTTCAAGTTTTGTATCGGTACCATACCGAAGAATCCTTTACAGACTTAGAAAAAGTCTAACTGGAGAAAAGTAAACCCCCTCACACTCGAGTGACTCTCACATCTCAAGCTCCGTAAGAGTGAGAGGAGGAGAACCCAGCTCCTACGAGGTTCCATTCGTTAATTTTGGTAAAAGTCTCACCGAATACTCCAAAATCTTGTTGGACCTATTACGTTACACAATCAGACACCAAGAGGCGTCAAGACCATTTAAAAGAGGACTCGTGGAGTGCAGTGCACCGTAACTCTCTTTGTCTTCTTAACTTAACCAGAGGCAAATTTCCAATAAGAATTTGACTTCGCACTACCTCTCTTCCGCAATCACACTTCTACGAAATTAAATCATCGGCCACCGCAACCCTCCAAAGCGCGAGATAAACCCTCAAGCGTTATCCGGCAACCCCTGATCTTGTCTGTCATGTGAGTTAGCAAGAACATTTATATTCATATTGCGATAGTATGAGGTTAGTACGCTGCACGATTTTATAGAAGTAAAGACAGTTGTGTTTGAACCAAGGCATATTTGTTGGCAAAAGAGAGTACTCTCATTTCAGGTTAAACACTAATCAAAAAGGTTCACGAAAAAAATACTAATCAGCAATTGGTGTGTTTACCAGGAGCCTATTTGTTAATTTTTGTCATTTAGGATATTGTAATAGGCATATTTGCCAACCAGGATAGTCTAGTTTAGCTTAGGACGAGGATATAAATGTGATTACTGTTGGTTTTTCATAGGTAAGTGTTAAATTTAAAATATATGTTTATTTTGGGATAATTCCTGTGTGACTCTTCTTATCCTTACGTGTTGAAGCGGCTCTATCTTAAAACATCAAAATTCGCACTCTTAGATAAAAGCCTACTTCATCAAAGAAGTGCACCACGACCAGAAGTTATCCTGCGACAATATATATATATATATATATATATATATATATATATATATATATATATATATATATATATATATATATATATATGATGAAAATTAATGCAATATCGCAAGAAAAAATGAGGAATTATACCACATTCTCCGAAAACAATTTAATTCAGAACAGTTTCGGTGTATCTCACGCCCTTTTTCAACTGACACTGGATAGAAAATATTTGAAAATGTATACGAGGGGCGGTCAATAAGTTTTGCAATTCGGATATAAGGAAACGAGATATGAGGAAAAGTGTTTTATTATTTTTCAAGATAACTACCCTTGACTTCGATGCACTTGCGCCACTTATCCCTGAGGCTTCGAATTCTAGACAACCAGAAAACTCCAGACTGCCGTTCAATCCACTCCTGGACGGCGAGCTGGACATCTTCATCGTCCCCAAACCAGCGTCCACGCAGTGCAGCCTTGAGCTGGCGGAATAAAATGTAGTTGTTAGGGGCCAGATCTGGACTGTAGGGGAGATGGTTGAGCAACTCGAATCCGCACTCGCGCAGGGTAGCTTGTGCAACGCTGGCATTGTGGACTTTGACGACGTTGAAGTCGATTATGGGGCGTGAGTTTTATACTGACCAAACGGGCAGAGACCTTGATCAGGGCCAAATTGTCGTGGATGATGTTTATAACACTTCCATGTGATATTCCAAGTTCTCGCTCGATTTCTTCGACCTTCACACGGCGATTTTCGAGGATCATCCTCTCAAGACGGGCCACATTTTCCTTTTTGGTCACGTCTGACGGGCGTCCTGGACGGGGGTCATCTTCAAGGAACTCACGACCATGGCGGAACTCCCTATTCCAGCGAGCAATGGTTGCATAAGAAGGGGCGGTGTCGGGGCACACTGCAACCATGCGTTCATGGATCTCTTTTGCATTCTTGCCTTCCTTGGTCAAACATTTGATAACTGCGCGGTGCTCAACCTTCTCCATTGTTGAAAAGTTGTGACTGAGGGGCAGCGAAAAGCTACTGCTTCTTAAATAGACGAGGCAGGAGCGTGCAGCTAAAGGTCCTGACTTCTCATAACTTGTACTAACACCCCCACAAACAGCCAGCCCCCTTCCTCTGTTTTGCCCTACCGTTTCGCAAAACTTATTGACCGGCCCTCGTGTATATATGTATATATATATATATATATATATATATATATATATATATATATATATATATATATATATATATATATATATATATATATATATATATATATATATATATATATATATATATATATATATATATATATATATATTAAATTACTTTACCACCACAAGTATATACAAGGTGTCCCAGAAAAAAGTTAACCATACTTTGACTAGTATAACTCAAAACCTATTATAGATTTTTCAGTCCTGCAAAACAAAACAAATTTACAAACTATTTATCTATCGATTCTGGAAATTTAATTAAATTCCCTTTTACGATTTTGATACATTAATGTCTTTAATGGAGGCTATCAAAATTATTTTTGCGCAAGGAAGTAAAATAATAAAAATTCGAAGTTTAAAATCAACAAATATATTTAAATCCATTTTTGACAAAAACACCTCTTCATATGTGTAATATAATTTTATTTTTAAATTTTTTAAGCACCGTTTCCTTCCACATGTCCTCCATTTCTTTCCAAGCACAGTTGCACCTTTGATCGCATTGAATGAACAACATTTTTGATTAACTTGTGATTTTCCTTAAGTCTATTGACTTCACGTGTGATACTATCTCTTAACTGGTTGATGCTTTGTGGTGGAGTAGAATACAATTTATTCTTTAGGATACCTCTATAATACATAATCGCATGGTGTTAAGTCAGGGGATCTTGGGGCCCATTCAATTGCATGACTTAGCGCGACAATGCGGTTGTCAAACGTTTCTCTTAGTTTTGTTCTTACAGAAGCTGTCTATGAGCTTGTGCCTAGTCCTGAATCCACCAACTCTATTGAATTGATTGTCGTAAATCTGGCGGAGTTCTTGGAAGATCCTCTCGTTGATCATGCTCAGGTAGACAGAACCATTCAAGTTATTCTCATAAAACAAGGCAATGACAAGATAGCCATTCCCGCATATTCCAATCTACAGAGACAGTTTCTGCTGACAAATAAGTGTCAAAGTTGAATGCTGGGGGGTGGTTCAGTGGCGCATATTGCCGAATGTTATGGGTATTTACCTTTCCATTCATTAAAAAGGCTTCCTCGTCACCAATCACAATGTTTTCCAAGAAACGAGCAGGTTTATGGAGAAGCCATTCGACAAATTGTCTATGACGAGGAAAATCAGTTTCAAGAAGCTGGTGTCTTGCATGCAACTTATAGGGATGCCATTTTAAGTCATGTTTAATAATGCGGTTAAATATAACTTTGACAATGTTAACCCATTCATTCTGACTGATACGTGTTGATTTTGAAGAAGTGTCATCTGAACATTTTCGATAATTTTTTGTTGTTCCTTAATGTTGGTATTTGCGAACATTTTTCTAAATTGTGGGCTTGCTTTGTGGGTGCCTACCTAGAAAATTTTGTTCTAAGGAATCTTGTACTTGTTTAATACTGCCATCTTTTATAAAGTTTGTGACTACAAATACGCGCTGATCTTTTGTTAACTGCATGATTAAAAAGGTTCTATGAAAGTAAATTTTACACAGAAACGCTTTAATTTGCTTAGTAAGCAATAATAACGAGATCATACCACAGCCTGGCTACAAACCCACTGTAAAATGGCCTAGGCTTTGCTTAAAGAATCGCACCGTGACCTAGGCTACCTAGGCTTCCTACGCTTCTCTTGAAAGTGCACGGTGGCGTAGCCTTTCTAGGCTTCGTTCCATTATTTTACTTCCTTGCGCAAACATATTTTTGATAGCCTCCACTCAACCCATTAGTGTATCCACATCATAAAAGGGAATTTAATGAAATTTCCAGAATCGACGGATAAATAGCTGGTAAATAAAACACCTTTTGCAAGACCCCAAAACCTCAAATAGTTCTTGAGTTATACTAATTAAAAGTACGGTTAACTTTTTTCTGAGACCTCCGGTATGTTTAAATAAGGAATGTTTTCGAGCCATTTGGCATTAAAGCTCTGATCGAGCAAGGATTGCAACTATAATTTCGGAGACAGTATGAGTAAATGTCATTAGAGCAATCAAAGTTAAATTCATTCTTTGCAATACTAATCAGAATTATACAATATCTCAAAACACGGCATGACGATAATAATATTATTATTAATAATACTAAAATATCACTAATGGATTTGATAACAGATCAACTTTCACTAATATATCATAAGCCTTAGGACGCTGATATAATACTTAGAGTAGAGGGAAATCAGAAAGGTAATTGTTTGATAAAATAACACTCTGATGATTCTCAAGAAGTTTGGTTTATTAAAGATGTTTTAAAAGATACTTAAATTCATTACCTTGATTAAGTTGTCCTACGACATGAAGACAGACTTTACCAAATTCTGATATCCAAAGAATCTTCCCATGTATATTTAATCAATTTAGGAAGGTTAAGTTTTAAAATGGAAGGAAAGTGGATTGCCTGACCCTTTGTTGGCAGGAGGTTAAGTATTCGCTGATTAGGAAAAGGTATAAGTATCGTTTTGAAGACATTTATCGTTATGTAATAGTTTAAGAAATAGTTAAAATTTAATAATTCTTTTGGGTTGCTGGGTAGTGCAGTGAAGTTTCAGAGATTTTCATGTTTAAAGAAATTTATGTTTTACTGGAATAGTTGTTGCATATTGAATCCCAGAGAGTAATACTATAATTGCTTAACGGTAGTTATGTTGTTTAGCTGAATAGGTGTTGCATATTGAACCCCAAAGAGTAATATGTTAAGTGAGTTGAGATGGAATAAGTAAATTGTAGAGTGCGAATTTCGTTTTCCAACACAAAAGATGCATATAAATTTCATGGACTTAAGGGAATACTATTTACATTTTCTGTTCCAATGAATGTTAACTTGTTTCTAATTAGTTTTTCAATTTTAATACTTTTTTTTCTCCCTGCTCAAGTTTATATCTCATTTGAACTCTATGATTTACTTTGAATTAATCCTATTAATTTTTTGTCTCTGAGATATTTATCGCTTCTTCAATTAGACATAAATGCATAAATGATCTCACTCCATTTTGTTATATCTATGGCTGCTGCATACTTTTTGTCTAATGTGTAATATAAAAAGGTATGTTCGCTGTGCCTATAAGGCCTAAAATCTATTTGAAAATAAGTGAGTTCCACAGACTGTGTGTAATAATTGCGAGGCAAGAATTCGTGACTGGACAGAAGAAAAACGAAAGGCTCTAACCTTTTGCAGTCCTCATGATTTGGCGGGAGCCAAAGGACCACAAAACTGAATGTTGTTTCTGCCTGGTACACTGTAAACGCATTGCCAAGTAAATTCAATATATCTTATATGCCAGTATATCCTTTGCAACTCGACCTATTCCGCATATTGAGAAAGTACCAGTTCTGGTTTTTAATGGTTATGCTTCCTCTGAAGATGAAAAGAGGGAATCTGATTAAGAGTTTCAAGATATTGTCCTAGATTCAGAAGAATACTCATAGAATGCAAAACAGTCATCAGCTTCTCAGATTTAAACTCGCGCGAAACTAAATGATTAAGCACGAAATTTGGCACTTGCTAAATAAAGCAATAGAACTATTAACCTGCGGGCCAAATGAAAAAAGGTAATAAAAGCTCTGCAAATGTCTTATTTTAGAACACGGGCCAGATATTTATAAACTATTTTTAAAAGACAATATATCTGTTTTATGCTACAATATCCAATAATTCTACCACACGTATTTGTTGCCTCGGATTATCCTAAACAATGGAGATTGTTTTTTTTTTATATTCCTCTGCCTAGCCTCAAATGTGTTCTCTTTAATAATGGCATTCTTTTTGGTGCAATCCCAGTTGGTCATTAGGAGCATTTGCGAGAAACTCATGACGACTCAAAAATTGTTACTGACTTACCCAAGTATCAAGAGCACAAATGGGTAATTTTTAGTGACCAAAAAATGACTAGCTTCCTCTTTAACACAGAGACAGGTTTCCATGCTAAAAATAGTATGAGATGGTCGAGCACAAGCAAAACAATGAATTCAGAAGGAAATACCTATCCGTAAAACTATGGAAGGTGTCATGCCAAACATGCGAATGATCTGATCGTCAGTAGAGAGAAAATAAATTTTCTCCATTCCTTCTCAAACTTGCTTATGGAGCAGTGCCGGTAGGCATTAAAAACTTAGAGACAATAGTTTCAGCACACGTTTTAGCTTGCATGTTTTGACATTTAGGAAAATCCAAAAAGTCCTATTTGATGGATTTCAAATTCGAGCCTTTTTACGTAATGTGGAATTTGTCAGAAAGAAGCTTGATAAGAAGAAGGTTGCGTAACTGTCATTTGTAGCCGTCATGCAAAGCATTATTGGTAATAAAAAGGCTGATAACTACCAAGATTTGGTTGCTAGAATGCTGTTTGATTTTCGTGATTGTGCATGCAACATTAGTATCAAGCTTCATTTACCTTCACAAATTAGTGCTGTAGTTGATGAACAAGCAGAGCCTTTTCGTCAAAACCTCATGATTATGAAAAAGCGCTACTAAGGGCTATGAATCAGATATATGATGGCTGACTACTGCTGGAGTATCAAACGAGATTACCCTGATAAGGACTTCAAATGCAAGAGCTACAAGCGTAATTTCTTGCAATAATATAAACAATTTGACCTTTTTTTATTTCATCGGTCTTTCTAAATCATATTGGTACTCAAATATTGGAATATAATGGATACAAGCTTCATATTAGCATTTGGCAATACATAATTTTATGTTGCCTATTGAATTTCTTTTGTTTTTAATTCAAATCTTAGTGCGCACTGTGAGTAATATAATTTAATATAAGACTAATTAAAAGAAATTAGCGCAATAAAATGTTTAAATAGACATGTCTTTATGTGAAAGGTGCCAAAATTTCCCCTAAAAATGAAAAAGACTGAATTTAAAAATTCCAGATTCCAAATCTGAGTTCAGCACAAATGATGTTCCGTTGCGTTCAGAGATCGACTATCTTCTCTTTATCACCTACATCCAGAGTTGCCAAATTTATATAACTTGCGCCGTAATTAAAGATTATATGTATATCCTTCTGCTAATTTTGCATAATATGTACATAGGTATTTCTGAAAATCATACCCCTATTTCATATTTAAATCAGTAGACTTTTTTTGCTGGCATTTAATGCTTGTTTGATTTTAAGGTCAATCCACATACGGCTTATAAAGCTTTTCTCAAAATGATACAAGATCTTTTCTAAAAGAATTCAAACCTCTATCAAATTATAAGTTTCCCTGCTCGACTTTGTGTCCGCAATTACTTGATTAAGCAGGCAAAGTTTATACTTCAAATAATTCAAACCGGCACCTAATTAAACTATTGTGAATTTGTTGAATAGGCAAACGTTTAATTATAGTATTTAATAAGAAAAAGAAATTTATATAATTTTTCCCGAGTAAAAAATTTTGAACTGCCAATATCACTTATTTTAAATATTTTTTTATTTTAATACTGCAAACATATTTACCTGGTATATTTGACTTGTTATTATTATACTATGCAAATACTCCTGTCAAATATTTCAATTTAGACCCCAAATTACTGGTAATATGCGAAAAAGCGCTAATATTTTTCATTTTAAAAAATTGCAAAGAGATTTTAATAGTGCTGACACAAATAGGCAACGCAAGGATGAATAGAATATATTATGATCATGTATGAGAGATAAAAACTTACCTCTTAATATCAATCTGACTTCTGTGTGTAAGTTCTTACACTTTTGGGGGGGGAATTTTTTCACTACAAATTTGATATAAAAGCCACAACTAAAATGTGTTTATATTCATAAAATAACCTTATACCATAACTTTTTCTAATATTTATTTCTAAGTTAGATGCGAATGTTTTTGAATCGAATATTTCTATATGCAGGAAGTAGTGTGTCTGGATAAACACAGAATGTTACTCTTTTACGAGCGATGACAAAAATTATAAAGAGCCTAATGGGGATCAAGC
The DNA here is from genome assembly GCA_963969495.1 of Ceratothoa steindachneri. Taxonomy (NCBI): domain Eukaryota; kingdom Metazoa; phylum Arthropoda; class Malacostraca; order Isopoda; family Cymothoidae; genus Ceratothoa; species Ceratothoa steindachneri. Next base: position 47,178,077 of record OZ018320.1, read on the forward strand.
TCCATCATAACAAATTTCAATAGATGACCTTGATGAACATTTACAATTTTTTATGATTGGCTATTTTAAGTTAAAATGCTATTTAATCAATCTTTTTGTACCCGGCATTCCTCGTTGAAAACATATGGGGGGCGGATCTATCAAGTAAACGAATGCATGCAATATTTTTACTCTTTCACAAATGTTGTAGATTTTCGCTGAATAGGCCTTGGCAAACAAAGAATTGCTTAAGCAGGTCTTTGTGAGAGCATATGGTTTAAGAGAACCGCAATATACGTCTGCTCTTTTCACTCTAGCATAGATAAACAAAGGCCAGATTTTGCCAGAAGGCATTTCACCATAGGGGGCAGCAAATAAAACTACATGCATCGAGAAGAGAAGATGATAGTTCCATGGTAATAGTCGCAACGCAATGGCCACAAATTTAAGCTCCCCTCACGCGTCTTCTATCTTGTTTGCTAAGAAATCTGGAGGGTTCTCCATATTGCTGCCATGTAGTCAGTGTGAGGAAGAGCGAAACAGTACCTGGTTACCATTCCTCGCGAACACTTTGGCGCCCTCATCAGTACGCTCACTATCCGCAATCGTCACATGTCTAGGAACCCAGCAGAAGATAATCTTGACATCTGTTCGGCTCACAAAAACCGTGGCGTTAAATATATCGCAAACCAGGGGATACAGAGATGCTAATGCTCCGAGAGCAATAAGTGCGCTTTGTGAATCGCTATAAAACACAATCCGGTCTCCGAACCGGACACGTCGTGTTATTTCCGGACTGAGTGGCGTATTGCAACCAGCTCGGTTGTGAAGACTGACGCACAACTCGGCAGAGCCCAGCTGACTTCAAACAATGAGTATAAGATGCTCAAATCACCCCCTTTTGGACTTGGAGCTAACCGGATATTCTGTCAAGTTTCCAGCATGACCTGGAGTGTGCTTCCAAATGGTGGGAGGCAATACTCCTGGCGCTGTTGTTGAAGTTTTGGGGGGAGAGACGTTGCGATTAATTTTCCAAAAAGTTAAACTCCAGGGTGGCGTCCTGGGCAAAACCAGGGACGCTACCGGCTCGAGAGCTATATATACCTTGCACTTAAATGATTTCCTATCCCTAAACTCAAAAGGCTTAGGATATGACTTGCCTTTCTTGACGGCATAGGCACCTTTGAGATAAGCTGCGGATGTTGTAAGTGCTGTTGGCGACTATGGGAGGCGCCAAGCTCGCGTGTACAGACGAATAATGCACTGTGTACGGCGCAAAGCAAGTGGCACTTCTCCAGCATCGAGAGTAAGGCTCTTAATGGGGGACTTCGTGAGTACGGCGACTTATGCCCAAGTAGGCAGTCGCCAGATGAACTCCTAAAATTAAAACAAAAAAAAATCAATGGGGCACGTACAAAACGTACCATGCTCCAGGTGAATTCAGGTGTGGTGGATCAAGTCAACCTTTGGCGATACAAACTTTGCTGCGGATGCGTAAAATTCACACCCGTATTCGATCTTCAATTGAACAAGGGATTAATAAAAAAACGTAAGGTTGTAGCCCTGCTTATCATCGGTTCCAGTGCTGAACATCACCGAACGAAGAATATCCATTGCACGGGCTAAAGAGAACCTAAGGTAGCGAATATGAGCCTCCCAGCTAAGGCAACAGTGAAATACTAGACTGTTTATGTTAGGTCTAGGTGGGACTATAAACATCCTCTGAATTTTGACAGTTACAGGAAGGGAACTAGAAATAAAAATGAAGAAATTGACAGCCTTCCTTGCGTTCCTCTGGTCTATTTGACTACAAAGCAAACTGCATATTTCGTAATTGTCCAGAGCCATATGTTAAAAAGAAGTCTGAGCTGAGATTATTTCCAACCAGATGTTTGGAACTGAAAGAGACCATCCTGCAAGCACGTGAAAGATATCATAATGAATGGGTCAATACCATAGAGCCAAGTGTTTTCCGTGTTTCCGATTTACCAGCTGCAGATGTTGTTTAGGACAAAAAGTGTAGTATAAACTTAAACAGAAGGAAGCAGATGCCATAGACATTGCCTTTAGATTGTCAGATGCTCCATAACTTAATGGCAGACCAGAGAATGAAGTGTTGAAATGAGGCTTTTCTTTAGGTAACCAAATATCTAGAAGAAAAAGATGACAAACAGATTACATTACATGACCTTATCAGTCATATTCCTTCATTTATTGCTGAATAAAAATGTGAGCCATAAATTTAACCATTCATGAAGAGCCCCCCGTTGAAACACTTTGGACAAAGGATAATCATAACAGAAATAAATGGGAAACAAAATATTGTTCCCTTCCACAGTACAGCTTCTAAGATTATAGATTACTTTCACTCTCAAAATCACAAAGATCATGAGTAGACGTCAGCTGCTCATAAGCGATAATGCAAGCAGCTAGAGTCAAATTAGTCATGACCCCACTTCAAATTGGTCTGAAGGTATAAATGCAACACCACTTTCAATCCAAGTTTCTGATTGAGTCTTTGAATATTCATGGATTGTTTTGTTCTTATAATGAAGTGAAGATGTATGAACAGTGTGCCTCTATGACTAAAAAAAGATCTCTCAAAACTTTCACGGCATTGGCATCATCAGAGCTTCCAACCAGGGACCAACGTTAAAGCAAGGATCAGAAGAACAGATGTAACAGAAGATGCCATTCATGCAGTTTGGCGCATCATTAAAGAACCATATGGAGAGTGTACATAATATTAACCTAACGAGAGATATGCTCGTTGATGACACCATTATTAAAAAAAGAGGTTAATTAAGCGAGGCTAAAGATCTGAGAAGGTATATTAATATATGAAGATAAGCTGGCCATCAACAGTCAAGCGACAAGCTGGAATCACTCATTAAAATTTTTTTCAAGATTCCACGCACAAGAGTGGCGTATTTCCTCTAACGTTCAGTTTAACCAAGGCAAATATATACCTCTTAAAAATCGTTTTCTTTCACTTTACTTTCTGCCAGATCCTCATTCCACTCATTACATCGGTAAAGGAGGCAAGAACACTTCATAACGCTCTGAAGATGATCGAATAAGATCGAAGCTTAGCAATTCAGTTTGGTTTATACCAAACACATTCATTTAAAAAAGAGATGAATACTGGACAAATAATCCACCATCTACAAGATGGAATAAAAAAGATAGAAGAGATAGTTGCCAAAGGAAATTAATTGAGGCAAAACACATAATGTTCTTTAACAAAATTTTATATATATATATATATATATATATATATATATATATATATATATATATATATATATATATATATGTTCAGTTGAGTATCAGTCATTCTTGAATGCAAGTTTTGTTGAAGACTATTGTGTATTTCGCTTTAATTCATTTCCTTTGCCAACTTTCTTTTATTCTATCTTTATATTCCATCTTGTAGATGGTGGATCACTTGTTCTGTATTTATTTCTCTTTTAAATGAATGTGTTTGGTAAAAATCAAACTAAATTGCTGAGCTTTCGATCTTTTTAAATCATCTCCGGAGCGTTTTTATATGTTCTTGCCTCCTTATCGATGTAATGGTTGGACTGAGGATCTCACAAAGTGAAAGAAAACTATTTTTAAGGGGTATTATTCCGCTTAGGTTGAGCATAACGTTAGAGGAAATGGGCCAGTCCGGTGATTGGAATTTTAAAATAATTTTAATGTTCAATTCCACCTTGTTGATTGACTATTGAGGCCGGCCTATCTTCGTTTATTAATATGGCTTCTAAGATGTTAAGCCTAGCTTAACTTACCTTTTTTCTTTTAATAACGGTGTTGTAAACTAGCATATCTTTCGTAAGGTTAAAGTTATGAGCACTCTCCTTATGGTTTTTAGGCCCTCCGCCTTAGAGATGCATAGTTAAACGTCTCGAAAGTGTAGTAGTTGTCATGCCAATATATTTTGAGTTGTTATAAGGCAAACAGTCTTTATCGGGACAGATGAACTCGTAAACTATGTTGTTTGACTTGAGATACCAGGAGTTTAGGCAGCTGTTGTTTTTCTTTAGGTGATTACTGGCTTTTCTAGATTTAAACAATGATTCTACGTCCATGGAGGCTATTATTTTCTTAGAGGTTGTGATCAAATGATATCTATAATATAGGCCGAGGATTTGAAGATGAATTTGTTAGGCATGCATGGAGTTAATATTTTGTTTATAAATTTATCCACCTCATAAGTACTGGTAGGAATTTGACTAATTATGGGCCTGAGGAAAGTTCTGAGCATTGTGGGACTTCAAGGTCCCTAAGCGTATCCAGGGCTGGTATCTCCAATTATTTTCTTCATTAGTATATTTCCTGTTTTTTTTTGTTTTTTTATACTTTGGTTCACTTTCTTCCTAATATCATCGGTGGGGTTCTTCGAAATTTTCTGAAATCTACTTTGGTCATTTAGGATAGTGTCCATTTTTGCATGGTACTGTATTGTTGGCATAATGACAAAGCTGCCTGCCTCATTTGCTCTCCTATGAGGAAAGTCTGCAATGCCATTACCGATGCCACCGAAGAAAGGTTTGTCTTAGCCTGAAAAAAAACCCTGATTAGTTCGACGAGAACAATGAAGAAGTCCTCTGAGCCACTCGTATGACCATGCCATCCATCGCCATTTTCAAACAGCTTAAGGGTAAACACGCGTCGGCCCCGATATTGCAGTTGCCTAATCCTGCTGAACTATTTGACATTATGACGGATGGTAGGAATGACGGTATATGGTGTGCATTGGCCGAATAGTGACCTAATAACGAGAGATTATCCATAGTGTACGCTAGCCCAAAATTATTAGCGTGTAAAAAAACTACGCAGTTATTGAGCAAGAGGCCCTCTCTATCATATAGGAAATTAAAAAATTAAAGGTATTTGATGAGAAAGGAACTTGTGATCGAGACTGAGCATAAATCTTTGTTATATCTTAGTAACATCAAAAACAGTAATGTGAGACTAATGCGTTGGAGCTTATTTTTCCAAGAATTCCAATTAAAAATAATGTATTTAAAATGCTCCGCGAATTGTATAGCCGATAGCCTGAGTCGAGATCCGGTAGAATTCACTCCCAATGAATCCTGAGCCTACTCTTTTATTCTCTTTTAAATATGTAGGTCTTAGTAAATTACAGTCTAAAATATGAACCCCCTTTGTGAATAAACGTTAGCGATTATTTTGTAACCGAGGCAGATGTGCACTGGTCTGAAAGCTTAGTATTTATAGGCCGGATTGTTTTAAATTAGTCCTTTTTGATAATAGTCAATCTCTGTAAATTTTTCAAGTCTGTTGATATTTGTTTTTCTGTGTATTTATTTGGTATTCCCTATTTTCATTTATGTACCATGTATCCCATTGCTATTTTTTTCTGATGCAAATTTAATTTTTTTGTGAGATTCTGTATTCCATGTGGATTCAGTACTGCGTATATATTTTTTTCTTTCATCTTTATCGAGATGTTACTTTCCAGGGCAGTTCCATCTTAAGGGGGAGGAGTCCTCAGAGAGAGAAGTTAGCGAGTCGCGCAGATAAAGAGAAAAGGAGTATCTCAAGGACGAAAAATATTCCATTGGAACCTTTCGATAAAGTTCCGGAGCAAAATCGAAGTCAGACTGGAGTCGGAAAGCCATTTAGTGATATGGCGCTAAAACCATAACCGCCGTGCCGTGTCTTTGAGACAGATTCGGAATCACTTCCGGCTGAGTCGTATATATTCCCCAGCTTGGAAATGATCAAATGAGTATTCTCAAGGGATTCGGCACACGAGCTGTATCTACGCGACATTCACGCAAGTAAGAGTCACGCATTACTCCCAAATTACTCACGCAGCATTTTGATAGGTCATTGGAATCACACAAAGACAATGCGCAATTCTAGAGCAACACCCTGCAACTTCAGGGCCCGGAGGTAGAAACCATTATTCAGAACGATAGGGGGCAAGGACGAAGGACTTGACATTAGCTACGCTTCTCCGAGAAGAATACTCCCCTGAGGGACTACACGAGGTCTCCTCCACAAAATCTTAATCCATTACATTTTCTTTTTCATCATCGAAGAGGCGTGACGCTCTTTGGCTGCAAGGCTCACTTTGTAGTCTTATCCCGATCCCTCTCGGGTACTTATCATTATTTATAAATTCATTTCAATTTCGATTGCCGTCGATTAAGGTAAATTTTAAGTTTCATCATTCTTGTTAATCTCATTTGTTGTATGTATAAAATTAAAGTTTATTTTGTTTCACTTTTTTATATCCTATAACGGACAGAAGCATGTTGATTTAGTATCCAAGTTAGCCAATATTAGAATTCGCACTCGTCTTTAATCCCCACGTACTTAAAAGGGAGACAGTGCCTATATTTGTTTTTTCGCCTACTTTCCCCACGTCGAGGGAGGGTAGCCAAGGTCAAGAAGGACTACCTGATCATGCGACAAGCCCCGACTTTTTTTTTGTAGTACATGTCGGCCATGTTCAAAGAGATCCCACCGGGCACCGCATAATTGACATGAAGTAACGGAATGGAGTACAGTCATTTAAATCTCGCTCGATTTCGCGGAAGGACTAGGACATCCACAATCTCTTCTCGTAACTGTGAGAAGAACCCCTTGGGAGAACTTGATGAAGAGCTTAATAAGCTAAAACATTGCCTTCTTAACCGCATAATTATGATGAGCAATTTCAATTAGTTCTCGATTGATAAGACCGAGCTTGAATGGATAGAAGTCAAATTTCTATTGTCTTTGCAACTACAGATAACAAATTAAATTTATGATTGATAGAAAAATTGTTGGGTTTGCTTTATCTTCTCGTGGTTGTGAGAAGAGATCCTTTAGTGAGCTTGATGAAGAGCTTTATTAGCTACAACATTGCCTTCTTAACTGAATGTATATATATATATATATATATATATATAGATATATATATATATATATGAGTGCCAAAAGTATGTTGAAGGTATGAAAAAGTGAAGAATATGATTGAAACAGATTTATTTCTTAATTCACCTAATGCAAATAAACATTTTTGTTTATATTGTCTCAATAATTAATATTGGATGTGACCTTCTTTTGCTTTTCAAACATCTTTTATGTGTTTTTGCATACTTGAGTCTAAGTTAGCTCAGTGTTGGCTCAATTTTCAGCCACTCTTCATGAACTGTGGCGGTTAATTCACTTTTTTTGTGAACAATTGTCCGCCCACAACCTTGTGCTCAAGTGTCACCACAAATGTTCAATGAAGTTGAGGTCTGGAGATTGAGAGGATCATTCCATCAACGTTACCCCTTTCTTTTCAAAAGGACTGTTTAAAAATCTTGATGCGTGGCATGGAGCATTGTCTTGTTGGAATATTACACCATCTGTTATGTCATCAATAAAAATTTTGCCTAGGGAAGTTTGATAAACTTGGTCTAACTTAGTGATGTAAGTGTTGGAATTCATTCTGCTCTCACAAAAGAACAACAATCCTGAACCAGAAGACAAAGTGAAACCCGAAACCATTAAACAACCACCTCCAAACTTGACTTTCGGCCCAACACATCTCAGATAATAAGCTTCCCCAACTCTTCGACGTACAGAAAAAGCTGTCGAGGAAAAAACAAATTTTACTAATCATTTTTGTTTTCCAATAATAATGTGTATTAGCGTAAGTAATTGGTAGAAACTAATGTGGAAAACTCAAGGTTGCTTTTATCAGACCGAACAATTTACCCCGATTTTCCTATATCGAATCTTGATGCTCCTTTGCCCAAGACAATCGCTTCTTCTTGTTTACATGAGACAATCACGATTTCTTCCTTGCCTTATATCTTTAGAGCCCAACTTATAATAACCTTCTTCTCACTTGGTATCTTTGTTTGTTGCTGCCCGAAACTCATCAGCTACATCAGAACAAGGATTTTCCTATCGGTCAGAGATTTCATTTTCAGCAACCTCTATCCCCTCGGAGTTGTAGGATTTTGCGACCTTAAATATCAGAGTTTTCGAAAGAATGGGTCTAATTGTATCTTTTAATGTTTGTTTAGACGCCGTTTATCGAGCATTGGAATTTTCTTGCAAATTTGACTTGATATAACCCTTCTCAAGACAATGAAATGATTTAAACTCTTTGAGCTTCTGGAATCCCTTTCTTTGGAGTACTTTTTAACAAATCTTTCCACTTGTAAGTTAACAATAACATAATCACTGAGAAAATAGAAATGAACGTTAGTATCACACATTGAATGGCGGAAGTTTGCCGCAACCACTTATGCACAATATGCAAATCGCATAAAAGCGGTTATAAAAGCAAAAGAAAGACACATCTAATATTAATTATTGATTGAATATACGTAAAAATGTTTATTTGTATTATGTCAAGTATAAAATAAATGAGTTTTAATCATATTCTCACTATTTCATACCTGCCACGTAATTTAGGCAAAAGCTGCATATATCTATATATGAATACATATATAGATATATCGTAAGAGAGCAGAGGGGCTGCATGTTGTCAGGCGTACACGTATTTTTATGATAAATAATCTGGCTAAATTTAGAAAGTTCATTATTATATATTAAGTTCTTGGTACCGACGTTTTGGGTAGCAATTTATTCTCAAGAATATAACATAATAAATATATACAAACATAAGAATTTTTTAGAGAAGTTATCAGATATTTATAAATTAATTATATTGGAAATATGAAGCAGCAGAGCTGGTAATATTCAAATTATATAAATGCAGGGCTTTGAACTATTAGGGAATGTGGAATATTTGATTAATTAGTTTTGGGTGCGCTCGTTGTAAAAAAAAGGAGATAATAGAAATATTTAGTAAAAAATAAGGCTTGTTTTAGGGGAGAGGATTCGGAACTAGTGAGCACGGCTCCAGTTTTGTTGCTGATGCCTAAATGTGCGCAAATACTGGTATATATATGTACAAATTTTTCGTTTTGACTAACTCATTTTCTGTTTTGGGTACCGAGCAAGACGATGAATCCGAAGTTCGACTTGTAAGGAATTTTATTATTAAGGGCACACTTGAGGAATTCTGCGGCAGAAAACAATCCAAACGGAGGAGGTACTGTTATCTTGGAGGAAGTGTTGATGATCTTGTCTATTCAATGGAAGATTTTTACAAGCAGAGATACCCAAGACACAGCTTATATAATACATATTGATACTAAAAATGTTTTATCTACAAGGTCCTAGTAACTTATAGCAAGGTAAGGCCAAATGATGAGGATGTTGAACGAAAGGAGTGGGAACGTGGTGTTTACAGGTATCCTTCCCCGAAAAAGTGCGGCGATTGTTTTCAATTTAAGAAAATCCTATATTTAGATGAAGAGAGAATGTACTTCATCGATTTGTTGGATGATTTCATGAACAAATGGGCCTATTCTGGCGAGATGGTGTTCATCTAACTGGGGTGGACGCGGAAATGCTGGGAAGAATAATTAAAAATTTTCCTATAAATTTTCAGACAGAATATAATCAGAGAGTAGAGAGCAAATAGGTGAGAGTGGCTCACAACTTTGTTATAATAATTTAGCCTTTCTAAAAAAAATTTATATGTCTACTACTGTAAGGCGTGGAGTATTAGAAAAATCTTGAAGAATTTAAATGTTTAGTGCACTTACGCACCTTCGATATATTATTAATAAAGCAAGCATAGTCGGAGACATCTAGGAGTTACTATCGGCGAATTGCAACTAGCAGATTATAAATTAATCAATAAAGACCGTACCAATAAATAGGGTGGAGGATTACTACACTATACCAAAAACTATAAAAGTTTAACCGAAATAAAAATTGAATCTCCAAAAGAAGATGTGTTAATATGTGCTTAAATAAAATCAAATATTTTTCCAATAAATATCTTTGTAGTGTATAGAGCCTCACCATAAAAGATTCAGATACACACGAAATTATATAACATTATTGGAAGTAACATTAAAAATATTTGCACGTTCTTATTTTGAGATTTAATTTGTAGTAATTTAACTATGAAACGTTAATTGAAGACGGGAAAAGGCAGAGGCTACTAGAGTGCATGGAGGAGAACTATTTAACATAATTAGTCAATGAATCAATACTTGAGAATATATTTGAGACGTATTTCTAACTAACAACATTAATCTTATATCGGTTATTAGTATTTGGAATTTAAGGGTACCAAATCACAAATCAATAGAGTTCGATTACTCTATAAACCGTAAGCATGAAAATAAGGATATTAAACGCCAAAATGTAACCTCCTCAGTCAGGGGTAAAAAAAAAAACATTTCTTTTTACCAAATTCCTTTTATTTTTGACAAAATACACGCATAAAACACATTTTCGGATTTATTTTTAAACATATTAAAACAATACCCAAATACATGTCCCTTGTATTGGTCAGTGTGATCAAAACTACACAAATTTACATATGATGATATTTTATCAAACAATTACTTTTACTCCTTAAACACAGTGCCTTTTTGCATTTTTTGCAACTTATCATACTTTTCTGCTTACATTCCTCTCTGGCGCAACTGGATGCATTTTTTTATTTAAAAAATCTGTCCTATTGTCTGTTTTTGTAGTTACAGAGGAAATTGGTTGTAGAACAACAGCTGGTTTTCTCGCTGGAGAATTGAAATTCCCTTGGACCTTTTCCAAAGATTTCTATCCTCGCAATTAACTATCCGTGATATCTTCTCTGAATTCCAAAAAGTCTACTATAATCGTATTTTGGGATAGTATAACTTTTTTTAGTGCTTTCCTTTTGTATTCAATCTATGTATTTGACACTGCTAAATCTACCATGTGGAAAATGGCTCTGAGGGTCCATTTTCGAGACCTGACAGTTATCCTGTAATAGGAAATATATCTTCCACTTAGATCTACTCCACCAATTTTCATGTTACATGTATCTATATTTTTGGGCATTGGGACATCAACATAGGTTTTGGGAAATTTCCTCTATCTTTGTACACGTTTTTCTTCATCTTGTACATTTGAGAAGGAAATAGCTATTGTCATTGCCTTATTGTCAAACAAACGAATAACCATAAAGTCTTTACTGCCATCTATTCTAGTGTCGCTTGTTCCCCTACCTTTCTTTTCATTTTATTTTCACTAGGTAAGGAATATCACTGTGATCTATTGTTTCTGCTGGTCTCAGTACAGAAAATACCCCTAGTTTTTAAATGACGCATTAGCGACAAAGATGTAAAGTAATTATCAAACACCAATTTAAAATTGCAATTTTCAGGTAAAGTTTTAGCAAGTTGCAAAACATACTTACTCCTACTCCATAAATTTTGAATTCCTCATCTATTGGCGGAGTACTTCCTTGATAAAACAAAATATCAGTGACTTTGCCATCAGCAGTGCACAGAAGAAAAATTTTAATACCCCAAGGGTTTGGTTTACCTCTAATATATTTGATTATATTTAGTTTACCAGTAAATGGAATTATCCACTCATCTATACCGCAATATCTTCACTTGCTAACTTCCTGCGCCTATTTTGAATGCAATCAATTAGAGGTCTGATTTTCAACAACCTATCATTTGCGTTGGGTTTTGAAACATCCAATTAATGTAGATTTGCATTAAGCTTAAAAAAATCTGTTTATCGGCATTGCATCAGCAATTGCTGATATTCTGGCTCCTGTACTAAGGTTCCCATTTTTATACGCATGCCAATTAGCACTTCAATTCATTTTTATTAGTACCTAAATCTCCCCATTTTTAAAAACCCGTATTGATTTGTTTTTTCTGCTATTAGTTACATTTTGCAATCTGGCATGTATTCTTTAAATAAATCCTATGGCCTAGGAAGACTGAAAGCTACGCCTTCTTCATTCTCGTCAATCTAAAACCTCCATTCAGGATAACCAGATCTTAGTGGTTCCTGTTTTCAAGTTGTCTTTTCTTTTCCTAGCTTCCTTCTTTCTAAGGGCTGCTCGACCTTGTCCTTTTCTTCTTGTTCATCCTCTTGATCGACGCCGTTATCATCGTCCTCAGATTAATTCTCATGACATTCATCTGTTATATATTCAGGATCTTCATCCTCAAAAAGGTCAATATTAGCACATTCTGCTAATGCCTTGATAATTTCTTCACAATTTATTCCTTTAGAAAATGCAAAAGATAAACAATAAAAGTTAAGCTGATTATAAAACAAGGTAATATAGACTAGAAGGGCTAATTATGATGTAAAACCAATGCAACTCAAGTATATTATAGATTTTATGATTCTAAATCACTTTAATTGTATGGTATTTTACACCACAGCAAACAATTTAGGAGATATTGGGCCTATAAAACTGAATTGGGCCTGAAAATCTACAATGGCAATCTTGAGTCCTGCTGTCCAATATACTGGAGCATATCAAAAACATATATTTTAATAATCAATATAAACTTTTCTATTATTACTGAATTGTGAATTTTGCAGTATTCAATATAATTTCATTAATGAATACACAAAATGCAATATTTCTTACACTTGTTGTAAGAAAATATATTTAATTACATTTGCGAGCGGAATGAGATGAAGCAGCCATCCTCTCTAAGTTCTAAGCACCCACTGAGTCTATATCGCGGCTGATAACATTCCTATGACCTGGAAACATGCTAGGGGCTGCCACTTGAATGATCACCGTGACTTACATTGAACTTGATCCAGATCGGGTTGGATCCAACATTAGAAAATGTTAATCAGTGCTAGTCCTTTTTCACCGAGCATTTTAGAGAAATAGATGAGCAATCCATTACGCATAGCACCCCCCTCCCCCTATAGAAAGCCTGAAGTAAGCCAAAATAGAGGAATCATAATATTGATGTAAAATTGAACAGTAGGAATTGTGCATACAAGCGTCACAAGGGTAACCAATCCGATAAAAATGATTAAATTTATGTAGCCCGACGAAGTGAATGTCAGAAGGAAAGACGAAGCACTAAAGTAAAATATGAAATTTAACTCATGGTCGTAATTTAATCTACCGCACATTTAAAAGAAATTCGAACCATTTAGTGGGACTGGTAACGAATTTTTAAACAAATGTATATAAAAAGATGAGGTGGCATTAGATTTTAAGCTAGCGAATATAACTCCTATTTTTTAAGAATGGAAAAAGAGAACTTCCGACCAATTATTAACCCATAAGCTCAACATCCATAGCAAGTAAATTAAAGAAATCCATCATTTGCGATAGAGTATTCGATCATTTGGAACGCATAATCTCAGAAATGATACTCAACACGTCTTTAGACAGAAACAGTCATGTTTAACTGAATTTAACGACAGCATGATTATAAGAAATCACCAAAGTATATCTTTGGACATAGTTCACTTAAACTTCGCTAAGGCATTATACACCGTTTCTGGATAGGCGATAACTAACTAAACCTTTTTATATTGGAATTAGGGTAAATCTCTTATAATGAAAAGAGTTATGGCTAAGTAATCGTAAGCAGTGAGTAGTTTTAAACGGTAAATTTCCGGAGTGGACAAATGTAACTAGTGGCGTGCCTCAGGAGTCTATATTGGTACCATTGTTACTCTTTAGTATGTAAACGATATAGACATCGGCCTACTTTGTAGATTATTCCAATTTGCAGAAGAAACAAAAAGTGGGAGAAAAAATTTAATGAGAACTTTTGCAAATTAACCTAGCGGTATCTATATGAAAATTTCTGAATAGTGTAATGAATGGAACATGAAATTCAATTTAGACATGTATAGAGTTTTGCACGTAGGCAGAAATAACTAAGGTTTTAACTATGAAAACTTTGGTTTAAATCTTATTTCCGTGGACGAAGAAAAAGACTTAGGGTGCGAGTTTCAAAGGATGTTAAGTTTAACAAACACTGGGATGAAGCGTGTAAGAAGGCCAACCAAATGCTTGGATTTATTAGAAAAGTTTTTCACTACAAACAGCAAGATATAATCATGCCTTTATAAAAAAAGTTTAGTAAGGCCAGAGCTGAAATACGAGATACAACTCTGGTCATCTTACACACATGTAAACATCAATATGATAGAAAGAATTCAACGACGGGTACCTAACTAATTCCCGCGATTAGAAATAATTCGGATATTGAAAGATTAAATATATTAAAACTCCTGCACTCGAAACTAGGAAATTGCGAGGTGAGCTTCTCGAAGTTTTCAAAATTTTAAATAAATTTGAAAACGTAAATTCAGTTCAAAACAACGGTTTTAAACTGAAAGGACGAAGGTTTAAACGAACTTAGCTAAAAAAGATTTCACCTTTAAAATCATCGATAAATTGGACGTACACCTCGCGGAAGTAGTAAATGTTAGTAGTGCGAAGAGTTTAAAAATCAAAATTGACAGTTATTTTACGAAGAATGATATTGTTTAATTATTGAGCTATGTTTTGAAATGAGTGAGCATCGTGGAGACAATATCTAAATGAGGAGAGGACTACTAGCATATTATTATAGAATGGAACTGGCCATTTAGTGGACTAAGTACGTCTTGCTGCCTACCTGTAACTATATATATATATATATATATATATATATATATATATATAGAGAGAGAGAGAGAGAGAAAGAGAGAGAAAGAGAGATAAAACCACAGTAATTGGACAAATTTTATATGCGAAACCAGGTTTCGACGGAAACATCCGTCATCGTCATTCGCTAGTGAAAGAGTGAAATAAAAAAGTTACTAAACGTACAAATATACAAATCAGAGGCGCTAAGGTGGAAGATACGAGAACGTGTCCGCAATTTTGAGAAACGGAAGTGCGAATTTCTTGATTATTAAGGTATTAGTATTGAATTGGCCTTCGGAAGTATTAGAGTTGAAAATTTCTTTTATAATTGCCGATTCCATTAAGCGTCAATGTATACATTTGTAAAACTTGCAAACAATTTTAGCATTATCAATATCAATTTAATGATTTTCATTTGATATATGTACAAAATAACGCGAGGAAATAGCACTACGTCACACATCGCATTGGTGTTCATTCATTCTCTGGGAAAATCTGCTGCTTTCACGGATATATAATTCATTACATGATTTGCATGGAATAAAATAAACTCCCTTTTCTTTATCAATCGATCTATTTTTGGATTGGCTATTTTTGATCGTATTCTCGTAATGAAAGGCACCATTAATGTTGTTGTTCCGTGCCAACTTTTTGAAATTGATTAGCTGTGGGGAGAATGGAAAGATAACATAATATTTGTCACGTGTATTTTCCTTATAATTATCTAGAGAATAATAGATTGTTCTGGCTTTATAGTGAAACTTTCTTCACTCTCATTAATAAAGAACACGTTCAAAGATTACATCAAGATATCGCCATAATGAAGAGCAAATATCAGGAACAATTTAGTCCTAAAATGATAGCAATTATTGCTGGGCGCTGCAACGACAAGAGAGCGAGCCACACAAACGAAAAAGCAAAGTTCAGAAGCACCTTTAGAACTTTATATTTTGTCAATTATAAATGGTTTGAACTTATGCTTTCTGATACACATTCTATAAGCTTATCTGTGACGTGTTTAATATGGTTAGGTTGTGTAAGACAATTAATATCATCATATTTATTATTTTTCTGATTGTTTAAAAATGTAAATCTGATAGTATAATAAAACTTCTGAAGCATAACAATATGAAATTAGTTATGTAAGCACACTCACATGAGATACAATGGTCTGTTTGAGGTTAAATATCTGTTGCACGACACAAGGGACGGAATATTGAATATTTGTACCTATTTATATTTTTTATAAAATCTATTCTGATAGAACAAAACAAATATCAAATTCAAATTCAGAAATATGAACTTAGTTGTAGGATCACAATCTCTTCTGTTAACCATTATGGATATTGACCAGTGTAATTTATATATCGGGTATTGGAAAAGTTCTATTACACCCGGTTTTTCAATATTTCGAGAGATTCATATGTTTGATAGAAAAAGTTCTAACAAATAAACATAAAGTTTTATTTATCCAACACCTGTCTTTAAAAGGTCATTTTCATTGGGTTCAAGTGTATTGAGGTCAAAGTAAAACGAATCGAGATTTCTTTTTCCCTGTCTCCGTGCCCCAACGAGTTTGACATAGCGAAGCGGCTTAAGGTCAGCCGGATAACCATACACAAGTAGAGAGGCTAACTCAAAGAGGGAACTCGTTTAGGCAGACCTCAAGATGTTAACCACTTGGCTCTGGAAATTGGCTTCGTAAGTGCTCTTAACACAAATTGACTGCACTCGCGATGAAAAGGAACATCTTAGCGCCACGGAGTGCAGGACTATTCAAAAAACAGACTGCAGGGCTGTTTTTTTTTTTTACCCTTTGCCCCTTTAGGCAAAGGTTAGAGGAAGGTTAATTTAATTACAAACCAGGATCGGGAGAGCCTATAGGCGAGTACCGACAGACTGGTGTCTCGGCAGCTCCCTGAACCCGTGCGAAAAATGGGCACATTCCTACTTGTTTAAACCTAGTGCAGGTTTAATGCCCTTAAATTTCATCCATCATAATTTACCTCAATGAACTTCCCAAAGCAAGAGCTTTGGCCTGTGGTCTATGGTTAAGCTCAGGTTTCCAGTTCAGGATCGGATTGAGCTGTAACCTTTCCTATAGTGTCAATTTCTTCTAAAATATATTTATCATCTTTGTAAATAACTTCTTATTGATCTTTTCTTTTCTAATCTTAATCTTTACTTCTTCTAAAATTTTATTAATATTTCTCGTATTAAATACTTCTTACTATACAATATTTATAGAAAAATATTGTTTAAACCTTTCCCATTTGTATTCTTATATTTAGGAATTAAAAAGTATTAGTTGAGTAAAATGCAAATTATTGTGATCAAAGCTTCAAATATAACCCAAACCATACCTAATGTTTGTTCAAACTCTAAGCAACTCATAGCAATCAGTTTGATAAAAGCATGGAATATATGGAGAAACCGCGATGCGCTCTTATTTCTTCTCTCTGAATAAGTTCTTAGAAATATCTTTGATAAAAGCATTCAATTTACCAAAAGATCACCCCTCCCCTTCGGCCTATTTGACTTAAGCTAGATTCTTTAAGTCTAAATTCTTTTAGAAATTTTTTATTACACATCTCTACTAATTTATTACAAAAAGATTTAAATGAAAGATACAAATTGAAGCCAGATGGAACAATTAGTTAAGGATCATATACGCTCTAATCAATGGATGTGATCTCTCTTATAAATTAAAGACAATAACAACTCTATTAAAACACGCTTACCGATTATATCATCAAACTTGTTGTTGATGCATATAAAATTCACTTTTTTAACCCGATATTTCACCAACAATGGATATCCTTCCTCGATTATATACAAGTCAATATCGAATTTTTTTACTAACAATTATTTTCCTAAATTACCAACCATTAATTTATCCCCAAAATAAACGATATTCTTTGCTCCCTGAACTTGGCGCATTAAGCAAAACTGCTCGCGCCGTATTTCCTAAATTATTAAATAAGCTTCATTTACATACTGAATTTACTAACTATTTTGTTACTAAATTTAAATAAAGAATGGTTTTAATTGTAAGGATAGGGTCTCGACTGAAAGCAGAACCATAGTGGTTTATAATTTCAATTGTTTGGGGTGTACCCAGGGAAATACATACATAGGAAGCACCGTGCGACCCTTAAAGGCCAGAGTCTGTTCACATCTTGACATTTGCCTTAGAATAGGTACTGCCCGTTGTAAAATGGAAAATTCAGCAAGTCGTCAACACAACATTAGTTGTAAAGCCCAAGTATCTATTAATAATTTTAAAATATTAGGTGCTACTTAAGATCCGACTTCACTCAGGATTTCAGAATCATTATACGTTAAGCAATACAATCCTATTCTCCATAGCGACTTATCCTCCTTCCCAGTATCATTTACGTAATCCAAAACTAACCAATAATTTGCCCAGTACCGTAAACCTTCTAACTACGTTATTAATTCTGTTCACCGTCTCAGTCTCTTTCGAGTCTTCCTTCTATATGGTAAGCTTTTAATGCAGGTGAATTAATTATTTTTCATTTAATGAATTACTTTTTGTTCAGTTTTTTCTTTAGTTTTAATTCATAACCACAAATGTAGTATTAAACTTTTATTTTATATCCACTCTTTACAAATTTCTTTTTTGTTTTAAAGTCCTCGAAGATGGGCGTGTATATCCAGAAGCGTTGGAGTATATGAATCCTGTTTCGATTTAGATTTCGATGTGCACTATTTCAATTTAAGTTTTTATATAGCAATTTCGGATATATATATATATATATATATATATATATATATATATATATATATATATATATATATATATATATATATATATATGCTAAATTGCTATACAAAAACTTAAATTGAAATAGTGCACACTGAAATCTAAATTGAAAAAATTTTTTGTGTAACTATGGAACTGAAATTGAGACCCAAACTTGTAAGATTTTAGTTTCCCATCAGGAGCGTTTTTGGTTTTCAGACACACACAAACACACATATATATATAAAAATATATATATGTGTGTGTGTGTGTGTCTGAAAACCAACAACGCTCTTGATAAAAGCATCTTTATTTATATGGATTTGAAAGTTTCGAAGACCTAGCCTCATCATCGGCACTAAGATAGTAAAGGGTTAAAAAATTTATTTTTCAGAAGAAACAAAAATTTAATATTTCAATTTAGGATAAGCTGCTTAATAAAAATTTCAATAATTGATGATAAAATATAAAGATTGGATGCAGTTTGATTTATATTTAAATTAGGTTTAAGTTTTAGGTTGTAGTGATTTTAATATTCGTATTTCGTTGAGATGGGGGTTATGACTAAGTATTTTAAAGTTATACAGATAGATTTCAGACTTGTAGAAATATAAAAACCAATCCAAACCTTCTTCATTTATCATTAAAATTCATAGCTTGCTGGGAAGAAGCCTTTTTACTCTTGGTTCAACTCCCTAAAAATCAAAGTTTTTAACTATGTGTAAGAATATGGAGCCATTAACAGAAGATGAATGCGTTTCATGTGGTGAGATATGTGACTTTCTTCAAGATTTCACCGTTTGACAGTTGACATCTTCGTTCACATAGTAAGTAAGTTTTCTTTTTGTAACTTGTTTTGTAAAAGTCAAGAGTATTTTAATTATTTATTTTACATTTAAATTCAAATATGCATACATTTTTCTACAGATTAAAAAATCGTAAGATAACATTTAATTTATACTAACTAGCTTACATAATAACATATAATATATATAATTCGTAGATAAGCTAAACAAACTTTCAAAACCCCTAATTTTATTTTACATCAAGTTTGAAATACATAATTTCAATTACAATTTCCTGGATGTCCGCAACCTTATTACTTTGTACACAAATGTATACAAAGTAATAAGGTTGCGGACATCCAGGAAATTCTAATTGGAATTATGTATTTTAATCTGGATGTAAAATAAAATTGGGGTTTTAAAAGTTTGTTTAACTTTATAGTTTTTAAAATTAATATTAGATTTTTTTAAATAATCTAGAAGTTTAATAAACATATTTTTCTAAGGAATTAATTATGCTCTAATAAAAAAATATTTTTATCTGCGGTGAACTTAAATTTTCTTTTGGCAATTCTTGATGACGCAGGCTGAGGCCACCCCATCCTCTGGACTTCCATAAAGAGACTAATTGATAGATAGATATTCTATTAAATTTTTTT
The DNA here is from genome assembly GCA_963969495.1 of Ceratothoa steindachneri. NCBI lineage: Eukaryota > Metazoa > Arthropoda > Malacostraca > Isopoda > Cymothoidae > Ceratothoa > Ceratothoa steindachneri. Next base: position 47,197,781 of record OZ018320.1, read on the forward strand.
ACACATAATCATGACGTAGTCATAAAGATCTTTGGGGACAAATTCTTTCACAATTTCGATAGTGCTCACTGTCTTGAGAAAACCATCGAACTCATAAACGATACATTTTTTATATACTCATTTTCTGTGATGGTAGGTTGAAGTTTTCGACATTCATTGAATCCATCGTTGAATGCAAGATAACAAACATCCACCGAATTCTGTAAACACTTCATCTGACGAAAGCTTTGATGGAATTCGTATTCAAGTTTTAGAAAAGTATTGACTTCATAATCATTGTACAGTGCGTTTTTAAATCTTGTAGGAATGAACGCTTCATCCACTTTCCAGTAAATACCGAAATGTATAATTGGAAATAGATTGTTTGTATTTGCCCTCTCTACACACTTTAACTGTTTTACACCATAGTTCTTTACCAGTCGATCTACATAGGAGGAAGTTTCGTTTTAACCTCTGCATTTCCCTGAACACAAGCCAACTCTCATCATCACTAAGGACAGTTTATCGTTATAACGAGTTCTTCCGTAGGTGTTTTCAAACATCACTTTGACATAACCGGATTTTTTTTTAGTAATCTTCAAAAGGCTGAATGTATTAATTTTATATTATTTTGTATAATTTGCTTTACTTGGAATCGAGACATATCTTCTTACGTGTGAGTATTTGAAAAGATCTGAACAGCCACTGATACAAAGTCCGATAGGATAGAGTTTCTTTGACAGGATTTGAATGTTTATGAATTTCCTTTTGTGGAATTGCCACTTAACCTTTTACAATCCTTTGATTAGTCCCACTAGTTGCCATCTTTCAGCGGTTAAATTGATTAATAACTCATCCAGTTCATTAGTTTTCTGTTAATTATAAAGAGAAGTATAACGTGTGTTTGCGCGATCCACTGAGATTGATGTAGAGAAAGTTGATGTGTGAGTAATATTTTCTAACTCTTTCCGACGTTGCGAGTTTTTATGATAGATTTAGGGAAAATAGAGGATATAAATTTTACTTTTACTTCTTTCCAGTAGGTGGGTGGTGATTTTTTTGATGTTCTGGCTAAATTATGTCGATAATGTTAGATTGTGGAAGTCTTTTACCATCGATGGTAATCATCCCATCATTACCCCGACTGAATCCCGGTGTATCTTTTAGTGTCTTATAAATTAATCTACGTCTTTTACGAATACTAGGCTCCATTGTTTTTATTACCTTATCTGTATAACCATTTATTTGATCATTGCTACTCTCATCGACTTTAACCTTATCATACGGTTTCAAATAGTGTTCTAGCGTGTTCTAGTAAAGGATAACGCGTCTATATGGTGGGATGTGTCAATTATTTATTATAATAGTCAACTATCTCTCCAAAGATAAAATTCTTTCTTGTGGTGGGATAAGGTTTGAGGGTATTTCAATCACTTTTTCGGGATAAACAATAATTTTTTTCATCTTATGAGGTTGGAGAGGATAGGTGCTAGAACAGGGAATAAGATCGGTGGAAACGATCCTCCAAACTAATTTATTAGTTTTTTTTCTTTAGACGTATATGAGCTGGCTTCCGAGCTAATATACGTATCAACCGTTTGAATTGCGATATCTTTTGTTTTTTGCGATGATGTCATAGGAACATTACCTTTTATTAGATTAAGACCAATTTCACATATACATTTGACAAAATCACTATTCTGCTTCCTATGATTGATTTTTTCATCTTTTTAGACAGCTTGGGGAACGTATGAAATAGGTACGCGTATCTTTTCATTCTATGCCTCATTATAAACGATATATGCTCTCGATTTCGTTTAGAAATATTCCTGTCCGTAATGTAAATCATTGTGTTTCTCAGGCTGAAGTCGCACAGAAAATAACCATAGGACTTTGAGACGGCTTATTTATATATTCTCATGAAGCTATTCCCTTTCCCAGGCTCTATTTGGCCAGCCAATATATTTATCTGGGAGATGTCTCTCTTCTGGCTAAATAAGAATAGATTGTGACAATTCAAGGCAATATCGCCCATATAAGAAATTTCTAAAATAGATTTGGGGTCACTAGAGATATAGAGATATTCTTATGGTGTGAGATCACTGTAAATATCTCTGATATATTGGCATCTATCTTCTGCATTTAGTCATCTAAAATAGGGAGTGTAGGAATTCTTCCATCCAGAGATGACAGATCATACACACCTTAGTGAAACTTTACTTCATTTTTAAATTCTTTATAGTCTTTCTGACATACAGTGCAACACCAGATCATTCTACCAACTTGTTGAATAAACATCTAATCTCTATTCCGGAGTATACTTAATAGAAATTGGGTTTTTCCACTAGACGTCAGCCTAATGATGGATGAAGTAATTTTAATTTTTTCACACTTCCTTCACTCATACTTTTCTATTGTATAATGAATGAGTTAACTTTTTTCAGATAACCATATACAAAATCCTTTCTATACAAATTAATTTGTTTCTGTATAATGAGAATACCAACTTTTTTCAGATAACCATATACAAAAACTTTTCTTTATAAATTATTTTATTTTGTACTTCTTTCACTCATGCTCTCCCTTTGTATAGTGAATAAGCCAACTGTTTTCAGATAACTCTATACAAAATCTCTTATCTCTCTTTTTTATTCATCAAAAATGATCGTTATTCCACCTGCAAAAGGAAAACGGATCTACCGAAGCAAGCCAACCCCTTCCTTCTTACCCAACCTCTTATCGAGTAACAGTGTGGGAGGTTAAATTTTACCCATATCCTATTCTGCTCCAACTAATGTGTATAATGAAGAAGACAACGACGATAATGATGGAAGTGATAAAACTTTTTATCAGCAAAAAATACCTGACGTTCGTAACAATACTTCCTGTGTCATTATACTATACTCCAACGATGAAGATGTAGTACTTGTACTAGAAGGTGAACGTTCAAATATAAAGATAGATCATGTAACAACACCATTCATTTTTCGGAGGGAGAAGTAAATTAACTGTATAGAACTTTTTACCCTGATATGCAAATCTTTTACAGCAAATATAACATCATTCTCCTGTAAAAATTTATCCCCTTAAAATAAAACAGACATGGAAACCTAATTATTTTATACTGTGTAATTGTGGATAAACCAGAAGAAGCTGATCTTAGTCGAGTAATTCTTTTGCTATCACGGTATATATTGAATCTTTAATGGCTTCAGGAGGGTGATTATCGTGTAAATATAAGTTTTTAAATTGCGGATGCAACCGGTAATACGATCTATTTGCACATTCTATTTGTTGAAAACTGCGTGAATCATCACTTTTCGATTATATCATGTGGCGATTTGAGACAGTATTCCAGTCTGCGGAGACAATTGAGTTTGGAACATTGAATCTCGTAGTTTTTATTTATAGGATTCCTGCAGGCTATTCAATAATTCCATCAAATGTTTGATTTGATCGATATATCATATATAGTAGCCATAGAAATTCTGCAGGCTGCGCCTTTGTTTCCTTAGTCCTCACGAAAAAAAGGAAGGAGAATTTCTTTAAAAAAAGTTCTGGTTTCCGACAATAACAAAAGAAGCTTAGGAGTTTTTTTCGTACTTCCTTCACTCATGCTCTCCCTTTATATAGTGAATGAGCCAACTTTTTCAGATAACTATATACAAAATCTTTTTTTCTCTCTTTTTTAGTTTATTAAAAATGATGCTTATTCCACCGGCAGAACGAGAGCGGATCTACCGAAAAAAGCCAATCCCTTCCTCTTTACCCAACCCCTCCTTGTTAAAGGTGTCAGAGGTGAAATTTTATCCATATCCTATTTTACTCCAACTAGTGGCTACAGGGGATGAAGCCAAATTCAAATTAATTCATCGACCAACATATCCTGAAAAATCAGCCGCACTCATATTCATTGGTCTTAAAGATTAAACCTACAATCCAATTCGAAACTCTAATGATACATATATTAAAAAAATTATACTTTCTTTTAATCACGGCGTATTTTTCTTTCTACACATTCCATGACAACGTAACGGCCCATCTAAAAGATTTTGAAGGGTGTGCAATCAGTGTCTTGGCCATTGTGATAGAGAAAGAAATCAAGATATTTTATGTAATAAATGCAATCAGACATTCTACAACCAATCGTGTTTTAACATGCACAAGAATCTACATACCTGTGTGAAAATTTGGAGTTGTCGTAGATATAATCGTATAATCATGCAAAGTGCAAACTGGACGAGACGACACGAGTGTGAGAAGTTGTTCTGTTTAAAATGTTATACATACTATAAAGCGGATGGAGCAGAGCATACGTGGTGGATAAGAGGTCAAAGAAGTAGGTGGTAAAGAAATGGAATGCAGTGTATTGACATAAAAATCTATAAAAAATCGCATCATTCATATTTTATCCATATATATTGGTTATGCAGATAATCTGTGAACGCTGTTTTGATAATGAGAATGAAACGTATGATAAATGTAAGAACTGTGGTCCATGAACAAAGTCTATGAAACAGATAGTGCAAACTCCCCTTGTAAACACTTTATCAAAGAATTAATGCAAATAGGAATATCGAAAGAGAATGTGAAAATATATGTGATAGCACATAACAATACCAAATTCGATACCCAATTCATCTATGACGAGCTGCTTCAATATCTTAATCCTAATCTGTTTTCTTCAAATCCAATGAAGCGAGGAAGAAAGCTCTAAAAGAAAGAACTCGTTGAGGACGTACTTTTTAAGGATACACTCTTATTCATGTCATCATCTTTGAAAAGACTGCCAAAAACAATGGGAATCACCAAATTGGAAAATGTTTATTTTCCTTGCGATTTTCTTTCAGAGCAAACGTTAAATTATACTGGTCCAGTTCTTTAAAAAAGGTATTTTAACTATGAGAAAATGAACAATGAGAAAAAATTATATTTTGACAGTAATTTTTACCAGGACATCCCGGACGGAGAATACAGTATTCGAAGAGAGAGTATTAAGTATTATATTCAAAATCTTTCTATCCTACACCCATGTTTTGCGAACTTTAGCTGTTCCTTCATCAGGAGATTTAACTTTAATCCTATGCAGTCTTGCTTCACAATAGCCTTCCAGTGTTAAAAGGTATATAAAGATGTCTTCTTACCTATAATTTCAATTATCGACATGAAGAAATTAAAAGCTCTTTCTTATAAGACTATACGTTGGCTTATGTTTAATGGAATATGTTAGATAAATCTCTATTTTTCATGCAAGAAACGGTGGTGAGCGAAGTCTTTCTATTGGTGGTAGAATCCTTTTTCCCTGACAGGTTTTCACCATCAGGAGAAGGAACTGTGTTTCTCTTTCATAGATGTCAGAAAGAGGACTGTAATCTCAGACAAGATGTTTCCATTGGTGGACTTGGGTCGTTGGACCGCTACTACCACACAATAGAGAGTGATCAAATTCTCGGTAGTAAATACAAAGTTATCATTCTCTGGAAGTTTGAATTTGAAAGCATGATGCAAACAATTCTAGGACAACGTGAGGTAGTTAATAAAATTTCCACCGATGTAGTGAATTGAGTATTGAATGTGGGGAGTGCACCTTTTGGCGGCAGAGGTAACCCATTATATTATACTACCAACCGACCGAAAGTGTGAAAATACATTATGTCGAATTTTTCTCCTTATATCCGTACTGGATAAAGAAACAATCCATATCACGTAGAATCACCTTGGTGTTGTGTATCTGTGCGAGAAATTCCGTCTATTCAAGAGTTCACCGATGGTATGAATGAGACATATTTCGGTATCGTAAAAGTTGATGTTTTCGATCCTAATGATATATATATTCTAGTACTTCCTCAATCCTTAGAGTGTAAACTTACTTTCACACTATGTATCACATTCGCTGAGCAAAAATCACGCGAGGCCATCACTCTGAAAAGCAACGTATGATTTGCGAATTGTACATCACCCTGGAATTAAAATTTCCCCTGGAAAAGAAGTAGTATAAGATCCAGAAAATTTATGAATTCTGGGAGTGTGAATAAAGTGATGGTTTTGCGCAGAGTATATACAAACATTTCTAGAAGAAACAAGGTCTGCTGACCAAAAGGACTCGTGCTTTCACTTATTCTGATAAATGGCCATACGACATTTAAAACTTTCAATAATTCCCGGAGTACCTTGAGAGGACCTTGTTATAGCCTGTACTTTAGCATAGTATAATAGAGAATAGCCAAGCCTAGCATAGCATAGCCTAGTATAGCCTAAAATTAGCTTAGCATAAACTTGCCTAGAATAGCAAAGCATAGAAGTAGGCAAGCAGAGCATAGTATAATCTACCCTGTTATATCCTAGTATAACCAAGCATAGCGAAACATAAGATAGACTAGTCTAAAATAGAATAGCCAAGCTGTGCATGGCCGGACCTAGCCTAGTATAACCTAGAAGAGTATATGCTACTTCATTTTACCTTAGCTTACTATAGCCTAGCTTAGCTTATTAGAGCCCATCTAACCAGCACATTATAGTATTGCCTTGCATAAGGTAGCATTGCCTAGGGTAGCCTAGCCTAACCTAACCAGGAATGGCTTAACATTGCATGCCAGAGCCTAGCTTAGTATAGCCAGGCTCGAAAAAAGTACTATAGCATAGCCAATATATCTTGGCATACGATAGCCTAGCCTAGCATAATATAGATTAGCTTGGTATAGCCAAAAGGCGGTTGGACTGAACCACTATAGAGAAATTCAATCACATCAATTGGTTCTTCAGGAATAAGTCAAAGGAGAGATAAATAGGCTGTGCTTAATTTATAATCCGATCCACACATCTTCAGTTGCAAAATATTTACTAAGCCTAGGTATGATACAGTGTGGATGTAGGATCATCTTATAATGTGTGGCACACAGAGAGGTTTATCGACAAATAATTTAAAAGTGTCAACTAGACGGAGCAATTACAGGATTGTAAAAGGTTAAGCGATAAATCCACTGTTATGCGGGTACAAGAGAATGCATGATAATTCAAAGGCGCCCTACCGATTCACACCCATGTGTGTGTGGTGTGTGTGTGCAGACTGAGATTTCTATCAAAACGTTAGTGACCAAGGCATGGAGGGGGGGGGGGTCAGATTCCACCACAAACCCGATAGTGGGGTGAAGGAAAATCCCTACTTACCTAGATATACCAGGTAAGGGAAAAGGGAAGTGAAGGGGAGACTTGGACCTCACCCAGAAAACTACTCAGGTCAGTCCTTTGTGCTAACTCAATTTTGAGAAAATCCGATATTACACCGAAATCGATTACAATTCGGTAACATTTTCGGTAGATTTTTTTTTAATATTTCTCATCTATAATAAATTTGCAGGGTAAAAAACATCGTATTCTCACACACTTAATTAATTTTAATGTTACAATAGTTGAGGCCCTACGCATTAGAAGGGCGGCTCGAGCCACCTTGGCAAAAGCCGAGATATTAAGTATAGCACTTCATTGACTTATTTAATTTCGTCTACGAGTGGATAAGCGCCATATACTTTAATGTATGTAGAGCTAAAACCCATTAACGGTGAAGAGTCATCTCAACTCTAAATGCAAGCAGTACCTATTTTCTTAACAAAATAATCCACATTAGAAGGACTGGAAGACGTCCATCCTCCAGCCTCTTGTTTATCTTGGGAGAATCTCCTCCGTGGCCGGAAGCGATTTCACCACATCGTTAGCTGGTATTTAACAGGTCGAGTTATTACCGGCTTGCTATCACGCAAGAGACACGTAACTTCTCGATTTGTCTCCGTTCTCGTCTACACGAGAGCAAAGGCAAGAAAGTCTCGCGTCGGAACTCAGCCCTAGTCAATTGGCGATTTCCCCGCAACGACCGTTCTCGTTTACCACCGCAAGTACTCCCTCGTCAAGTTATTCCGAGATAAATCTCAACCTCCTGCAATTCTCCTCCTTGAATTGCCCCTTCATTTCATTGCCCAAGCATTAACTTCTGCAAGGCGTCGACGCGGGCGGATCTCTTTTAATCCGGTCCTCCAATAAATATTTATTTGTATTTAGGCTCTGCCCAGCCTTTGAAGACTCGTTCCGAGTTAGGTCAATTAAAGGCCGTAAGCTCATTAGATTTTCCCTTTTTGCCAGACTATCCAGTACCCCATAGCTTTAAATAATCCAATTACAATTCATTTGTGTAAATATTTATCCTTTATCTTTTTTCTCATTAAATATTATTTTTGTACTACTCTATTAAATAAAACAGAAATTCATTCAACCATAGCTAATTAATTAACGGCCAATCTTCACTCGCTTTTTGTTATTTGTCCGCGGACTCGGAGGAACAGTTTCATTCCTTCCTTCCTTCCTTCATTAGCTTAAGCCCATCATCTGGTAACGGACCCGAGGAGAGTCAACTAAGTGTCCTTTCACCCTATTACACACAACTCGGTGAATCAAATCCCCTCCTTAAATATATATATATATATATATATATATATATATATATATTAGCTATTCGGTTATACCTTGGTAAACATAATAGTAATGAAGAAAGTAATTCCCCCAAACATGAGAGAAAATGCCTGGTTGCACAGAATATTTATGGCTGGTGTCTAAATGGGAGGAATGTGGTTGCGCTTTTGTCGCTTAGCATTCTCAAACCTTTCACAATCCTTTGTTTTATATTTTATCGCAATAATTTAATATGTATTTATCTGAAGCACAACTCAAGAAACCATTACCATAATAGGCAGTATTAAGAGGAAGCTCATTCAGCATTCGATTAAATCTCCAAAATCCTAACACAGCTTGCAACATTTTTGGTTCCTCCTATTTTAATTTTAAAGAAACCCAAAATCTTTTATTATCATTATCATGACTATTTTCGTCTCATAAATATTATTAGACCAAAGTTGGAATTTCGACAAACCTTAAGCGCGTTTTCTAGAAGTCTTTTATTTTGGCGCGGGTGTGCAAAATAAGCGTTCTAACAGGCAGGGCCTCAATTGATTACACTGTGTAAGAATATTTCACATTTGTTTTGTACTTGGGTTAAAAGCGTTATTTTCCATTTGGTTGTGGCTCTATTAAATAAAAAAAGGTCAATTTTAATCTCAAAACTTTGCTTTTGTGGCTAGGGCATTTAATTTTTAATTTGCCCATTTATATTAAATAACATTATTTTATGCAAATAGTGGAAATATATCAAAAGTTTCAAGGGATATGTTTTTTCAACTATGGTATATACAAGATATAATGTATTTAAAAAGTTATGTAAAAATTAATATAGTAGTAATAGCTATTATTTGCCATATATTTGGGGGGCTTTTTTGCGTTCTGAAGAACAATGGCAGTTGTTTTACATTCCACATAGATTCAGCACTAATTGGAAAAAAATAAACTGTAGAGCATTGTAGAACTTTGAAGTTTTTTTTTATGTGTAAAGAATTTCTAGAACATTCTGGCCACGTAGATGACTGTATAAATACGAAGAATGTCTAGCCGTCATAGCGCAGGCATGGTCACTTATCATTGATAGAAACATTCGTCAAACATGGCATCAAGAGGTTGTAAGCATCCGTCAGATACACTTTGCTATGTCTGCAGCGAATATATTAAGAGACAAGCAAAAATATACTCTGAAGAGAGATCTGCTAAAATGTGTGAGGCCTACAAGACATATTTTGGCACGCCAGTTGTAGATCAAGATAAACCTTGCGCACCTCATTTTACCTGCAGGCTCTGCAAAAGAACTCTGTAAGGTAATTTATATATATATATATATATATATATATATATATATATATATATATATATATATATATATATATATATATATATATATATAATACTTGTAATTGATTTGTTCCTTGGGAATCTGATATGCAGTAGGAATATAAAGACCCAAGTAATTACACTAATCATTTATTTGCTCGACGTTTCGGACTTTCAACAGGACCATCTTTAGCGACTGTATTTACTAATGAGAAGGAGAAGGAATATTAACGCTAACAGTTAAAAGATCGCATTATATAATGGCTAAAAAAGAGGATGAAGACAAGTTAAAATATTAAAATTAACAATTATTGAGATTGAAGTAAAAAGACAAATAACAATATATAGAATTAATTAATACTATCCAGTGTAATTTTAAAAAATTATAGAAAGAAGTAAAGTTATAACATAAACTGACTTGAATATCAGATATTAAAGGTAACTGGAGTAAGCAATAAAATAACCTATTATATTAAATTAGAAAAAAAAACTCGAAAACAAATTTGGATGAATTAAACAGAGGGACTAACCTTTATTGTGGGAGTTGAGAAATCATCCAACTAAAGATATAAAAACTACTAACGAGATTTGTTCGGTTGGTCGGTTGGCTAGTTAATGTATTGAAGTTTTTGGTGATTATATAGTGAAGAGTTTAATTGAGGAGAAGTAATTATTTAGGTCTGGATTTATTTTACTGATCTACAGTGAGTCTTACATTTTCAAATCAAGAGAGATTAAGCCTGAAGATAATATGATAAATGAATCAGAATTAAGAAGATGATGGTGATACTCATAGTGTTGCCTGAGTGAAGAGGCTTTAGGTTTAAAAATTGGAATACCAGTCTTATGAAAGAAACCTAAGTGTTTGCGATCATGCATTTGAGTTGTAAGCCAGCTTGGCCAACAAAACGACTGTGGTAGGTTGTACATGTATACTTGTAAATTATACAGGATCTCAATCTCACAGGGTTTGGCTCCTTATGGAGAAAATTTTTTTTTAACGATACAGGGTTTGAATTTTTACAAATGAATTGGCCTTAAGGGAAATAATTGTTGACGGTAGAGACAAGGAGTTTGTTAAACTCGGATGTCCTACGATCGAGATAGTGTAGTCTTAGGAAAAGCTTCTGTTTAGAAACAGTAGTATGAAAGGGTCACGGATAATATATTTTGGAGAGAAATATTTATACTAATTGGTCGAAGATGAAATCGGGATAATAATTAAATTTGAAGAAATCCCTTAAATAAGTCAGTTCTTCATGAAAGGATATCCAATTAGAGAATATATGGTATGGTCTAAAAATTTGGTTTTTAATACTGGATAATTTAAACTGACTGGGAGAGTTACTAATGGGAATATGTATCCATCTTTTCTCCTTGCTTACTCGGTCCAGCTCAAAGAGGAATGCAGCAATGTCAAGATCTTGCTATGTGTATTGAAATGTGAAGAGTACGGTTGGAAGTTATCAGGGACTTTAAAATGGCGGATTTCTCGATCGGTCTCTAATGCGGTGTTACCAACTTTCCTTAGACAGAGCAGAGACACTGTGGAGAGCTTATTGAGAAATTGTTGAGAAACTACGGCAAGATGAGTTGCAGATGTCCCTGAAAGTCCATATTCTTGACGCTCATCTTGATAAATTTCAGGAGATTATGGGAGCGTATTCCGAAGGAGAAAGGCGAGCGCTTTCACCACGATGTTCTTGACTTTGAGCGCCGCTATCAAGGATCGTATAAAGAAAATCGTATGAGAGAATATATTTGGGTGCTGATTCATCAAAGTAATTTACAGTATAAGCGTAAATCACGGAAAATACTCATTTATAATATTTTAATTGTGTCATTTATGTAATTTTAAAATAAATAAATGCTATTTTTTATCAGGTCGTTTGGTTTTCACTTTATGGAAATGAAAGTTCAAATTCACCACTTCCTTCCAGAGAGAATTGGTGAATTTCATATAAATATCATTATCTTGGGCACAAAAGCAAAGTTTTAAATAAATAACAGTGTTCTTTCATGTATTCTAGACGCAAGCAAAAAGCAAATAACAGTTGCTACCCTAAGACAAAAATCGTGTTACACACTGTTATGGTAATTTGAATAGTACACACCAATAAAGAGGATGGTATATGTAGATTGGATAACTGGTTATCAGTTTTCAGAACTCACGGTATGAACTTCCGTTTCTTCAACTCATATATTGTTCAGCGGAAGTGATGTTCCTATTCAAAGTCGAACAGAAACAAGCCATCATGACTGCGTCTCAGCATCCCTCATATCTTTAATATCATAATGCAATCTCACCCACTGATCTTTGATTATTAATACCAAATTCTCCGTAAACAGATCTATATGTGAGAATACGTAGTCAATTTTGATGCTCATCTTATAAGCGATGTTTCTAAAACAAGTCAGCATATTGTGACAAGTTTTATATAGTACTAAGAAAGTACTATATAGTTGCTAAGAAATTTCTTCACGAACAGAACAAAAACATTTCACGCTTCCCCTTCCACTTCGTTCACTTAGTTTTCAAACTTTGGCTCTTTGATGAGCGACGGAGTTGATCACTGTCAAAGATGCCAGCTTCCAACCTTTCCAAGGTCAAGTCTGGAAAACTATGTGACAAGTAATTGAAGCAGGAATTATCCTCGTTCATAGGTTTAGTAAAATATTTGATTAAGCCGAGTCTGATGAGAACCGGTGGGAAGCGTATCCCGTGTTTGTTCACCAGATAGCTGATTATGGCGTTTCTTGCTTTACAAGGAAGTACTTTATTTTTCCCGTATAAGATAGTCTTTCTTTGTGTAATGCTAATCTAGTTCTTTATTATGCTACATGTACAGAATGCTTGGGTACTTAGTGAACCCGACCTATATTCCCAACAATATGTTTAACAGCATCAGGTCAACAAAAATCGATCACTCTTGAGGATAATAATGAATTTTTGAATATTCTCAACCACCTATTTACTGCTTCATATTTAACCTTGAAATGTACTCTAGAGAACAAAGCATATAGATACAAACTGGTTTATGTTTTGCAGCCGTCAGATTTCATCGATTAGTAACTGTTATCAATAAACAGTCTCCAATCTTTCCTATGTACTGTGGAAATTCAAGATTGCGCAGATGCTGCCAAATATCTGGACAGTACGAGGTCCTTCTATTAAGATAGACATAGGAAATACTTTTGATGGTTTTGCGGTAAATATGATGCCAGTACTATCAGATAGGTTTTTTTTCTTCAATCTGGATGCCAACAGTTTAGCTGAGGCCGACATGCGGATTGACAATTAGGATACTTGAGTCTGCTCCCTTTTTTTCTCTTTGCTCCAGCTAAATAAATATCACTGAAGTAGCAGTCAGTGCCATGGGAATTCCAAACTTCCAAATACTCTTCCTCTCTGGAGGCCAAGATTTATCCTGGTCACCACTTTTTATGAAACATGTGACTGTATTCCTGTTAGGAACAAAGATTTTCCACTAGAGATGTTGCAGAATAAATCATGCCTAATTTTGCAAGAACCTTCTGGCCGTATCCATTTCATTCACTTGCAAAAGAAAAAGATTTAAAAATTATTTAAAGAAATGAGAAATCACTTTATCATATACATAGAAAATACTCGTATATGTAAAAGAAACATAAAATAACATGTAGCGATAAATTAAAAGGTTGTACTGATTGCGCAAAACCAATGTGATTTTTGTATTCAGCAAATCAAAAATCTTCTTAAATCAGTTAAAACACTTAGAAAATAAAGTTGATGTTTGCCGGAGTTATATATTAATGTAGCTGTAATTAACAAAAACAGATGTGTGTTTTTACATACTTATTACAATATCATTTTGATAAGAATGATTGGATAAAACACCTTAGGAAGGCCATTAGATTTCAGTTTAGCCGTACAAATTCTCAGATCAAAATTAACTCCCTAAGTGAGAAAAGAGAAAGCAATTCCTGATACACTTTACATTTTCCATACTTATTTGAATTATATATAAATAATATATTTAGTAATTTTATGAAGAAGAAATTTGGCATGGATATTAAATTAGTTCGGTATATTTGAATGTATATTCGAAATTATTTCTAATAATTATTTTATAATATGAAAAAACAAAATAGTGAACTTCAGAAATAAATATAAGTATCGATATTTTGTGATTTCTTTAAAACCGAAAGAATTACAAATGGTGAAGTTCATAAAATTTATTTTTATATATCTTCTTCTATAACTATATTTTAGCAACGTGATATTTTGAAAGGGGTAAAATTTAGTTTATAGTTCCTTTTTAAAATTATTATAATTGGCGAAGTTCAGAAAATTTATAAAAATTTAACCATGGCTGTTTTTTTTTAGATTTTAAATTTTAATCTTAGTAGCGAAGCGCAAGCTCCCTCCGTAGGGAAGAATGGCGAATCCATTGCCTGGATCTACATATAATTTCCTGATCGATTTAAGGGAGCTTACAACATAATTTGTCCCATTCAATGCAATAAGACCTAAGCGCACATTTACAAAAAGTCCATTGTTACGCTTGTTTCGTTTTGTCCGTCAAAATACCTTCTCATCTCAAGGCACGATATTATTTACAATAAATACCATTCAGATTTTATATGAAAAATAAGAACATCCCTTTAAAGAGATTTGAAATTAAACATAAAAAAGACAATTATAGAGCAAATGAATTTTTAAAAAATGTGCATCACACGAGTAAATTATTTACTGAGATAAAAAGTAAGTCGACACGCCCTATCGTATATCTTCTCCTTTCCCTTTTCCACACTCCATTTTGCAATATATTAGTTTCGGAAGTTTTCCCAATTGTCATCTATTAATGTTGTCGTATGTAGGTAGAAAATTTATATCGGAAACCAGGAGAAAGGCGGGGGACCATTTCTATTCTTGCTCATAAAATTAGAATGATTGTTCAAGCAGTAAATAAGAATGTCAAATGGAAGAATATTGTTACAATAAAGAAATTGACCAAGAACCGAGCCTCGCGTAGCACGATAACTTACATATGACGATTCCTGTAAGTCAATATGTATATGATTAGCCCGCGTAAGCATTGAGAGGTACTAGCGAAATCATTCAATGGCAGTTATAGATTCACACTAGAAATCATAAACACGATAAAAGGAACAGTATCGAATGATGTCGACAAGCCTACTGGTACTAGATGGCATGTCAGAATAGCATTTATGTCTTGAAACCGGATTGAAAACTATCATCAATGAGGAAGGAAGATGTACATATAATCTATAATTTAGTCTTCTTCCAGGCCTTAATGGAATTTAGAATTGATGTGTCGTTGGGAGACTGCACGAGGTTAGAGTGTGACTGGCATTTCATGCTAGGTTTTTTAAAGTTTGAACAACTTCCACGTTAGTTTAATCATAAGCATCGAGACTAAATGTGATTTAGGTCTTAAATATAATAATGAGGTAGGGAAAAGACAGGGTTTAATCGACGATAGAAATGTGGAGATAAGGATTCTATAGAATAAAAATTCGGTAACAAAAGAAGGGGCAAGAAAACAAGTTGAAATGGGGAAAAGAACAATCGCCTAGTGCGAGTAACAGGGTTGGAACGAATCCCACCTCACATAGAAACTTAGGGATCAGAGAAGAAGACAAGAAGCATGAAAGATCTGATTAGAAGAACATACTAGGCATGAAAAGAGGCATGAATGGAGTGTTTTGGACTTGAGAGAAGTGATCCGGGCAGAAGGGTAAAAAGACTCTTTGTAATCATAGTAACTGTGGCAGACACAAGCTGGCTAAAGATTTCGGTGAGATGTCTAGTAAACCAACGATTGTGATATGTGGTGAAAAGTATATTTCCATGTGACTCGGTGTACGAGATAATACACTAGAATAGCTGAATTAAGGTAAAAACTATTTAGAAGCTGGAGATATGAGACTAAATTTGCTATTATTAGGTATTTTTTTAAACTCCATTAATCTAGTATATATCATCTCCAGAGGTAATTCCATAATTTATACACCTTATTTAAATAGGCTAGATTGAATTTCCTCCAGGGTTTACTAAGATTCAAATCAATTAAAAGACCTTTAATGAATTCTATTTTTATATCAATTGTATTCATTATCTTATTCCTTGGCCTAGAACTAACATAATTAACATGGTGGAATTTTCTTAGATAAATAGTTGAGCAAAATGATGATTAACTCACGAACGCATATTTTCTCTAAGTTTACTAGAGAATTTACCTTCTTTGTGTTGCAGGATGTAAAGCATACGAAATTTTTCTCAGCTGATACTTAATATTCTAACCTGCTTTGTAAACAACAAGTAAATTTAGGAAGGAAGGAGATCTACTTCCTTGATTTTTGCGGAAAAAACTCCTATGCAGCTTTATTTCATACATGGCTATTAGATTATGATCTAAGTGTTGTGTATTTTACAATATTAATTTTGGAGTATTCATACAGATTCATTTATTTTTATATTGCTTTCCTGTCGAAAGTAGAACTGCCTTCTCAACTCCACATTCTTGTTCATCTTAAAGAGCTTCGAAATAATGAAAAAAATATTCTTTCTTATATTTTCCTTGAAGTTACATTATTACTCTGCAATTTATAGGAGATGAACCCCCTTAAACTTAAGTTTAGATCACTATGAATTTACGGTTGGTATGTTTTTCGGGGGAAAAAAGCTGCTATGCCGCTTTATTTTATACATGGCTACTAAATTATAACCTAAGTGTTGTCCATTTTACAACATTAATTTAGGAGTATTCATAACGAGGTATTGTGTTTTTTATTGAGTTCCTGTCGAAAGTAGAACTGACTTCTCAACTTCAGTATTCTTGTTCATAGAAAAGAGTCTCGAAATAAAGAAAAAAATATTCTTTCCTAACTTTTTCCTTGAATATACAGTATTAATCAGCAATTGACAGGAAATGAAGCCCATAAACTTAAGTTTAAATTACTCTGACTTTAGGTTTGGTATGTTTTGGGGGGAAAATGTTCTTATGCAGCTTTATTTCAAACATATCTATGAAATTGGGGCCTAAGAGTAGAATTTTGTTTTCGCCCCATAATCTTGTTTCCAAAAGAAGTTAATCAGGTGGCAAGTGATTTTGTGCCAATGTGAGCCTCGAAACAAACATGGCTTTGACGTAGATGTATCTTTTCTCAAACAGTATTTAAATGGGTTGAATCGATGGAAGCACAAATTTTGCGACGTGTTACGTATCTTTTAATTCCTGAAGTGTATGGTAAGAATGTATCTAAATACCATATTGTGAATACTGTTAGAGGTATCTAAAATCGCACGAGATATCCCCCCCTCCTAAAGCCAGCCAAAAAAATACCTTCGCGAGCTACACAATATCCCCATTTCTTTCAGGAACATAGGTAATTGTTTCATATCTTTTTAAAAGTGAATCACATGGGAATGCAGTTTAATTTTTCTCTCATTAAAAATAACATTTATGTTCAGAGGCCTAAGTAAACGAAGTTATTTAAGTACGAGACTACAATTTATTGCATCCTTGTCAAAAATCCCCTCCACTCGACCTGGCATTGTTTATTCGATAGGCTGCCACAACTGCGAAGGAATGTTGAAATGGACAAACTGGGAAAGAACTAAATGTCCGGGTTAAGCAACATAAAGCCAATGTACGTAATCACAATGAACAATCTGCGCTTTTTCTACATATGTACAATCTTAACCTTAGCATTAACTTAAACAGTGGCAAACCAGTCATCAAATGCATTAATTATATTTCGAAGAGGATAATTATGACTTAGATGTTTTCGTTCTAATGATAATCCTTTAAAATGTTTTTGTTTTTTGACCCACCATTTATATTCATATACACGGCGTTTTTGTGTGTATATCGTTTTTGAGATGCATATGTCTGTTATTAGTTGTCTAATGATCTTTTATTGGTATTTCTCTCTCTTGTTATTGTGTTTTTCCATTGGTTATACTATGTGATGGGCATTTCCTTCATATCTTTGTACCCTATATAAGGTTGTCATGCTATTCCTTGAAAATAAACTTGCAAATATAGCTCGAAAGTGCTTAGGTTCATCTTGTCATTTTCCTGTGGGTTACTTTTCATATTATTGCTTTCCTTACGTGCCACTTTGTGAGTTTTTCTATTATATATATATATATATATATTATATATATATATATATATTAGGGCAATAAATCGCTAATGGCTTTTCCGATCAAGTTGGAGATTGGGATAATGAGAGTGGGGAGAAATTTGTTCCCCGAGTGTGTGGGTAATAAATTATCAAATGTAAGAGAGTGCAGATTAACCTAAAGGTTAATTAATCCCTGGTAGTCGTTCAAAGTTATTTAAAAGATGCTACAAAAATAAAGCTTAATAACAAAACAAAAATAAATATCAAATATACAAAAAAGGGGTTTAAGGGAGATACGTGATTAAATAAATGAAGGACAAGTTCGGTATCAGCAAAAAGACAATTCCAAGGGTCTAAAATGGTTAATTACCTGACTTGGATCAGATTCGTATAAGGAGCTATATAAGCCGTAATGTAAACAATAACAATTGGATAGGGAAAACTGGAGGATAATGAGATCTGCAGCGTCGACGTCTTGCACGGCGTCAGTGTCGAGTGGGAGATAACTCAAGGAGACGAGGATGCAACTCGAGAATATGTTTACCTCAGGGTTCTCGATGGAGGAATTAGGTATTAGTTCTACCTCACGATGTTAATGAAGTAGGACTGGTTTTACCTCAGGGTTTTCGATGAGGAAGTACTTGCGCTAATTCACGGAAGAACGGCCGTTGTAATGGAGTTGCCAATTGACTGGGGCGATGTCCACGGTGGGGAGATTCTAGCCGTCGGTAACGGAATAATTTACGGAAGATCCGACTTGAGAACATTATGTGTCTTCGTCCGCAGGCGTGCTGTACTACCTGTCTAGCCGAATATCTCCGATTATATAGGTAGTCGGCAGGCGGCGAAATTGTTCCGGCCCACGGCGTGCTCTCCTAGGATCTGAAGTCGCCGATTTCGGCTGGGAGAAGGGGAGGAAATTAGGGATAAGGCCGGTTGAATAGCCGTTCGGGTTCTCTCTTGTGTCCCGAGTAGGGGAAGGGAGCTTAAATTCCCTCGTGCGCAGGAAATATTCCCCGCAAGATAAACACGGCTGGTTTGATAAAGCCAAGTCCAACCGACTTTTCCTTGCTTCTCAAGCATTTTGTTTCATTATTAAGGCCACGTGGTTATCTTAAGTTTTCAACGTGGACCTCTAGATCCTAATCAACTCTAATCCTTTAAAATATAAAATGTTTTATGTATAACAACTGGAATAAAAGTGAAAAATGAACGAAAATAAGGAATGGAAGTGCCAGAACAAGGCTAGCATCACCTACAAGAACCTTGTCTTCGATGACAAAGGCATAAATACTGAATCACTAAAATGAGTAATCCAACGATATTAAAAAATAAAACCATTGAAGAACTACTGAGGTAGCCAGACAACCTGTCACATGTATTCTCTAACTAAAATACAACCATTTCTATCTATTGTCTACGGACTATCCCCACACCTTCTATTTTTTACGATCGTTTATCATTAATTTCATTTTATTAAATTTTGATTCCACCAAAATTTATTTGTAAATGAGGAAAAGAATTCCTATAGACAGTCTAAAGATGAATGCATAAATCGAAAGCTCAGATATTATAGTTTGGTCTTTACCAAACACGTATAAGAAG
Source organism: Ceratothoa steindachneri (assembly GCA_963969495.1). Classification (NCBI taxonomy): domain Eukaryota; kingdom Metazoa; phylum Arthropoda; class Malacostraca; order Isopoda; family Cymothoidae; genus Ceratothoa; species Ceratothoa steindachneri. Next base: position 47,217,263 of record OZ018320.1, read on the forward strand.
TTATTAACCATCTACAACAAGTATGGGGAAACCCTCGCCCACGAGCCCAGTTTTCATCGCACCCTGAGTGATATATTTGTATGCACAAATTTTCATCACAGAAATTTAAATAATATTTGTATGTCCAATTTCCGTGGTGGCAGTCAATAAAAATATTGCATATTAATCTTTTTAGATATCAAAGCTTGAGTATATCGCACCATGTAATTAATTTAAGCAGGATTTACAAAGATACAAGAGTCAAATGTTATTTTCGCCAGCCGACTCCTTTCTTTAGAAATTTTTGCACACGGCTCAAAAATGTTTCCTTACCCCTTGCTCTACAAGATGGATAAAAGAAGACAATAAAAATAGAAAGTTCTCAGAGAAAATTAATCAAGGCAAAGTATTCAATGGCCTTTACCAAAATCTCCATATATATATATATATATATATATATATATATATATATATATATATATATCCAAGGAGGTACAGTAGCGTAGTACATGTAAATTCAGTAAAAATTAACAAACTGTTAGGAATGATTTATTTGCGAAACTTAAGGACACACATATTAACAAGTAAACATGTAATTGGGGAGGGGGTAGGTGGTATGGAGGATCGGCATTTTTCAGGAGAGAAAGAACGAATCTTCTTCTTAGCAAGGGATTAGTGTTGAGTTACCTATAGCAAGTATTAGAATTTGCAACTTCCTTTATAATGACATATATTTCTTTGGCATTGTCAATGTCAATTGACTGGTTTTCATTTGGTATGTATATGAATTCTCGTATTTGTGTTCCTTCACTCTCTTGGCGAATCTGCTGTATTCGTCAATGCAAAATTTACAGTCAAGTATATATTGGCGAAAGCAGAAGATTCGCCAAGAGAATGAAGGAACACAAATGCTACATGCGCCGTGGAAGCCTATCATCTAGCCTTTTCCTACAAATATCAAAAGAATTCCGTTCACTCGACATTGATAATACAAAAATTACTTTAGTTCAAACAACTATATACATAGGTGTCTAATAGAATCAGCTCTTAAAGAAAAATTCCAAACTTTAATACTTCCGATGGGTAATTCAACAATAATCCCTTGATAAGCAGATGATTCTTCCTTGCTCTGCTCAAATATGTCGATGCTCCATACCGCCCCCCCCCATCAATTACATGTCTATTTGTTATTTTGTGTGTCCTTAGGCTAAGCATATTTCTGTGTTTATCAATTTCCCAACGATTGTAGATGACGAGACGGATGTTTCCGTCAAAACTTGGTTTGGCAAATAATTCGATCCTAACCCTGTGGTTTTTTCCTGCCTATATATCTATCTATATATCTATATATATATATATATATATATATATATATATATGGCACTTTGACACTGAGACGAATATGTATGTATATGATGCATTTAAAACAGAGCATGGAGAAAAAATAACGGGGCGTTAAACCAGGCATTTCTTGTTATCGAATTCCACCGAGGCCTACATATCTAACCCTATAAATTATAAATATTTTCTCTATATTCAATGTTTTTGGCTTTATTGAAATCCATATTTCTTACCGTAGATAAATAATGATGGACAGTGCATATGGTATCTAAGTTCGCTTTAACTTGTACGAATCGAAATACAATTTCGGAGAACATTTGGAATCTAATCTCGGAGGAAATTTGTTTCTGAATTCCAAATTTAATTTGGAATGCATAAGTTTGAGGTGTTTTTTGTTTACTCTTATGGATATGTGCCACTACGGAAGTAATACATCATTGAATATTCAATCGAACTTCATGTAATAAATTCCACCACTCAGAGTGGCAATGTTGTATATATATTTGGTAAATACCATTGTGATAAAATACTTATGATAAATTTACCATTTTTATTTTCTGGCTTTTTAGCAATAATAACAATTGCTGCAAACTGGACTGAAAATAACTTTAAAATACTGACTTGTTGAAATGGTAAACAAAAATTTTGAGGAAAACAATACAGAAAGAGTAAAATACAACAATGGCTCAACAAACGGCTAATTTCGTTTTTTGAATCATGTAATTCGTTAAGCAGAGGCAAAGGAAAGTACACTCCACCAGTAATGTATATAAAGAATTCTATTAAGAAGAACTTTACATCCTGTTAACCTTTGTACTTGGATTGATACACCCAGTTCATTTGCGCCTTCCTATAAATTTAAAACGTTTTAGATTTTATATTTAGACTAAATTCAAATTACATTTCTGAAAATTTGGTTTTATAGTAAAACTTGGAGGCTTATTTCGTCTTTGATTTAAAAAACTTAATGATTTAGTTAAAAGGGAAATGTCGGCAAAATATAGAAGAAAAATATTATCGAAGAAAACGATACCAAAACATATACATTATGAAATACATGACATTTATCCAATAATTTATCTTTCAGGAAGAATAATTAATTGTAAATTTAAAGCTTACACACAATCAGTATTAATTTCTCTGAAGAAAATTGAGAGATATGGACTCAAATATTTCAGAAAGCATTATAATACTCTAAAATATTTTGCAAATATTAGCCAGGAATAAATGTTGCCACATTTCTAGGCGAAAATTATACATTTTCATTACTTGTGCTATTTAGAGTGCAATTGCGTACAGAGGACGTCACACGTAACACCATTAATCATCTGCTTATTGGGTGCCACGATCTAATAACTTTTCTTATGAAAAAACAACTTAGATAACGAAGTTTCAAGGAACAAAAGGAAGAGGATCTGAACTCTATACAGTTTAGATGAAACGCATAAGATTTTAAGTAACTTCCCACTGTCTTTCCTCAGTACTTCTAAGTCTTTAGGTTTTATCTCCACTTAATTAATCGTCACTCAGTGCATACCGTCTCACCTATTATGATTAAGGTGATTGAAACCATTTGATGTTGAAGGCAATGTTTTTTCATATCACACTTTGATTCTTTGCTGACGTGAAAAGCAATAAGAAAGATTTAATGATGTTTTCCGTTAAGTTTTGTATGATGGTTATTATATTCAGGTTATAGGAGTTGCCATTAAACCCATCGATGACTGACAGCACTGAGGTCCGAGTTAAAAACACTTTCAATATATATGCAAATTACTATGCTATTTAGAGTGTATCTCTTGATTTTAAACAAATAATCGTGAATGTGGTTAATAATGTCGTGGAATGGCCAGACTCTCTCTCTCTCTCTCTCTCTCTCTCTCTCTCTCTCTCTCTCTCTCTCTCTCTCTCTCTCTCTCTCTCTCTCTCTCTCCTCTCTCTCTCTCTCTCTCTCTCTCTCTCTCTCTCTCTCTCTCTATATATATATATATATATATATATATATATATATATATATATATATATATATACGTAGGTACTTTTTTGGCTTTGGGCCGAAGTTGATTGAAGAGCGTTAATGAATGGGGAAATTGTTATGAGTCCAGTGGGGATGGTTTATTATTAACTTCGCGCGGTCCTTTTTAAAACAAATATTTCAGAGGTTGCCTTTGGTGGCTTTTGTTGCCGCCTCCACATACGCGTGTGATTTGGGGAAAAATTCGGTGACTGCTTCGGCGGGGTGGGGGTGGGGAGAATTGTGATAACGTTGGCGTGGAATGTTCAACGGACTTCGATCTTATAACTGAAGGCAGGAATGTTGGCTTATAGGTGACAATGAGAAACGATGAAATCGTTCATTAAGCAAATACAGCTCGGGCCTGATAACCTGCAGGCTAGCCCCCTCACCCTGGTTCAGCCAAGCTTTCAAGGATCGATACAGTGATCATCAATCGTGAATACAGAATGGCACGTGGTCGCCCTTCGACCTTATTCGGCTACAATATCTCTGAGGCTGTTCAAACGAATTAGGTGAAAATATCTACTCTTCTTGAGTTTGGGTTTGTATTACCTTTTTGCGATTGTGTTGTTTCAAATGTTGTAGGTTATTTATATTTATTTGATAAATTTTAGCAATCAATTTATGTGTTAAGTGATAATCACTCAGAGAGCGTATTTATTTTTGGGTTTTCTTGATAGAATCATATTATGATACCATTCTCCTTAAGCGTGATTAACAGCAAGATACATTAAAATGATTTACTATTTTTGCCGTGCGTGATCAATACTCAATTGGAAATAAAACGACTCTTAAATGAAAAAAATTGTCAATAATTTCCAGAAATGTAAGTAAACAGCTTCGTTGATTGTCAGATGCTTGTTAGCTTTTCAATCCAGTAATTCTTGATTTTTGTTCATCATTTGTTACTTTCATCATACTCTACGTTTTCAATGGTTTGCTAAAGTTTGGTGACTTTCCTAGAGTTTCTGAGACTATTCTTGCTTGCTGCTGCTCTTGCTATGTTGATGTACTCAATTTTCATAACTCTTTAGTGATAAATATGTGCAATTGTGTTGCCCTCATGCTGTTGCACAAACACTTGCTTGTAGTCATGGAATGTTTCTAATCTACCCTCTTTTACTTGGCTTTCCATTACGTCGCCTATGTTTATGATTAAATTCCTACATCGATTACACGCACGTCTACTCTTAATTTTACTCTGAGTTTCATTTGCTGAGACTAATAAATATATGTATTCTATATGCATATGATATCATTAGTAAATGTCTTATATACGTGTGCGATCTTATGCATCAATGTTTGTGACATGTAGTAGGATCTTGTGTGGTCCACGAGGACCAGTGATATTTTTATTTCGGAAACAAGGATGTGGATTGTTCTGGCTGTTGCTAAAACGCTTTTACGCTCTACTTGGTGCCTGCAAGTGTTCTTTGAATACTTAAATTTATATCGAAACATTTTCTTCATTGCTATAGAGGCCCCCTTTGAAGGCTTGTATCTTTAAAGAACGCAAGGAAAAATGGATTATCATCATTATATCGAGAACTACTAATTAATTCCAACGATATAACGGTAATTTTAAAACACATTTGCCATGCACACATATTGACTAGGCATGCTTGCACGTACCATTCACGCAAACCTACATACATACTTACATAGTTTTCTAGTTAATTTAGGAAGAGTACCTCTATGGTTAATTCAAAACACTTCATCAACATTGTCCTCCGCTTGTTACCATTGGTTCCTCTTCGACTAGTTCCACCCACTCTCTAATCAAATTTATAATACGCGTTCACTTAATAGCCTGCAATTATGACTAAATTCCCAAGCTGTTTTCAAGAACATAAATCTAACCAGTGTATATTACAAATTTTTAATTATCATTGAATCATGTTGTTTGCAAATATCGAAAATATTGATTACTCAGTGCAATATCAATCGACCCGTAAGTCTGTTTTACAAGGAAAGAGTTTAGTCCAATTTCTTTCTTAATCCCCAAAACATTGAATAATACTAGTAAGTGTAAGTGGAAAATTAAAAAAGGCCGATGAATTTTAGGAGCGTTTCCTCTGGAACAACAACATATTCTTGCAGTTTTCGCTATATATGACAAAAAACATTCACAAATGCACGTGCTCGTACTTAATATGTATTTTGATATTATGAGCGATAAATGGGATAAAAAGAAATAATACTGGGATCCAACCTTTAGTCATAATTTTTCCAACACTTCATGCTTTATTAAGGAAAACTATGAAGTGCATTTTTTTTTTATAGAAAAGAATGAAAAAATGATAGCAAGAGGAAACAAAAAAAGAAAGTTTTCACCGTTGTCATTTAAAATCCAGAGTATAGGAAATTGATTTTAGTGTTTAGTATGTATTATAAATAAAATTTATTTCAGAATTCTTTTACTTCCCGCCCAGCAATATATTAATTATTTATTTAATAAAATTAATTAACCACACCGTATATTTTCTCAGAGTTAATTAGCTTCAAACTTCTCATAAAAAATAAGTGTTTGAATGTGCCAGAAACTGGAACTCATTTATTTTTCTTAAATCACTTTTCAGCCGCCATTTTTTTTTTAATATAATTAACTGAAAAAATTAAACTTGTAAACATATGTAAACATAAGTAAATAAATATTAATGTTACTCTTGTAAGTACGTGTTCACAGCTTTTAATGGAAACACATAACCTGTCATGCTAATAACTGATATTATTTAGTTCTTAAAAATAATTTACTCACAAAATGTAATACTATAGTAGTTGTTTAAAACGGTCCATGGTAGGGTTCAACACTCTTCCACCTACCTGGTCGGAAACCTGAATCTTAAATCGAAATCCACCCTTATGAAGATCATTTTCGAAATCGAGTGTGTTTGTGGCGTAAATGCGACAAAGGCTTCCTCGCTCACCGATACCGAAAAGCTGCCAACCAGGACCACTCGACTGAATTATCTGGAAAAGAGCGTAACACTAGGTTAACAAGAGAACTGCGAAAGGGTCAAAATGACTTCTTTTACAAATTTATATTTGCACATTCGGCTTAATTTGTGTTAGCTTGCCATCATGTTCCATAAATCCCTTTATTACCCCAGTCACCTTTTTGTGGTATCATATTATGATACAGCACATCTTGGTATTTCACAAGATATTCAGCAATATCACTAAAACAGTGAACGGTAGAATTGCTCACATCTCAGAGCAATTATAGAGCGTTGTCACGACTTGTCCCGACATATTCAATCTCTTTTATACTGCGCTCCCAAGCTACAAATAAGTCTGCAAAATGCTGTCTTTCAAAGGAAAAAAGTTCTTGGAAGTTTGAAAGCAGTTTTAGAATCAAACTCTGAAGGAAGTGAAATATCTGTGGACAGTGATGATAGCAAAGATGATTCTGTTCAACGGGGAGAAACTTCCTACTCTTAGTCAATTGAAGAAATTGATGACTAGTGATGCACCTAATAGAGTTCAATGATGAACATGTTACGGGTGAGTACAATAATTTTTTGTTTTTTTTAGCATATGATGCTTAGTGCATAGGTTTATCGATGATATTTAGTAATCATTTTAGGACACATTTTAAGCCCATTATTATAATATTTTGCGATCTAATATCATATAATATATATTATCCTATAATTATTGAGCAAATATTTTTATGTATGTTTGTTTCTTTGTCTGTCCTAATGTTTTCAACATTTTAGCTAGCATATACTTTAAAATAGAAGCGAAATAGAGAAATATAAATAATATAATTCATTTTCTTACATCTTATTATACAACGGCAATAATACGGCTACCCCTTGCCAAGCAGATAAGGTCCCGTAATGTCTTACAATATTCTAGTGTCAATTAAATTCCTTTAACAAAAATTATCGTAAATGACTGAGTAGGTTGTTTTTACCAGCATTTAGGACGTTTCTAGGAACAGATTAACTTTGCTCCTGCCGACCGCTTGGGAGATTAAGGATAAAACCTTAGATTCTACCGCTTTTATGTGATGTAGGCCCCGTCAAAATGATCACAATTAAGTGGGACCGCGGCTTCTGTAGGAATGTGCTGAGGGGCCGTGTTAAAGTGGAGGGATGATGTTGAATTCTACCGGAGTTTTATAGTACCCTTCTCTGCTAGCGGTCAATGCAACAGATTTATTAATATCCATTATCCGTATACTACTTTAAGGTAAAATCATATTTGTTTTAAGGATACTCAGAGGTCGTATAACATTTACTTTTAAGTAAATCGTAATAAAGCAGGTTAGCATATAGAGAAATAGAATGACACATTGGAACTCATAAATATTAAAATTGGATCACTGCCCTTGGAAAGAGCAAACTGAGTGCAATGATATTTCATTCATTTAAAAATTTAGACTTATAAATTCTAAATAAGCAAATGGTAGGAGAATATGCATATTATAAAAGAAAATTAAATATCTTATATTAATCAACAATAAACTAAATTTTACATCAAATAAATTAATTTTATCACAGTAGATTTACTACATAAAACCTCGGAAAAATATATGGAGTATATATTTGGTCTCTTCGCTCTTGCCTCTACAAACCTCAAACTTGATGAGATTACCTAATTATGGAAATTCCTTTCATCTCTTTTGGTTTTTTAGTCCTTTATTTATATTTTTTCAGTTTTATTGTAGGTCATAATCTGCTCTTCATTACCTATCACGATTTTACGATAAATAAGATATATTCAAGAAAATAGACATTTTATATTCAGTGATTAAAAGATACACCACGTAATACATTTTTGTCATTTTCCTGTTAATTTCCTGAGGCCAAATGACTAGAATTTGAATTTTAGCCGTTCTCCAGAAATAAAAAACACCATGATTTACTTCTGCAAATAAGAACTGAACAGTTAGATTAGAAAAACGTAGAAATTGGAGTTATGGAAAACTATGGAAGCGTCGTCCCTTAAGCCCCATAAAGTTAGATGCCGCCTTTGATAGATTAGTCGAGGAAGCAGAATTTCTCACCAACCGAGAGAAGATTTTCATCCATAAAAGAACATGTTGAGTGTATGGTGCCATACTGAAGGAACTGTCCATTACGAACTGTAAAACTATAATCAAACAATTAAATCTAATGATTACTTGAATTAAATTCATTGTTTGAAAGCCACTTGGGGCCAACGCTGATCCTCCTTAGTCAACAGAATGAGTGTCATCCTCCATAATGATAATGCCTGTCCTCACATAGCTCGAATGACCAATGACCTTTTAATGGAGTTCGGTTGGAAAATATAGCTTCATCCGATTTATTCGCCTGCCCTTGATCCTTTTGATTTTTGCTTGCTTACGTGATTACCCAACAAGTTGAATGGTCCTTGAATGACATCAAGAGAATAGGGTGAAAACCAGTTTGATTCAAATTTTCCTTCAAAACCTAAAGAACTTTAAAAGCTTGGCGTTTGTAACCATGTGCATTTTTAATATAGAGCTTAAAATCTAACAATGCTCTCGTTCTAACCTGATATTATGCCAATTGGGAAATACAAAAGAGGACGCGGTCCTCATAATATGAATTACACTTGCTTCCAAAAGAAAGATTACAAGTTGATTTGGGGCCCAAATTACTTCTTATGATTGGGAATATATGTTTGCCGCTGTAAAAATTAGTCAGTGCGTCATTTCTTTAGCTCTGCATATATTTAAGATTTGCACATACTTGCACAAATATAGCAAGTAGAAATACTTTCAATTTCAGTGTTGGGTATTTTCTTAAGTAGAGTTTGCAAGCCTGTCTCAAATTGGTTATCTTAATCTTTGTTAAACTCTTTGTTTGCAATCACGTCCTAGGTTGAATCGCCGGATGGTAAGGGATAGTCCCCTAATCGCATTGCTTCCATGGACTTTAGAATGCTATGGAAACAAGTTCCACTAAGATAGACTAGAAGTTGTACTCCCCTATCAATGGACCAAAACCAAACTAGTTTGGATTTCGGTTAGAAATAGACATGTCGTGAAGTTATGACGCAAAGAAGACGAAATTACAATCCTCCAAGTCAGATTTTTCCCAAAAAATTTCATTCAGATAAAATAAACATTGGTTTTTTCTAGCTGCCTTGATTTCATCGACATGTTTCAAATCTTCCTCTGCTACGTGACTAACTTAAGTTTCCCGAAACGATTCCCTCTAGGATTTATTTATTCGCACTGCTGCGCATTGAATTAATTTCAGTCAGAATATATATAGTTTAAAAAAGTAATTATTTTTATACAACATTCGATCATGATATGAGTAGAAGTGTTTGTTAAATTTACCAGTGCATTCTAATAATAACGTTGTGTTTCCTTAAATTTTGGCTACCACCGTTGCTGACGCAATTAATCGATACTATTTCGTTTATATATTTAATAAAGCATAGAATTTTAATATATTTTCCTGCATCTTCAATTTTCTTTCGAATTAGCTAATGTCCTCTTTGGTTTTAAAGTCCATTTAGGATCGTAACATATTGTGGTCAACCCAGAAAAGTGTCAAGATTCCCCAAAATTGAGCATGAAACCTCAAATTCACTAAATGGTAAATTAATCCCTTTAAGCAAACTGATACCTAAGGATCAATTCTTGCTCATGGTTATATGTAAATATTAAATAAATTATCAGAATTAATAATTAAACAGTTGGAAAATAAAATTACCTTTTTCTTAAAAGAAAATGAATTGGATTTTTCTATACCATTTTTTCATGCGAGGCCGAGGCTTGGAGTCCTTTTATCAGGGTGCTTATCCAACTCTCAGCAGTATTTGACACCGTTACCCTATCCTTTTTCTCCTCCGCCTTTCTGACTTCTTGGGTAGCTCTGGAACTCATCTAAGCTGTTTTCGCTCTTGTATGTTATCTTGTACTCATTCTGTTCACATTGGAGGTGAGGTTTCTTGGCCAGCTGCTGTGTCATACACCGTTCCTCATAGCCTTCTAAATGACCCACTCCTATTTCCTATTGGCCTTCTTCCATTTTTATACTGATGAGACAAATATTTCTATCATCATCCCAAAACTCGTTTGCTGTGACCGTCACTATCTTTTATCCGCATATGACTAGATTAACGTTTCCTCTAACGCAAAACCGAAGTTTTTTTATTAAGCACTTAGCAGGTGGTACTCGCTGTAAAAAATATAGCCCCTTCTTTCAATCACGTTCTCTGGAAAGGTTAGAAAGCTAGTTGTTTCCTTTGACAGTAAACCCGATTTCAAATTGGGTGTTGCTAATATCAGCAAATCCTCTCTCTTCTTTCATACTAACATTACTGGTATTTTGGTATTTTGTTCCTTCTTTTTCATTAAAACGGAAAATAATATTTCTCATTTTCTCTTGTGCTAGCTGTGTATTCAATTTAAACAAGTTGTACATACAACATGGGTCGCCCATTTTCTTCTTTGATCAAAAAGACGACGGCCATAGTACAATCGGCAGATCTTGATTGTATAATTGCTGGTAGGCTGGTGAACCAAATAAATATGAATTAATTTTGCACTGCCTCAACATTTCAACAGAAATAGTATTACAAAATTGGAAAAAAATCGACAAATAATAATCAAGAACTCATAGCGGGGAATTATTCAGTGCAATTCTATTACCTTTTTCAATCACATACAATTTTCATTATGGAAACTCCACGAGATAAACAAAAATGGATTACATTTTCCAAAAGTGCGCTCAAAGTTTGATAGCGTTTATAATAAAATTGGTCTGATGATTTAGAGTTGAAGGCGAGTATTAGGAACAAATATCTTTGCATTCAACCATCGGAAAAAGCTTTGTATACAATCTTCTAGATTACTTACGAAACCGCTTATCTCCAAAATAAAGTGTCAATCTAAGCTTTTATTTTGCAAAATAGAGGAATGTAAGGCATATATGTAAATTTCGGGCAATAGATCTGCTCTCAATGGTATTAAAACCCACGGAAAAGGAAATTACGTAAGGATACTAACTATTACTTTTAAGACTACAGCTTATACGTTTGGGATGATTTAATATGTACAGTGTCTGTAAATTCTGGCTTGGTTAGCGCAGTCAAGACTTCAAAACACGAATCATTTTTAGCACATACATATCACCATTTGAGGTATAGTTTGAATTAATTAAATATAAAATTCAGACCAACTAATTCAATTGAATAATAAAAGATCAACGTTGATAAAGAGAGTTAGAGTAGTTTTAGGAAAATAAATCGCGTTGGCTTAGGGAGGGAAAAAACTAATAAATAAATTTAAAGGACTAAGTAACCAAATTATATATTATGGTTATTGGATAGAGAAATTAAAGGATGAAGGAAGACAACTAACACAATGTAATTCAAAAATGTAGATTAAGATATTAAGTAAAAGATACTAAAAAGTAGTAGGTCTTAGCGTAGGGAAACCAAATTTTATAACTTCAGGGTCGGAGGTAAAGGAGAAGAGACACGAAATCCAAACGCACCAAACCAAACAAAGAATGGAATATCACCGACCTTAAAGGCTCTAAATAGAAGGTTCAACTTTATTGTTACACAAAAAAAATGTGTAAAAACATTAAAATCGTTCAAACGCTCAAACTCATCCCCTTCACCATGTTAAAATGGAAATATGAAAAAAACTCAATTGCAGAAAAGTCTACAAAACGATGAAAGGATTCCTTTTAATATTCTACATCCAGCCATTGGGATGTTATAATTGATTGTATTAATTTTTATTAAGGAAGATAGCTTTGAGGACTAATTATGATACTATTTATCGCGCAACAACCACTAGTATTTCATATTAAGAGTTTGAATTTAAATGAACTCCTCTCAGATTTTTTTAGAACATTTTGTCAAAGCGAGAATACTATAATTAGTAATTCTGATCCTCTTTATCATGCAACATTCCATTAATAAATTAGTCTTAGTAAATTTTTTTCAGCACAAAGGTCTTGGAGTTCATTTTAATTATTTTCATCCTGCGTGTAAGCTCTAGAAAATCGGTTAAATAAATTTAATTGAATGAGTAAAACAATGAGTAATACAAAAGATAGCTTAATTAGAATCCAGCAGTGAGATTTAAAACCCTTTCGATTCCTATATTTGGTACCGTAATTAAGCCTTAAGTTTCATCTTCGCAATTTTAATCCAGCTAAAGTTTAATCAGCACTATGTAAATATTATTTTTTTCAACATTTAAGACATAACTCAGCATTTTATTCCTTTTAGCTCAATAAAAACGATCTACGACGTTATTTAATTATTTTAAATAATCAAGAAATCTCTAACTAATACTTTGTATTCCATTTTAAATTCCAAACATCTTCGGAGAGTTGTACTAATCCTTTTCATCCAACAAGATGTAAGATTCATTTTAATACTATTAATCGACATGAAAACCATAAGTAGTCGTTTTCTGTTCTTTTTTTTAAATATACTAATGAAATTGTTTCTTTCGATTTTATCCCACTAGAAAGGCTTACCAAATCACTTTAATCCTTTATATATCATAAAAATAATTTGAAAAGGCCTTTAGATCACATATATTCCGCAAGAAGACCTAAAGATTCAAGATACATCCTTGGATAGAGTATAAACTTTGAGCGGTATTTTTATTATTTGTGTCCAGCCTGAAAAGCTTATTAATTTAAGTCCTTTTACCATAGCAAATATGTTGTCAAATCTCACTTTAACCCTTTATATTCATCAAGATAAAATATTCATTTTAATTCTTTCAACTTATCACTAATTATTTCCAAATGATCATATCAGTATTTTTTACTGAAGTGGAAAAAAAAGGAATTATATTAACGATTCTAGCAGAATAACATAAAGAATCTTTGAATACCTTTTTATCAAAGACACCCTTAATTACTCATTTTGATCACTTTTCTATTGCTAGAAAGACGTACGGATTCCTTTCACATCTTATTGACAACGATGGGAAGCCCTGAGGAGGCACGGTATTTCTTTTAGCAAGCATAAATTTTGAACGGTGATTAATATTATTCTTGTATAATATTCAAAGTATCGAGAGACATTTGAATCCTCTTCATTTAGGAAGGAACTTTACTTCATTTATTTCAGTGGTGGCAGGTCTTTAACAAAGTTCTTGTAATTTTAGGGCATGTGGTTTTGGATGAAACTTCAGTTAGTACTTTTATTATACTTAATGTTAGTTCGCGTCCTTAACCATGTCATTTTGAATTCGTTCTACCTATCCAAGTATCCAAGGATGATGAAGATTCCTTTTACTTTCTCTGTTCTCTTATCTTTCCCATATAACCGAAGGGTAACTAGTTTAGTTTAAGAACATAAGTACGTTTAAGAAACTTGCGGGCCTTCTATAACCCAACTCCCTGTAGTGGTCGAATTTGTTTACAACTTTTCAATTTTCCAATTCCTCCTATGAATGAATCTTTCGTCACTCCCTCAGCACTTTTTTGTTACTTCTTACTTTCGTCGTAGCACTGAATATTATATTCTGTTTTACGTCTAAACATGTTATATCTGGGTTTTGCATCTTTTCAACCATTCCAAACAGAGTGAAGATTAATTTCTTTGATTAAAATTAATTGTCTTAGTTTCTCAGCCAAAAGGCACTAAATAAGTTGGCAGTATAATGCAGACAATGAACCAAGAGTAGACGAGGTCAGCAAGTCCCTAACCTCTCTTGCCTTTGAAAAAGCACCCAGAATAGATGGCATCTCTGCCAAAATCTTCACGTGCTGTAAAACACCTCATCACTGAACTGCACGAGATCCTGTGCCTCTGCTGGAAAGGAGGTGAAATGCCAGTGTGGCTTCCGTGGGGATAGGTCCACAATTGATACGTTCTTCTCCCTCTGACAACTGCAGGAGAAATACAGTGAGCATAGACGGCCACTCTTCGTCGGCTTTATAGACCTCACGAAGGCCTTTTACCTTGACTGCAGGGACGGCCTTTCCAGATCATTCCTGAGATCGGCTTCCCTTCCAGAGTGCTAAACATCATTAGGTCCTTTCACGACAACATGAGGGGCACTATGGTCTTCAATGGTTCTAGATCCGACTCATTTAGCATCCAGAGCGAAGGAAAGCAGGGATCTGTCCTCGCGCCGAAATTGCTTGTGATATTTTGCTCAGGAATATTAAAGCATATGTTTGGAAATGCCACCAAAAGTATATATACCTACGCACTAGGTCAGACGGGAGGCTTTTCCATCTTTTCAGACTGAGAGCGAAGTCAAAGGTCCAGCTGAGCAGCATTCGAGATTTCCTCTTAGCAGACGATGCTGCATTCTCCCCCACTCAGCCGTCGACCTTCAGCAACTCATTAACCGGTTCAGCCAGGACTGTCAAGACTTTGGCCTCACCACCAGTCTAGAGAAGACACAAGTCATGGCACAAGATGCATTTTCTATACCTCTCATCTGCATATCCACCAACGACCTGGAAGTCGTCCATGACTTTGTGTACCTGAGTTTCACCATTTTCGACTTCCTCTCTTTTGACACCGAGCTCAAAAAGCGAATAGTCAAAGCCTCTATCACCATGGCTAAATTGAAGATGAGAGTGTGTCTGAACAATAGCTGTCAGAGCGCACCAAAGTTCATGTCTACAGTGCCTGTGTTGTGAGAACCACACTGTACGGCAGCGAGTCTTTGACCATACGAGTACGTCAGGAACACAAGCTTAACACTTTCTACATGCGCTGTCTGCGATGCATCCAGGAAAACAAATGGTAGGACAAAGTTATCATCACCATTCTCCTAGCGAAAGCTGAAATCCCAAGCATGTACTGACTGCTGAAACAGAGGTGCATACTCTGGCTTGGGCACGTTGTGCGCATTAACGATGGTGGATTCTCAAAGATCTTATGTACGGCGAGCTGACACAAGGAAAACGGTCTAAAGTCAGACCAAAACTGCGCTACTGAGACATTTTTAAAAGAGATATGAGAGCGCTGAACATCTAGCTAAACACCTGGTAAGGCACAGCTTCAGAGCGAATGACCTGGAGGTAAGTGGTATGCAAAGGCCAATCCAATTTTGAGAAGACACTGATCCAAAAGTCTGAAGCCAAAAGAGAGAGAAGACAGGCTTTAATTCAGACAGATAAACTTCTATCATCTTTCATCTCTTTGTGATCGCAGAGGGACTGCTATTCCTGCATTATACTGGCCAGCCACACCAGACGCTGTTTCGAACCCTGATTGAAATCCAAGAATGCAGATCCATAGTTTTCCTAGACTGAGAGATTCCCACCTCTATAATGCAGTTGAAAATATTAGGATTAAAAGTATAACAAATTATTATGAAATAACTTTTCTGCATCGCATTGATAGACAATGAAAAAGCCTTTTATTCGGTAAACAAATGCCTCTTGATAAAGCTCAAAGCTTTTTAAATATTAGGCGGCGTACTAGAGTGGATTGAAGATTGTCTGGACAAAGAATGTTGTTAGAAAGTTTTTTTGAATAGAAACAGTTTACTTTGGGCATTGTAAATCAGTAATCGGCTCTCGAAACCTTGCTTCTCTTAATATATATTTAAAAGATTTTTGCACAAATTTATAATACATACCTGAGGAAAAGAAACGGTACACTAAGGCAATGCAATTTAGCTTGACAAGTGGAAGGTAAATTTGATGTCATGAGAACCCTCGTATATATTTCATTATGGATGGTTAAATTTCAATACACTCAAATGAGAAAAAGTTTGGGTTTCTTGATTTTAGGTGATTTAAAATTTTCAACACTAATCCAATGTATCTACATCAAAGAAAAATATCGTTGTAGTATAAATAGCTAGGCACAACAATAAAATTTCCTAAAACTCTTTCCTTATAAAAAAAACCTTATAAGACTCGTTTTGATTATTCGGTGCAATTCGGGTGTTTTTATTTGAAAAAGGACATTAGGTAATTGGAACAGATGGAACTAGAAAATTAATTAGCAGCCTGTTCAAATCAATTTATTTTTACTTTATCAATGCCTTTAATGACAATAAATGTTGTGCCACTTATGAAATGTTCCAGTGATTAAAATAAGGGATAATCCTTAGATCCTAAATTTTCTGAGTATAATTAATGTAGAACTTATTCCGAAAACATATTTGATCGGGGTTTCGTCTTTTAGAGTAAGATCTTGCCTTCTCAAGCTGGAGAATAAAATATTTTGTGCACGTGATCATATTTTGTGACACTAAATATGTACAGTAATAGTCTTTCCGTGTTCTCGTACGATTTACACATCACGAAATGCGTAACAAGAAATTCGGTTAATGGAATCCTTGTTTAGCTATTGACAAGTACCATTTTCTCATGATTTTAAAACCACTACCTTTATCCATTTTTTTTTACCTAAAGCACCCATTTGATTTAGGCTATAAAGATAATTTTTCAGATGTTCGAAATTAGAAGGTGCTGTTAGGTTCTCCATAAAATTTTGGGAAGTAGCTAAATCCCGCTCTCTCTCTATTTTGCATGACATTTGCGACTATGTTTGAGCATCACAATTATTTTTGCCAATTCTTTTGTGCTTTCATTTGGTTTTGTGTTTTACAAAAATGCATATCATAAAGTAAACAAACCACTTTTTCACTCCATTGTAAAACACAGTTGTAATTATTTAGCCTTTAATGCATCTTGCATCAAGAGCTACCCTTTTGAAACTCGTCCCTTGTGCAATAGGGAATATGTGGTTTATAAGTTTTTGTTTTTTAAATTGTTAAGCTTTTTATTATGCTGCCTTTAACATTAATAAGTCCCTAATCATCTTTGTGGTCAAACATTACTTTGTGCTCTAACTGAACGACTCCAGAATAGAAGTCATAATGACCTAAATCTTGGCGTAGTTTCTTACCTTTTAAGTATCATTATGCCTGATAATTATTCATAGCAGCAAAAGTCTCAATTATTTTCCGAATGCATTTGTAGTTTATGGCAGACTCACAAAAACTAAATAAACTTAGTGAATAGTAGAATTTTCTTTTGATTGGATCCTTTATTATGGTATTGGGACCGTGAAAATAAAATGGTTTAAAACAGATTTAACAGTCTCTAAAATCCAAGTTTAAACGATATGATTTTTGGACTCTAAAAATTTCCATCTATGTTTAATCTTTTTCGACCATAGGAACATTGGTAATTTCATATCAGTCTCAGTAAAAAATATCTTGAAATTAATATTCTTTCTAGGCAAAATGAGAGTTACTTTACAATATTTTATGGCGGGATGACATTACTCTATTGGATATTAGAGGAAAAACTTTCGTCGAAGTTCGAGTTATAATGTGTTTTATTCTGAATCCTTATTTAAGTTTTGGAACTTTCTTTGGTAAATGAATTGTGCCAAACCTTCACAGAAACCAAACTCACCCGGTACGAAAAGTTATTAGATGAGTCTGGATCGGTGACTGTGGCTTCCAATACGGTGTTATCGGTCAGTAGTTCGTGACCAAAGTGTTCTTTCACTTCAGTTTTCCACTCTTTCTTCACAAATTTCGGAGCATTATCATTTTGGTCTTCTAGATTTACAAGCACTGTAGCGGTACCTAGGGAATAACATTTAGATTTAGAGACAAAACATTAATATGGATTGCCTAATTAAAGCTTCTCTCAATAATAGACAAGGTTTTATAGGAAATTGAAAAGATTTAGCCATATAACAAAACCTGCAAATGGATTCGTAGGAACCAGGGAGGTTTTTCTAAATTTAAATAGAAAACCAAATATGTCATTAACCGCAGAATATTTATAATGAGAAATTATACAGAAAGTCGTTAAAATATAGGACGTTGAAAAAAAGAGTTTACATAGCCGCAGACCGTCCTAAATTTATTGGAGCTTGGATTTCACGCAAGTCTGCACATGTCAGTTACAGAAAGTTTCTACTTTGCACTTGACAACCTGTTCCAGGTGTAAAGACACAGGGAAAATTAGAAACAATGAGACGTCAATAAAAGAGATAAAATAAGTAGAAATAAAATCGAAAATAACAAGTAGCAAAGGGAAAAGTATGGTTAAAATTAAACAACGGCTATAATTTACAAAGACGCGGCTAATATTTTTTTGTTTCCCAAGTAGTAATCGTGTACCACATAATTTCTCGGAATGAGAAATCAATAAACTAATTAATTTAAAAGTGACTTATTTGTATGCGCAGAGAAGCTGTGAAGATAAACTTGTCCTATAAAACTTAAAAAAATTTAAAAGAGTGACTTGAAACTTGGAATATTGTCTAAATAATGCTATAAATTGTTCTGTTTAATCGTAATGTATCAAAATCATAAATATATATATGACAAGTTAAATTTTGCTTCTGACAAAAACAACTCTAATGATTTTATATAAGCAGCAGTAGGTAATTTCATTTACAATTGCATATTAAACGTGCTCGTTTTAAATTTTACAAACAAATTTCTCAACTTCTTGGTGATATAGCATTTAATTAAAATGTGTATAATATAACCATAAAATAAAACGTTAACTATTAACTTACAAAGATTAAATTCGATTTCCTTATTCCTATAGTCATATCTCTCATTTCACTTAGAAGAGAGAGTAATTTTCCACTCCCACTTCAAATATTATCACTAACCTCTAAATGTATAATGGGATGATTTATCATAATGATATTGAGCAATTATTAATTAACCAACTAGTTGTTACAACGCCAAAAAATATATACGATTAAAATAGTAAAAGATAAAATTTTAAAAAGATAATAGATTGATATCAGAGTTATCGTAACTTAGGTAAGTGCTAATTTAAATCTGCCATTTAATCTAACGACGGACGAACTCATAATGTTATTATAGAGAAAGAGACTTCCCATTGTAATTTCTCCACTAAATGCACTCATAAAAGTGATACATGTTACTAGCCTTCTGAGAGAAGCAGCAACCATCACAGTGGTGATATTTTTATCTCCTGAGCAAATAGAAATTCTATCTTTAAATATTATGAAATTTTCAATTTAAATGTTGAAATTTAGAGAATGACTTGATATGAAGATCGCCTATATCTGTCTCCAAAAGTTATAAATTGATTTATTTTAATATTAGGCAGTAATCTCGATGCTTTGTAAAATTATTTTACTATTGGTTCTCTAATAACAGTAGGTAGATTAACCACTTTACTGATTATCTTACAGTTTTCTAGTGTTTTTAAGTCCGTTTGACTGACTATGCAATAAGGTTAAGGCGCTTGATTCCTAATGCAAAGAGAGGAGAGTTTTGTTTAACGATGGATTTTCGTGGTTCGAATTAAACTGATATTGAAAAAACAATTTACTGACTTAATGGATCAATGAAAACGAATCCGAACTTTAGATGAGAGCAATCTGCTTGCATTTGAGCTATCTTGGTTTTAGTCCCAGTGAGAGCATGCATTCAAACTCTTCTGATTTTATTCTCTAGGTGAGAATAATTTTTAGGTCTGAAGGCTTATTTGCAGTAAGATAATGGTATTAATCTCTCTCAGCTCTATGGTCATTTATAGAATTTGTTCGTTATTTCCTGGTTCGATTTCCAGTGAGATTTTGCTTTTGAGTTGTCTTGATTTGATTTCAAGTGGGAGTTTGAATTTGACCTGTCCTGGTTTGATTCTCAGAGAGAACGTGCGTTTGCTATCTAATGGTTGAGTCCGAAGTAGACCATGCGTTTGAGCTGTCCTAGTTTTATTCCCAGTGAGAGCATTGATTTAAAGTCTCCTAGTTTGGTTTCCAGTGAAAGAGGGTTTTGAGCTCAACTGGTTTCATTTCTAGTGAAAGCATGATTATGAGCTTTGCGGCTTTGATTCCAAATGAGAACATGTGTTCGAGCTCTCCTGGTTTGATTTTCACTCAAAGGATATTTTTGAATTCTAGTGTTTGCATTACAATGAGAACTTGCATGGTTTTATTATCAGTTACGGTATGCTTTGATCTTTTTTAGTTTGATATCTAGTGAGTGCATGGCTTATAGCTCTTCTGGTTTGAGTTCCAATGCCGGTATGCTTTTGAGCTCAATAGGTTTCCTTTCTAGTGAGATTATGCATTTGAGCTGTCTCTCTTTGATTCTCAGGGAAAAGATGCTTTTGAATTTTTCCACTTTGATTACAAGGAAGGTTCTGGTCTCGAGCTTATATAGTTTGATTTACAGTGAGAGATGCTTTTAAGCTTTCCTAATTTACTTCCTAGTGAGAGCAAGCATATGACCTGACTTCCATTCACAGCTTGCTTTGAAAATTTCCTGGTTGCATTTTAAGGGGAACTAAGCTTTTTATTCGCATACGACTCTATAACTTACTATATAGGTACATAGGTCGATCGGATGTTAACTATTTATCTTTTTACAGAGTTTTCTAGTAATAACATCGTAACGATTCGGCCAATATTAACGAAATTTGAAACTCCTAGTTTTTTTACATTCCTCTCTGAATGATATAATAGCCAATCTCCTCTCAAAGTTATTCTGGGAATTATTGAAATCTTTGAAGATTATAACATCATAGATGTTATGAGGGCATAAGTCACAATAATTGAGAGCACGTGAATTAGAAACGGATCCATATAGAATGAAAAGTCACCAAACACTGAATAAATTGCTTCAAAAGGTTTTTCAATTGATTTTAGTACTATTCGGCCTGGTTAATAACATACTAGAAATCTAGGAAAAATGGCCGCCAGGAGCTTCAAATGAATTGCCATATCTCAGTCACGATTCAGGTGAGAAAGGTAAGGTTAGTGTCTATCCCAGTGTTCTCGGCATTGGAAAGAAACCCGCCTTCCAGAAATTTGTGAAAGTAGACCCTGTCCTTCAGTTTTTTGCCAATGCATTTACTGTCCTAAAAAGATCCCAGATGTGATATATGACCTTAAGTCCCAAGTAATAGCTGTCCTGTTTGGTGAAAAGTGCACAGATTCTCTTGCAACAATGCGATACAACATCTCCTGCAAGTAGGTGGTGTCAGCTTCCTCACCTGTAACAACTGAACGGCTACCACCAAAACTGCGTCCGCCCCCTAACATCACTGCCGAAGAGCATACTACCCGATCATGGTTTGAATGGGAAAATAACAGGGTGTGGATGATATTAACTGAGGGTGGAACCTTCAAGATAACAGATTCATCCCACTTAAGACAAACGTGAACGCTGCTCCAGACAGACTCGTAAGGCGATTCATTGTAACTTTTCCTTTGGCTGAAAGAGATTCAGCTGCTCTTTTAGACAATATGGACGACCATGCACTATGTAAGGTCTGTGGACCATATCAATTTGATGCGTGTGGTAATCCTAATCACAAGTTTCTTCCAGAGGAGTCAGAGGCTAATGAAACATAGTGCCTATAAGGGAATGTAGAATCGTCAATGTATACTTTCTTGTTCATCATCCTTTGAAGGATTACATGTGACAATGATGTTATTTATTTTAAACAAAGAAGAAAGTTAAATTGGTTGTTGTTTTTATGTTAATTTATCGGCTAACTGCTAAGGCCATTTTCGCCTGAAGCGTGTACCCACTTTGAAATAAGTGCTGCTCCTAGACTAAAGCACCTATTGTCGTACATTTTTCCTGAAGTTAGGTTCAACCCCTGGGAAATTGTTAAAGTGGTGTCAAACATCAATTGGGTGACAGTCATGTTTTCTGCTATGAAAGAATATACAGAATATTGACCTGTGATGTCATCTTAGGACGCCATTCTGGATTTGGCAGTAATGTAACTGATTCAGTCACGTGCCTTTACCTCTAAAATATATGGTTTAACACCAAAACCACCTTTCTAGGTGGAATAGTTATTGATCTATAGTCATTTTATGCTCCTGGCTGCCATTTTGGACGCCATCTTGAAAATTATGCTGTTACTGAAACTAGATTTTCCGAGTCTTTTATTTTGTTAATAAGCAAAATCCTTTTGAAGCATTTATTTCAGGGCAAACTTATATTGAGCGGTTTATTAGGTCTGATGACCTTGTTAATATTTCTTGGCTTGAATCCTAGTGAAGGAAGATGAAACAAATCTGCAGGTGTCAGACAATACCTTGCTCTCACTGCCTGATGCAAAGTTTGACTCATGTACTCTATCAGTTCCGTCCACAATATTCTTCATTCAATTAGCGAATTACATCAATCACTTTTTCCCTATTTTTTCTAACAAATACACACGAATATTACTCTTTCTTCTACATCCATCACTACTTCCCCGAGGTCAAATATCTGGTTCGGCCACTGAGGCTTCAAACACCGTTGGTTATTGTAAAAAAACCCCCCGCTCTGTCTACCCTTTAGCCTATTCTCACTAACAAAGAAACAATTCTGGTGACAGCAGAATTATCACGAGCGTCTTACTGATCTTTATATTGATTTCATTCTCCGTCTGGAAGACCAAGGCAAAGTAATGGATATATCAATATAATTAAAATGAAACCTATGGTGTGATTTTAAGGCTATTCTGGGAATTATTGAAATTCTTGAAGATCGTAAGGCAGGGGTCTTCAATCATACATTATACTGTGTGGAATTTGCAGCAATATTTTTACTATGATTACATTCTTATATATATATATATATATATATATATATATATATATATATATATATATATATCTATTATATATATATATATATCTATTATATATATATATATATATATATATATATATATATATATATATATATATATGTTAGTTTATTATATTTATCAACATAGATGCACAAAAGATAGACAAAGAAAATTAAGTTTACAGTAAGTATCTAGCTTTAATACTTTTAGAGGTCTATTGATTTAAATGTAGGTTTCCTTATTTTTACGACACCCTGTATATATATATACATTATAATCACTAGTCAACAATGATTTTGCTACTTGAGTATTAGCTTGTGATTTATACTAAATCGAGTATGCTGATTCCGAATTTGTAATCAGAAGTGTTTTAGCATGTAAGGTTCCTGAGTTACACATATAGCCTTTAGTTGCACAAATGTGCAATATTACTTCAGCCACCATAGTGAGAGGATGTGTTGTGTTTGTTTTATTTCTGCGATACACTCCTACTTTATTACGTTGTCAAATTTAGCTATATATTAGTGGTGTTGAAACGGTATTTAAATACAGGGATTATTTGTATTTTTCTTTCAGATTTATCTCTCAATGACGATAAAATGTATAAGGTTGATTCTACGAAAAACAAGATCCAGTTGAAAAATTTAGAAAGAGTGAATGATTTGGTGAGATTTTTTTCATTGTCAAAGAAAAACGCAGAACTGTTGGGCTCTATACTGCTGCAATGGAATCTTCTCGAGAAAGGTGTAAAAATATCTACTTCCCTTGAAAGCCATGAGGCCTTAGCTACCTTCTATAAAGAAGAAGGTGGTGCTTGTTTTTGTACTGATGTTTTTTGCCTCAAGAATTAGCTAGGAAAAAAGCATTTACCTGATGAATGGAGACAATTCAGCGATGCAAGCAATGCTAGCCTCAAAGCTGCGTTGTTACATAATGGTAACAAAAACCTTCAATTCCTGTCGGACTTATTGTTGGGCTAATAGAGAAATATGATTCAATGAAATTTATTTTGGAAGGTGTTCTTTACCTGCATCATAAGTAGAATATCTGTGGTGATCTAAAGGTAATTTCTTTACTTCTTGGACTGCAGCTAAGATATACAATGAATATGTGATTCTTATGCCTATGGAACAGCCGTGACGACAGGAATCATTATATTGTCAAAAAGTGGGCTGAAAGAGAGAACACATGGTTGGCCGATACAATGTAAAGCACATGCCTTTGGTACATCTAGAGAAGATCTACCTTCCACTACTTCCTATCAAACTTAGCCTTATTACGCAAAGGCTAATGTGGCATGTGTTTTATTAGCAGATACTAATGTGGCAAGCGTCATATCCGCATATACTAATAGGAAAAGTTTCATATCTCTAAGGACACATGTGTCAATTGTCGTATCCAAAAAGACTAAGGTGTCAATTCTCCTATCCGAACAGTCTGATGCTGCAAGTGCCGTATCCATACAAGCTAATTTGGTAAATGTCGTTTACGCAGAAATTAAAGTGGCAAGTGCCTTAATCCAACATAGAAAATTTTAAGGTGGCGTCTCCGCACAGTATAATGTGGCTAGTGTCATATTCGCACCGAATAATGTACCAAGTGGCTTATCCATCCCTAAAAAACGGGCCTGCACCTACTTTTTGTCATATATCTTTCATTCATTCACTAATCACCTTTACTTTGCAGAACATGGTTTAAGCAACGCCTGTGAAGATAAATAGATCTCAATGGGAACTCCAGCAAACAATATACTGCGTCAAACATTACTACAAGTAGGTTAGTTCAAGAAACTTTCGTGCATCAGTTCGAATGTGAAAAAGACCCCTCCAAGAGCAGAATTCAGGACTAGATGGACCACTTCAAGAACTATGGGACAGTGAAGAACCTCAATGCAACCAGTGACAACCTCCCAAAGTATTTAAGACGCCCTAGGAAGCGTACATCTTAGCTGGTCAAGAGCGTGAGAGAGTCAGATCAGCAGAGTCCAAAACGCTTTGTGCGCAAGCGAAGTCAGTCTCTCGGTATATCCTGTGAGACGTGCAGGTGATATTAATGGATGTAAAGGCCTACGTATACAGAATACAGGTAAATCTGACCCGCATGGCCTCATATAATAAGCAGAGAAAGGGTATGACAGTCAATATAGTGGAGAAGATTCAGGAGACCCCAACTCTCCTTTACTTCCTTTGGTCTCAGGTGAAGCTAACGTCCATCTAGAATAAAATATAAACTCAAAGATAAATCTCTTCTGAGGGACCTCCAGACCAAATGAGTTAGCCACCAAGCCCCTACACTTCCCTAATTGCACCATATAGATTGCAATCTCAGCCAGATGCACTATCGGACCATTCTTCTGCTAAGATTCTGGCGCGACAGTGACAGTCACCATGGAGCGTTATGTTGAGGTCCTCCAAACCTTCAAGAGGGAGCTGCAGACCCTGTTGCCGTCACCTATGGGAAAGGTTTGGTTCCAGCAAGATGTAGCAAGCTCTCATATCTTAAACCTGTCCCGAGATTGGCTGAAAGAGCATTTTGGAGGCCATGTGATAGTCCTAAGACTGATTTTGATTGGACACCTCACAGCCAACAACTTAATCCACCCCATATTTCTTTATATGGGGCTGCCTTTAAGACCGAGTGTACGCAGGGAGACCCATGGATTCTACTCCACTCCAGGGAGCTATCAAAGAGGAGATCAGAGACATTAGTCGGTCTGTTTGTAACGACGGCATGGACAACTTTCGGCTGCGCCTCAAGAAATGCACAGTGCTAAATGGAGGTCATCTAAAACACGTGCTCAAGAATAAAAAAAATTCCCAAAGACTATCATGTTTTGATAAAATGGTTTAAACACAATAAACTATTTACCACCAAAGTTTCATTAAGTCCTTGCAGAAAATTAAAAAATAAAGCCTATCATAAATGGGGCCCGTTTTGGGGGGGATAACCCTGTATAGGCAGAGAAAAATGTGGCAAGTCTCTTATCCATATAGAATAAAGTGTAATGTGCCATATCTAAACAGACTAACATGAGAATTGAAGTATCCCCACTGGGATAGAATGGTCTGAGGCCGCTCAAATTCAGCCGCTATCACATGTTAGAAACAAACACATTGCTATCCACGTGCATCTGCGAAAGGAAGCAGGGCGAGTTATCGCCACCTGAGTCAATATTTAACCAAGGAGGTTATTCCCCGGTTTCGCCTCAAATACGGCAATCTCGCCAGATTCAGTCAGGCTTATTGGCAGATAAGGTATTTTCCCAAGCGCTTGGGGCATTTCCCCGAGCCTCCCACTCAATTGTCCCCTACGCCAAGGGGATGGCTACGGGTACTTATACAACAGCATTTCCCAATAAGATCAGATCAGATCCCGATTATCTTTGCGAGACATCACGCCGATCCGGTCTCACCTTGTGCACCAGCGAGCTCTACCTCGAGAACCACCTTGTTGTCTAGAAGAAGACAATATCCCTTGCGTGCCAAGGTTCGTGCCTTTGAGACGCCAAGTCAATAAGGCCTTCCCTGTTGTTCAGAAAGAGAACAACGTTAGAACAGCCATTGTTCTTTGAGCCCGTTGACAAGAAACGGTTCTCACACTCCCCCTGTTGTTCAGAAAGAGAACAACGTTAGAACAGCCATTGTCCTTTGAGCCTGTTGACAAGAGACGGTTCTCACCCCCGCCCCCTGTTGTTTAAAAGAGAACAACGTTAGAACAGCCATTGTTCTTCAAGCCCGTTCGTCAAGAAACAGATCTCATTCCCAAGACATTACGTCAGGATAATTTGATTCCCCCCTTTTTAATGTTTTTCAAGAGAACGATTGGTTTCAACGATAACCTCCATTGTTCACCTAGAGCATCCCCGATTTGCTGTCACAAAGATCGCTGGCATCTCCGAGTCCCACTTCGCACTCACTCTTCGAAAGACAGTCCTTTCCCTTCGCTAAGGACAACCTCCCGAAGAACCCTTCTGCTGGAAATCGCCAGGAAAGCGAAGATTCCTTCGCATCGCCTTCCTCTGCACAACAACTTTTTAATTACGTAAGCTGAGCATTACCTTTTATTATCTAACCTTTTGTCAACGCTACCCTGTGCTTTAAATGGTTTAGCGAACCTCACCCCCCTTTAATTTTTATTTGTTTACCTTTTTAAATCTCTTCCTATCTTAATCCTCGGATTAGTCAGATATTCCCACGACCCTTTCCATTCTCCGTTTATGTAAACATTTTCTTTTTTGTGTGTGTTGTTGATAGTTTAATTAATAAAACTGTATTTTATTCATGATAGCCATATTATTATCCTTGAGCTCAGTTCCACTTCTTAAGCATATTGAAGATAAATAACCTCGGTCAATCAGATCACCACGCACTCGAAATATTAGGATAATTCCGTCAACGAATAGTTATATATGGTATATCGTCGAGAGTCTATTCTACGACCCCCACATACTAATGTACCAAGAATCGTATCAACAAACAGTCCTATCCCACAGAATAATATGTTAAGTGTTGTTTCTGCCTGAACTAATGTCGCAAGTGTCCCTCCCATATGCTAATATGGCAAATGCTGACTTCGCAGGTCATATCCACACTGACAAATGTAGTAATTGTGGTATGCCTACAGACTAATGTGTCAAGTGTCTTTTTCTACTCAGAATAATGCGGCAAGTGCCACATCTCTACATTCTACTGTAGCAAATGTTACATCTCCATAACATAATGACAAGGATGGTGCAAGTATAAATTTGCTTAATTTACTTAGGAAGCATTATTAATTAAACGCTATAAATGGTTTGAAACGTTGATTAATTTGGTAGTGAGTAGACAAAGGGTTATTAAAACTTGATAAATTAATAATTACAATATTGCAGAAAATTATAGAACAAAGGAATTGAACTCACTGCTCCCTACAAGAATATACATATATATATATATATATATATATATATATATATATATATATATATATATATATATATATAATATTGAGGATAAATCTCAGAGCCACGAGAAACGGATGTAGCATCTTTTAATTTTTCACTACGTTTCGAAAACTACAAGTTTTCATCTTCAGGCTAGAATAAGTTTACAAAGTTAATATGTATAAAGAAAACTTGAAAAGGCCAACAAGACATTATTTTACAGGTGACCAATTACAGAATATCAGTAGAAAGTACTACAAGTTAAATTAAATATGACTTGGCAACAGTTAAATTTGCTTTAAGACCGACTCAAAAATTAGTTCATAAATTTAAAGATTATTGCAGAAATTAATTACAAACTAAGAGAAATTGACTTGGCATTATTTAAAGATGATAAATTTAAACTTTTTTTTTTTTTATTATTATTAAATTTTGTAAAGACTAACAGTTAAAAACATTTAATATAAAAACGGAAAATTTGGGTACTTACTAAAGCGGATCCATTCTAGAGAGTGAATGGTAGGTTTAACAAAGGGGCTAGTATATATATAGGTTACATTGACGGTTGGTTTATTAAAAGGCAAACCAACTAACAAACTGTAGTTAAAATTAGTTAATTAATAATGATATTGCACTTAAATCTTCATTGAGTGTAGGTTTGTAGTGTTTTATATATAGAGATTCGAGGGTTCTTAGGCAATGTTTGTTGTTGTTAAAGGCTAATACTTTAAAATTCTCAATAGAAATGTTAGTTTTACAGCTTATGGTGTGTTCCCTAATAGATGACTTTTCCTTTCTATTTAATATTTTGCTTGTACGCCAACTAATCCCCATATGAGCAGAGAACCTAGCTCCAAGAGACCTAACAGTGCTACCAATGTAAGAGGCTCCAGTACAACTGGGACATTTAAATAAATAGACATTATCACTGCGGAACTCCAAAGAGATAGGATCTTTACTGTTAAAGAAACTTCCTATCGATAGTTTGTTTATAAAAACTATTTTGGGGTTGATTTGGGGAAAATATCTTTTATAAATAAATAAGATTTTTCTTTTAAAAGTATCGTTCAAAAAACCCATCTCTGAAATTAGTAAATATATGGGCATTTTAGGAACTTTTATGCAGGGTTGAGGGGTCAATGAGATTATCAAATAGCTTTTTTAAAACTCTATCATATAGGTCAGAAGGAAATAAATTATTTATAAAATACTTCCTAAGAAAAATAAATTCATTATGGATTGATTGGTAAGTGGATGATAGCGAGAAACTTCTATGTATTAAAGTTTTTACTGTGGATATTTTATAACTGAAATCACAAAAACTAAAGTAGTTCAAACCTAGTCCTGTGAATGTTTTTTTTTCTGTAAATGGTTGTTTGAATCTTTCGTTGGTCATTATCTCGGTTGATTAAAAGGTCAAGAAAGGGCATCTTATCATTTGACTCGACTTCCATGGTGAATTTGATGTTAGGGTGTAAAGTGTTCAAAAAATTAAAGAAAAGTTGGCTATGTGCAGGATTATTAAAAACTGCCAAGGAATCATCAACAAAACGGCGGTAGCAGGAGGGTTTGTAATCTAAATTAGTGGAAAGCATTTGATCTTCGAGATGTGTCATAAAAAAGTCAGCTGCAAGTGGTCCCATTGGAGAACCCATTGCAACACCATCGATCTGGCAGTAAACTTTATTATTAAACGTGAACCAAGATTCAGAAAGACTTAATTCCAGCGCTTTTTTTAATTGGCTTCGTGAAAATCCATGAAAATTATTTTGGGAATGGAATACCTTATTTAATATTAAACTGATTGTATAGTTTAGGGAAATGTTAGTAAATAAAGATTCAACATCATAACTCACAATATATCCATCGTTAACTTTGCTGAGTAATTCCTCTTTAAACTTATAGGAGTTTTGTATGGAGAACTGATTTTTAGATAAAGGTGAAAGTATTTTAACAAGATATTTGGCCAGTTTGTATGATGGTAAAGAATAAGAGGCAAGTATGGGTCTCAAAGGGACTCCTTCTTTGTGAATTTTAGGTAGAAAATACATGGATGCTAAATAACTGGAAGATACAAATAATTCATTATAAGTATCTTTAGGAATAATTGAAGCCTGTTTAAGTTGTGTTAAGAAACGATTAACTTTATCTTCGAATCGTAGAAGAATAGTTTTAGGTAAATCATTGATAGGTTCAAATTTTGTTCTGTCATTCAATATACTATGGGCTTTTTGTACATAGTCCTCCCTATCAAGGATCACTACACCCTTTCCCTTATCAGGTTTAGTAACTATTATATCCTTATTGCCCGCAAGTGTCCGTAATACCTTTCTATCTTTAGGTTTAATTATGAAATTCGAGCTTCTAGATGAATGTATTTTAGAATAAAATTCGCTGGAGAGAGAAGATAGAGTTTTAAAGCTATTTACGGACACTTGCGGGCAATATGGATATAATAGTTACTAAACCTGATAAGGGAAAGGGTGTAGTGATCCTTGATAGGGAGGACTATGTACAAAAAGCCCATAGCGAATTTTATTCTAAAATACATTCATCTAGAAGCTCGAATTTCATAATTAAACCTAAAGATAGAAAGGTATTACGGACACTTGCGGGCAATAAGGATATAATAGTTACTAAACTTGATAAGGGAAAGGGTGTAGTGATCCTTGATAGGGAGGACTATGTACAAAAAGCCCATAGTATATTGAATGACAGAACAAAATTTGAACCTATCAATGATTTACCTAAAACTATTCTTCTACGATTCGAAGATAAAGTTAATCGTTTCTTAACACAACTTAAACAGGCTTCAATTATTCCTAAAGATACTTATAATGAATTATTTGTATCTTCCAGTTATTTAGCATCCATGTATTTTCTACCTAAAATTCACAAAGAAGGAGTCCCTTTGAGACCCATACTTGCCTCTTATTCTTTACCATCATACAAACTGGCCAAATATCTTGTTAAAATACTTTCACCTTTATCTAAAAATCAGTTCTCCATACAAAACTCCTATAAGTTTAAAGAGGAATTACTCAGCAAAGTTAACGATGGATATATTGTGAGTTATGATGTTGAATCTTTATTTACTAACATTCCCCTAAACTATACAATCAGTTTAATATTAAATAAGGTATTCCATTCCCAAAATACTTTTCATGGATTTTCACGAAGCCAATTAAAAAAAGCGCTGGAATTAAGTCTTTCTGAATCTTGGTTCACGTTTAATAATAAAGTTTACTGCCAGATCGATGGTGTTGCAATGGGTTCTCCAATGGGACCACTTGCAGCTGACTTTTTTATGACACATCTCGAAGATCAAATGTTTTCCACTAATTTAGATTACAAACCCTCCTTCTACCGCCGTTTTGTTGATGATTCCTTGGCAGTTTTTAATAATCCTGCACATAGCCAACTTTTCTTTAATTTTTTGAACACTTTACACCCTAACATCAAATTCACCATGGAAGTCGAGTCAAATGATAAGATGCCCTTTCTTGACCTTTTAATCAACCGAGATAATGACCAACGAAAGATTCAAACAACCATTTACAGAAAAAAAAACATTCACAGGACTAGGTTTGAACTACTTTAGTTTTTGTGATTTCAGTTATAAAATATCCACAGTAAAAACTTTAATACATAGAAGTTTCTCGCTATCATCCACTTACCAATCAATCCATAATGAATTTATTTTTCTTAGGAAGTATTTTATAAATAATTTATTTCCTTCTGACCTATATGATAGAGTTTTAAAAAAGCTATTTGATAATCTCATTGACCCCCCTCAACCCTGCATAAAAGTTCCTAAAATGCCCATATATTTACTAATTTCAGAGATGGGTTTTTTGAACGATACTTTTAAAAGAAAAATCTTATTTATTTATAAAAGATATTTTCCCCAAATCAATTCCAAAATAGTTTTTATAAACAAACTATCGATAGGAAGTTTCTTTAACAGTAAAGATCCTATCTCTTTGGAGTTCCGCAGTGATAATGTCTATTTATTTAAATGTCCCAGTTGTACTGGAGCCTCTTACATTGGTAGCACTGTTAGGTCTCTTGGAGCTAGGTTCTCTGCTCATATGGGGATTAGTTGGCGTACAAGCAAAATATTAAATAGAAAGGAAAAGTCATCTATTAGGGAACACACCATAAGCTGTAAAACTAACATTTCTATTGAGAATTTTAAAGTATTAGCCTTTAACAACAACAAACATTGCCTAAGAACCCTCGAATCTCTATATATAAAACACTACAAACCTACACTCAATGAAGATTTAAGTGCAATATCATTATTAATTAACTAATTTTAACTACAGTTTGTTAGTTGGTTTGCCTTTTAATAAACCAACCGTCAATGTAACCTATATATATACTAGCCCCTTTGTTAAACCTACCATTCACTCTCTAGGATGGATCCGCTTTAGTAAGTACCCAAATTTTCCGTTTTTATATTAAATGTTTTTAACTGTTAGTCTTTACAAAATTTAATAATAATAAAAAAAAAAAAAGTTTAAATTTATCATCTTTAAATAATGCCAAGTCAATTTCTCTTAGTTTGTAATTAATTTCTGCAATAATCTTTAAATTTATGAACTAATTTTTGAGTCGGTCTTAAAGCAAATTTAACTGTTGCCAAGTCATATTTAATTTAACTTGTAGTACTTTCTACTGATATTCTGTAATTGGTCACCTGTAAAATAATGTCTTGTTGGTCTTTTCAAGTTTTCTTTATGCATATTAACTTTGTAAACTTATTCTAGCCTGAAGATGAAAACTTGTAGTTTTCGAAACGTAGTGAAAAATTAAAAGATGCTACATCCGTTTCTCGTGGCTCTGGGATTTATCCTCAATATTAAATGCAGGCTTCACGGCCGAGCTCCATATGGATATTTATATATATATATATATATATATATATATATATATACAAAGAAGGAGCAACTACAGGATCTGCGGGTGATTTTACAACCACCACAGGCCAATGCCATTTTTATTTTCTGTCTTTCAAATAAAATTTAAAGACAAAAAGAAAGATGCATAAACCTTGAGTAGCTGACTATAAATACATATAGTACAAGAAAATAAGAATTGGACGCAAATGAGCAAATAAGAAAAGAAACCGAGGTTTTTAAAGGCAAGAGAGAGGGACATTCGAAAAATCCAGAATCAAAGGAAGCAGAGGGGGGCACAGTGAAGGCAATCCTTTACCGAAAAGACAGAAAAAACACCAGGGAAAAAAGTTTTGAAATCCTGGCGGGAACTAGAACCCGGGTCTGACCGGCAATCAGCAGACCCGGATTCGAGTCCGGGCCAGGAATTCAATTTTTTTCTCCCTGGCGTTATTTCTTTCTTCTCAGGAGAGGATCGCCTTCACTGTGCTGCCCTCTGCTCCCTTTGATTCTGGATTCTTCTAATGTCCCTCTCTCTTGCCTTTAAAAAACTCCGGGTTTTTTTCTCATTTGCTCATTCGCGTCCAATTCTTATTCCTCTTGTACTATATATAAATATATATATATATATATATATATATATATATATATATATATATATATATATCAAGATATATATATATATATATATATACATATATATATATTTATATATATATATATATATATATATATATATATATATATATATATATATATATATATATATATATATATATATATATATATATATATATATATATATATATATATATATATATATATATATATATATATATATATATATATATATATATAT
Organism: Ceratothoa steindachneri; assembly: GCA_963969495.1. Lineage (NCBI taxonomy): Eukaryota > Metazoa > Arthropoda > Malacostraca > Isopoda > Cymothoidae > Ceratothoa > Ceratothoa steindachneri. The sequence goes on from OZ018320.1 coordinate 47,250,792, forward strand.
ATATATATATATATATATATATATATATATATATATATATATATATATACATTTCGAGGGGCGGTTAATAAGTTTTGCAATTCGGATATAAAGAAACGAGATATGCGGAAAAGTGTTTTATTATTTTTCAATATAACTACCCTTGACTTCAATGCACTTGCGCCAGTTTTCCCTGAGGCTTCGAATTCCCGACAACCAGAAATCTCCCGACTGTTGTTCACTCCACTCCTGGACGACAAGCTGGACATCTTCATCGTCCCCAAACTAGCGTCCACGCAGTACCAACTTGAGTGGCGAAATAAAAACTAGTCGTTAGGGGATCCAAGTGATGGACCCACATTTCATTATCAGTCAATATGCGTGACTCAAATACCGCCCGGTCTTTGTTGTACAGGAGCAGCAGCTGCCCTGAACTTTGATGACGTTAAAGTCGATTACGGGCGTGAGGTTTCTAGGGACCCACAAGGCAGAGAACTTGGTTATGGCCCTATTGTCGCGAATGATGTTGATAACACTTCCATGTGATATTCCAAGTTCTCGCTCGATTTCCTCGACCTTTACCCGTCGATTTCCGAGGATCATCCTCTCCACACGGGGTACCTTGTCCTCTTTTTCTTCTCTCTGACAGGTGTCCTGGACGGGGTCATCTTCAAGGGACTCACGACCATGGTGGAACTTCCTATTCCAGCGAGCAATGGTTGCATAAGAAGGGGCGGTGTTTGTGTACACTGCAACCATGTGTTCATGGATCTCTATTGCATTCTTGCCTTCCTTGGTCAAATATTTGATCACTGCGCGGTGCTCAACCTTCTCCATTGTTGAAAAATTTGCGACTGACAATCTACGATCAGCTACTGCTTCTTAAATAGACGAGTCAGTAACGTGCAGCAGCAGGTCCTGATTGTCATAATTTTTCCTAACACCCCACAAACAGCCATCCCCCTTCCTCTGTTTTGCCCTACCGATTCGCAAAACCTAGTGACCGCCCCTTTTATGTACGTCAAACTGTACCCGTATACCATTGCATATAAGTATATATATATATATATATACTATACTTAATAGATGACCCGACCAACACAAAAGAGATCTTCTACCATTTAGGGAAATTCAATGCTAACGATTACAAAATAGATGCACCCCTTGCGATTCTATTCTATTTGAATATATTTGCTTTAAAAACAGTTCTTGCCCGAGCTGCCCCACTCTAACCACACTTATTATCCTCTCATTAGTCCTCTCCTCCCAAATAAAACCATTTTTTTTCTTTCTCGAATAAGCAGCGCTTCAAAAATCTAGCGAACAAATTTGATCTTTAAATCTTCGGTCATAGCTGTCCAAGGGGCTAAAATATGGATAAACCTCTCCTCTCTAATAAAATGTTCCCTCTTCGGAGATTAAGTCCCTCCATAGTCAGAAAATTTGTAGATAAGCTTAAAATTGCCATGAAAAAATGAGCGAGTGCTCGAAAAAATTGAGAGGCTGATTTTTGATCGATTTAAACTCTTAGTTAGAGCATTCCTCCCCCAGTTATGACGGCAAGTTGTGGATTCAACAAAATTATCTAATATAAGAAGACACGGCACGCACCTGCTAATAAAGAATTTCCCAGGACGTTGAAATCCCATCAGTTGTCATAAAAAATATCCGAGGCACGACTACGGTTGAGCCTCAAAATTTATTTAAAATAACCATCAGTAGAACGAGACAAGAAACCAGCCCACCCAGCACGACTGACGAATGTAGCAAGCCTTGTATCCCGACAGACTAATATGGTAAGTTTCGTATCCGCACATATTAATGTAGTAAGAGTCCTATCATAGCAGGCTAATGTAGCAAGTGTCTTAATCGCACTAACTAATGAAAAAAAGCATCCCACAAACAAATGTGGTAAGTATCGTATTCAAACAGGCTATGTGACATGTGCTGTATTCAGATTGACTAATGTTGAACGTGTCTTATCGCTACAGCCTTATGTTGTAAGTGTTTTATTTGTACAGGCTAATGTGAAAAATGTCGTATCTGCACAGGCTATTGAGGCAAGAATCTAATCCACATAGACTAAGGAAGCAAGTGTCCTCTCTGAAGATAGGAATCTGGCAAAAGGCGTAGAAAATGTAATATCCCAAGAGACTTATGTGGCAAGTGTCATATAATAAGAGAGTAATGTAGAGGGCGACAAAGCTGCAAAGACTACGTGGCAAGTGAATTATCTGCATTACTTATCTGATAAGTGTCGTATTCACAATGACTACTGTGGCAAGTGTGGCATAGGCAGAGACTAATTTGGCAAGTTTGTATCCTAACAGGTTATTCTGGCCAATCCCATAACACCACAAACTAATGTGACAAGTGTCATATCCGCACGGGCTAATGTGATAAGTGCCATATTCCCAGATAATGAGGTTGCATGTGTCGTACATGCACATAATAATACAGAAAGTGCTTTATCCATACATATATATGTGGTGAGTCTGGTATTTGTACAACACAATGTCGCAAGTGGTTTTCGCTAAAGACTAATATGGCAATTGCATTCTTTGCAGAGAGTAATGTGACGAGTGTTTTATAAACACAGAGTAGTTGGAAAGTGTCGTGTCCCCACAGGTAATGTGACAAGTGTCACATCCTCATAGACTAGTTTATCAACTGTTGTATTCACACATACTATTATACCCACGGTTGGATTCACAGCGACTAATGTATTGAGTGTAGTTTCTCCGGAGAGTAATCACATAGTTTTGTATCTAAGTTTCTTATCCACACATACTATTTTGTTAAGTATGGTTTCCGCCAAATTAATATGGCAAATCTTGTAGCTCCACACACTAATTTCGCTATTCTAGTTTCCACATAGACTAATGCAGCAAGTGTCGTATGCATACGAACTAAAGTTAAAAGTGTTGTATCTGTAAATGGTAATATTGAATGTGTTGTATCAGCATATATCAATCCTGGCATATCGTGTCCGCACAGAATAATGTGGCGTGTTTCAAAGCGAAAAAGCCTATGTAATAAGTGTCGTATGCCAACAGAATAATATATCAAGTGTCGTTTTCAAGAGGCTAACGTAACAAATAATAATTATGCACAGACTACTGTCGCAAGTGTCGCCCACTCACAGACTAATTAACCAAAGGTTGTATCCATACAGGCTAAAGTAGCAAGAGCATTATCTAGAGAGGCTTATGTGACAAGAGTCGTACTAGCACAGAATGAGGCCGAGAATTGTCGTATCCGCACATAATAATGTTGCTAATATCATATTACCACAGACTACTGAGTTAAGTGTTATATCCGCACAGACACTTGTGTGGTGTTTTTACGCTCACACTAATGTACCAAGTGTCATATACCTAGGAAAAAATGTGAATAAAGTGTCATATAAGTATGCACGGACTAATATAGCTAGTTTCGTACCCACACATACAAATTGCTAACAATTGTCTCCTACAAACTCATGTCTCAAATGTCTTATTCGAACATACTAATTTAGAAAGTGTCGTAATCTTACAGACTAAGGTGGCAAGTGTGTTAATCGCATAGGCTAATATGACATTTGTGGTCTCAGATTAGATTAATGTGGTAGCATTTTATATACACAGGATAATGTCGTAAGAGTAGTCTAAGTTTCGTATCTCCTCAGACTAATGTAGTGAGTGACATAACCGCATGTAGTAATGATGCAAGTGTCGCCTCTCATCAGCTTAATGCGGTAAATGTGATATCCTCAGAGAGCTATGGAGAAGGTGTTGTATCTGTAGTAACACTTGTATCAAGTCTCATATGCCGACAGACTAATGGCGTTATCGTCTGACTAAAGTAACAAGGAGTAACAAGGAAAGGAAGTACCCTAGGAGACCTTACGGTCTCCTATGGCATTGATCGTATCCGCACTGACTAATGTATCAAGTGTGGTTGCGCAACCGACCAATGTTGTAAAATGTCATCTCCGCAGGTGCTAATGTAGTTGGTGTCGTAAGTGCTCGGTCTAATTAACATGGGTAACTTCATATTTCCCACAGTCAAATATGTGTCGTATCTGCACGGCCATATGTAGAATGTGTTGCATCAATATATATATCTGTATAACTCTCATCTGCATGGACTAATGTGGCAAGTTTCATATCAGCACGCACTAACTTAGAATGTTTCGTATCCAAACAGACCAATAGGACGTGTTGTATCCGAACAGACTCGTTTTGAAAGAGTTTTGTCTTCAGAGAATAATATGAAAAGTGTGATATCATCACAGCTAAAACAAAAAGTTTCGTATCCTAACATACTAATGTGACAATTGTTGCACTTACGCAAACAAATTTAGTCAAATGTATTATCGCAACAGACTAAAGATCCAAGTGAATATTACTAAAAAGTAATGTAGTAAGTGTTATATCCCGACGACCTACTTGGTGAGAGTCTAATCAGCACAGATTAATTTTGCATTGTTGTCTTCCCATAGAATAATTTGGAAAGTGTCATATTCTTGTACCTAATGTAACAATTACATATCTCCACAGGCTAATTCAACAAGAGTCACAGCTAAACAAACTAAAATGCAAGTGTTGTATCCCCATAGACTAATGTGTAAAGTGCCGTATCCAAACCAAGCTATGTGGCAAGTATCGTATCTGTACAGAATAATGCAGCAAGGGTCAGGTCTGAATATAGCAATATGGCAAGTATCCTATCCTTAAAAACTAATGTAACACTTACAGTATCCGCTGAGGCTAAGTTTGCCTGTGAGGTATCTGCGCTGTAAATGTGGCATGTGTTATTGCAGCACATGCTACTCTGGCAATTGTCATATTTGCGTTTCTTCTCGCCAGAAATATAATAACGTCAAAAACTTTGCATATAGATACCGGTATTCACTCTATACCAATTTAATTCAAGCACCTTTAAGGGAAATAACATTTTCAAACCAAATTTCAAATTGCAGACAGTTTGTGAAAAATCTCACAACTTCAGTGCGATCAAAACCCGTGGAATAAGCATTCCTAATTCTGCTTATTTGACAAGGCAACATTCACTCACTACTGAAACTAAGCAAAATATTCTTATTTATGTATGATTTTGCTCTTTTTACTTGCGGCAAAGCGCCAGGTCTAGGCGTCGCTTTTATTCAAAGGAGTAAAGTTCAATTGTACCCATTTAGAGTCATGAAATGACCCATATGACGATGAGAAATATGGTTCCTTACTCTGGGCATATAATAAACCTGGGCAATTTTCTATAGTGTTTTTCATAGCCATGGTCATAAAATATTGCCTGTCTATCATTTAAAGAAAACATTGAACAAAGAAGTGGGACTTCAACAAAAGTCGAAAAGAAAAGGGATGATCAGATTTCACCAGGACATAATTCCACATTCTCTGAAAAAATATAGAGAAAGCACTATCCCTCTTTGACATAGACGACTAGAAAAAATAAACATTAGGTGGGAGACGAGGCAAATTGTAAATTTTTAGGGGAAAATATTTTAGATAATCATGAGGAATTTAAGGTTTTATATATATAAAAGAACTTAAAGGTGATTTTCTCACAAAATGAGAAGTTGCACGAAAGAAACATTACTTGCTGAGAAATAAACTTCTACAAATTGTTGAACCTGTTGTAGAAGTCAAGGAAGGAAACTTGTGATGAAGTGATAATGGAGTAGCAGTAGTTAAGGTGAAATAGGACTAAAGCATGAATGCCAATTTCAAGGCCGTGGGGTCATGCGGAAAGGTGTGTAGCTGAGATTTGGTAGTAATGAAAAAGAGGTTTTAGAGAGGTTAGTACTATGCATTCTGAGTGTTAACTAACATAAAAGGTGCCGTTGGAACTAAAGTTGTTTTTTCTTAATTTTAAGATCCCATCCGGCGACTGCCTACTATGACAAATGTCACCGTACTCACACCGTTAGAAGTAAGAGAAATTTTTCCTCTTATGGCAGATTCCTGGCGAAATGCTTTGAAAGAGGAAAAGTGTGTCCTAAGAGCATCTATATAAAAATATATGGCTACCAGAATGGACTAAATGAGCGACCAATAATGAAGCTGAATAAGATTTATATTGCTAAATCGGGTAGTCACCAGTATGTACAACACCTCTACATTTGATTCATCTGACTATGTTATGATAACTCCCTAGATGTTAATCTGATAGGAAGGAATAACTAAACATTTTATAACCCTCGACTGTTATTAATCCATAAATGTCGAGTCATAACGCAGGATTTGCTCCTTAAGTTGAGATTCATCTACAACAAAACCAAGAGTTCATTCACTTTAATTCTTTTCAGTATATGTCATAAAAAATAAAAAACATAGATATTAGTTGATTTTCCTATGAGATGACCCAAAACACGTGAAGAGTTTAGTTAACTAATTTGGAAACAATAATATATATATGAATCACAAAATAGGCCGCTATTGAATCTCCGTGGCATAGTTTAGGTTAGTGAATAGAAATTAATATGAGAACGAGGACAAAAGGAAAAAAATACAAAAAAAGAGAAAAATGAAAATGAACGAAATGAAATGTACTAATTTTAAAACGCTAATTGCCCTCTGGTCTGAGCCATTTGGAATAATTATTTTGAAATTAACTCCAACTTTACATCTGTGGCTCCAGGAATTCCTTAGAAGCAAATATTCAAACAGAAATTTAGTAGCATAAATTTCACATGCATATTAACTCAAAGGATATATAATAAACCGCTTTTAGAACTTATAGAGATGGATCACGCAAATATATCCGTATTGCACAAATTAATTTAAGACCGTGTGCGAGAATCGGGTATGGTACAATAATATTTGAAGATAATTGACATGGGTTCTGCTGTAATATACCACACTTAACTAATAAAACATTAGGTTCGTTTTCTCATCCTTTGGATCACAAATAGTTTATTATTACCCACTTTTTTCATTCAAACAGACTTTTGATACTGATTAGTAGTCATATTTTTTTTAACTTCCATTTAAGTCTCAATTTTCCAAATTGATTTTCCTTTATTTCTCTAATATCTTCATTTTTTTATACCTGCTTTTATTGTTCCACTTGGCATAAATATTCAGTGAGAGGAAGATTTCTTTTGTAGGAGTCTCTTAAGCAGCTTTATCTGAAATCAGAAATCATTTCCAAAGGACATGAACTCTCATTGTTGTTTTTTTTAACAACGAGAAGTGATTTCATGATTTACAAACAATGAAACTTTGGTGTAAAACTAGCGTTCAATTGAAAAATATAATTAGCAAAATGAAAAAAGGGCAAACTTGAAATTTTGGGTGGAGTTAATACAGAACATGAGTGAAATCATTGATTTTCAGGGACCATTTACAATTTTATAAGCTTCTCTTTCACCGTGGGTAATTAACTTAATTTTTACTACATTTGGATCATATCAGGGTCGTAGAGAAGTACACCTCCATTAGACGAAGTTTGAAATTTTACAAAATAATTGTAACAATTTCCAGGTGGTAAAATATTACTTGCCTGTGATTTTAATTGGAATGGACGGGTTATCAGTAGACAAAACAATAGAGTACTATCAATGAACGATAGAAATAAGTGTATTCGACAAACTTGAACCCTGGGTAGTTGTTGGCGAACTAGTAAACTTTACACTTAAAAACTCAGTGGATCTATCTATACCCCTTCCTGCTCCACGGGCTCTTAAATTCTGAAAAGTCTCGCGTGTATAATTTTCTTGCCTCAAACGCTTTGCATTCTATGGGTTTTCAAAAGGGTGAGTCACAGATTTTTAATCAACTAATTCGCAGTAATTCTAGTGCCAACTTTGTTTATCAAAATAGAGGTATTGGACAATGCAACAGGTTTCATATATGAAAAATTAGGCCAACACTAATACGATAGGTGCCAACATTTTTCGACAAGCTGATCTACATACCCCATATATCTGTTATAATTTTGTATTCTCTGTGGTTGCGGAACATTTATATACTTCTTTTGAACTTTATTCCAACGCTGGGTTGAACTCATTTTGAAGGTTTCAAAATCAGACACCAATATCACATCGTTATTTTCTTTCCACATAACAAGGACCAAATTATCAGATGATCGGAAATCAGCGGTTCTCCCAAGTGATATTTTCACATCGGCCTCGGATTTCAAGGGACAGCTTCCTGTTCTCTTTTCTTTCCAAGTAACTGGTACACATATCCAAATCTTAGTTAGCTCATCCATGAAAACAAAACTACTAAAATAATTATAAAAAATACTTTATAGCCCATTTTATGAGGTACGCCACTTTTTGCAATCAGATGCATCACAACGTTTCCGCCAAGACCCAATCTATTTGAACCTTGTGTTAATGTCGCACTTTTTCCTGTATACAATTCGAAAGAATGCAGGTACCCATGATTAGAATAAAGTGCCGATATTTAGAACCGAAATCTGATGGGCTTATTTCTAATAAATTGCTTTGAATAATCTTTACCAAGGTAGGGTATCATACTTTCATCTATGAATATATGCTCTTCCAATCCACCATGCTCTAAAAATTTAGTTTGAATATGCTGAAATAATGGTCGAAGTTTGAATGCGCGATCATATTTTATTGGTTGTGTTGTCCACTAAAGGAATATTTTCCCATCTGTCTCTCCTAATACTATTTGATAAAATCTTTGGTACCTTTTCTTTTGATGACCAATACTTTCTCTGATTTAGAAGAGGGCTGTAACATGACAATAATAATCCATCCAAAAATTCCAATAAATCAGAATGGCTCATATAAATAATTTTATTATTTGAAGAGAAAAAAAAATCGTTTGTTCAATAATCGAGTTTAAAAAATCTTTAGTGAAGAAAAGGTAAAATATTGAATAGAATATATCTTATGTTGTAGCACAATCTGTATTTATACTCATTTGTTGTCTTAACCTCTTTGAGCATTTTATTTGCATTCGTTATTTGATGGGTTTTCTTTAATATAGAATTCATTTTCTGACTTCAACCACTACCAATAACACCTGGATGATTGATCTCTGCAGAAGCTTCCAGCAATCCTCGCTCCAGTCGAATAGATGAACATGCAGATTCTTCATCTGAATGGTCACTGTCTCCATCAAATAGTTCATCTAGAGTGAGACCCATAAAAATATCGCCACCTTCGTCTATCTCTTCTAAGTAGGCCAATGCTGCTGCCATTGTAAGAAGCCTGCGTAAAAACTAATATATTATTTCGCTATGAAATACTATTTATAATACTGGACAGAAAGTCCTGACTCATTTAGGAAGTGGAAAGAAAAAACAAAATTTGGAAAGTAACGGCAACATTAGGTTAGGTTAGCCTTACTCACTTGACTACCAGCCTACGTAGGCTAAATAGATCAGGTTAGCCTTACTCATTTCACTACTAGTCCACGTTATTGTTATTCCATAAAATGTTGTTATTTTCTTTCCGTTTCCTAAGTGAATCAGGAATTTCTGGCCAGCCTTATATATATATATATATATATATATATATATATATATATATGATTCATAAATAATTTTTAGTCACGCGTTTTTCAATTTCGGCCATGTTGTTTATTATGCTATTTGGGGAAGAGTGGTGCTAACGTTGACTATTTTTTTCACTCTATATTTATCGGCTGTAATGTTGGCAATAAATTATGCAATAAAATTTTTAAAACTAGAATTATTAAATCAGTTATAATATATTTTTCACTCTCAGTTTAAACGAACCGTCGGTAAGAATGGATTTTAAACCCCAAAAATCTCCAAATAAATTACAACAATATTAAAGAAATTCTTTTACCATACTGAATTTAAGATCATTTTTTAAAAGTTATCTTCTCGTGGTACATTACTTCAATTGTAAAGACAGAATCCTACCAGAAGCAAGGTGCTCCATCATATATAAATTCCCTTGCTCCGGATGTAATTTGGGGAATTACAATGGAAGTCCGGTGCGTTCGCTGAAGGCAAGGCGAGTTGGCATGCTAAAATGTACACATATTGGCCCCAAATTAGTTTTGAACTGTTGGAAAAGACACTGATGAAGCCAGTGGCTACCCTTTTGAGTTCATGTCTGTTTCCTTAGGGAAAAATTGTTAGTACGGCAGTTTCCTTAGATAAAAAGCAGAACAGGTAATGGAGAGTGTGCCGATGCTTCAACCTGGCTTCAACACAGGACTGGGGGAATACAGCTTGCCTTTTTTGTTCTAACGAATGAGCTTCCTAAGTTCCAAACAAGCGGTGATGGTTTTTAACAGAAAATATTCCTTTGCTTCAGTTTCAACTGTTCATTTTTAATATTTCTAGAAAATTAGAGCTTATTCGTCAGGTTCTTCTTCCTGAGATGAGAGTTCTTTTTAGCCTTTCTTGAAGTGAGACTTCAGTAGAAAATATTTTGCCTCATTATATCTTTGTTTACAATCTTAACCACCTTTGGAACTAGACGCTACTTTGAATTTACTTCAAACTCATGCTCAGCTAGAAGAAAACTTCTTCCTAGGAATGTATTCAGTCTTTTGAAATACATTAATGATCGTAAACATGGTCATACTTAATAAACCTTTCTCCTTGCATTTCAAGCAACTTTGGTAGAGAGCAACAATGGCTACACGTTTTCTCTTAACAGAACCATCCTCAGAAATTAAAAGGATTAATTTATTTTTTAAAAAACAAAGTACGTATTAGATTATAATTACACAACATCAATAAATTAACCAGTATTTCCCATCAATTTAAACCTTTGATCGAATAGCAAATATTCATGGCCTGAAATTCACCTCTCGAAAAATATGACAAGACCGCGTTTTAAATTTAGCGAAGGAATGCAGTTTTTGTTATTATATTGGATATGCTAACATTTTAATACACCTGCAATAATTTTTATATTAGAATAATTATTTCAATCACAAAAAATTAAAAAAGGAATGAAAAAATTATTAGTCTCAAAACTTTTGGCCATGACCTCACTAGGTCCATATTTTTTGGTGCTATTTTTGTTCGTTTTTCATGCTTAACCACCATTCGGCTATATAAAAAGTTTAACATTGTTGTTGCCTTGCTTTTTCTTTAAATATTTTGAATTTTATTGCTTCTTGATAGTACTTATCTTTTCCAAGATTTAACTTTCCGAATGTTATATATAGTCCTGTTCTTCTACTTCGATACATTCTTCCTTGCTTTTGAGGAATAAGACTTTAATCAATTTTATCCCGCTAAGTTTTATTTTCCAGTCCCTTTCTTAGAAATCAAATTGCTTATTTCTATTGTTATCATCCTAGTAGAAAAGCTCGCTGTTCTGATCGGTGTGATAAAACCAATGACTACACTAGTCCCTGAATGGTATCTTTAAGCATTCAGGCATTACTGGTGGCAGCACATCCACTGCATAGATTTACTACATCGGGAGTGCATATTGCAGTCATCCAGTGTGAGACTAACTTTCAGTTTAAATTCAGGTCCGTTATAATCAATAGATACCACGTTTGCCTTTCTGTCTTTAATATAATCCCAGTTCTTACTTAATAGGAGAGTTAACTGAGGAGGATAGTCTATCAAACAATAGGAGAACTATTTTCCTTTATTAACAATATTATCAAAAATAAGATTAGTAAGTAAATGAAATTTCCACGGTAAACTCATGCATTAAATATATTTTATGAAGGTTTTATATGATACAATCTTATATTCAAGAAATTATATTAAATCAACTAACCCCAAAATATTGACACTTGCAAATGTAAGAGAAAGATAACAGAATTGCTTAGTAAATAAATACATTAGAAACAAGGCAATATTTGAAATAGATGAAACTTAAAACACTTATTATGAGGTATTGATGCCATTGTTTCTTTTACTTCGGCACAAAGACGCCACAGGACTTCAGCTTCAGGCAAAATTACACCATTATTTTTTTCCATATTTGCCCAATTCAAGACTGCTGGTCTCGAACTTTGTCTCTAACGTTCCTCCAGAGCTTCTCAATGGGTTCAGGTCCGGGCTCTGAGCGGTCCACTTAATTACTTCGATATCTTCTTGTTCGAAAGAGTATTTTACAGGCTTTGGAGTCTGGCATGTTGCATTGTTCACCAAACAAATCAGCTGGCTGGTTCAAAGATGCTCTGAATATTGGAAAAACATGATGTACTAGGCTTAGTTATATATTTGCATTTCCTTCCAAGTATTCGCACTAGTGAAGCAACTCTTTCAGACAAAAACATCTCCTATAGTATGATGCTTCCCTCTCAATGCTTGGCAGTCGTTAAACATATTTAGATTTAAGTCTGTCACCTGTAGAGCATCTATTAAAGTATCTTCCATTAGATCCAACAAAATTATATTTAATTTCTCCACTGCAGTCAATTATCTTGCAATTTTCAACCCTCCAAACAACATGAGCTTTATCATATTCAAATCTTGCTTTTTGGTTCATCTGACTAATGATTGGTTTGCTTTCTAGAGAACGAGCTTTTAAACCATATGCATTGAAGTGACGAGACATTGTGAAAGGCTCACTTTTCGAAATATTCTTCCTAATAGTTCTGATTTTTTGGACGGTGATTATACAGGGTCAACCGACCATTTAGGTTCTCTTTTCATTGTATAACTTCAGAACGCGCGAAATCACAATCTTGAACCTTTTTACCTCTATTGAAGTCGAAGAGAGTGTTCTCCCCAAGATCTTTAAGCGAACAATTCTCTGACGAAGTTCAGGATTCACTTTCTCTTGTTATGGCATCTCTGTAGAGTGAGCACGAAAAAAATTGCAGTTGTACAGTTCTTAGCTACAGACCAAAATGTTGCCAGATAATTTCAGGACACGTCAAGTATGTTGAGGAAAAAAGCTTTCTATTTTGTATGTGATAATCTTTTTTTGTTAGTTTAACTATAATTTCTTGAATATAAGATTGTATCATAGGAAATTTCAAAAAAATATAATAAATGTATTCATTTATATACCTTGGAAATTTCATCTACGTAATTTTCATCATTTTAAACTATTTTAAAGAAGGAAATCTTTTTCTTATTTTGCTGGATAGTTTATGCTCCCCAATTTACTCTCCTTTTAAGAACTGCAATTAGATCACAGACAGAAAAGCATAAGTGATGCCTATTTATTACAAACAACGCGAAGTCGAAATAAAAGCTAGTCTCCAACAAGATGACTGCATAAGTCCCGATGGAATAAGTTTTGTGTTGGCTATATCTGTTGCTCTGTAGCATTTGCGATCTTGTCTTCTTTCATTTGTCTTCAATAAACTGGCGTTTTCTTGAGCAGGCCATCGCCATGGTACGATGACTTCCGTTGCAATTCAAGCACTTCATATTTTGAGTCACACTCGCGCCACGTATGTGTTTTTTGCTGCATTCTGAGCACTACTTGATATATGTCAAGGGTCATTTTCGAGTTAGGTTCTTTTTTTTTAAGCGAAGTTGTCACTATTTAATTGTAATTTTCAGGTGAAACCATAATAAGGCCGCTCTCTTTGGCCATTCTTGCCATGTCATTCTCCCGGAAGATAAATTTAAATATATGGGTATATTCTGTTCCGTTTTTGTAGTTAGGGAAATTTATTAGGTCATTTATTTTGGCCTAGCTCTTTGCCCGCTTGGTTTCCTCTTTTATCTCGTCGGCCTTTTGTTCACCAATCTAGAGATCTATTTGCTGAGAGTAGACAGCTTTTTATGCTTCGATTTAGATAGGAATTTTTGCCCCCAAGCCGATTTCTTCTAGTATAGATGTAGCTCGTTTAGTATGGAGCTTGCCCACGTCTTTGTGGTTCTGACATATGACAATGCAAGAATTCCAATAGTCTAATAGGTGAACCAGCCCACACCGAGTTCTCCGTATATGATCATAAATGCTATGTATGGTCCGTTTGGTCAATTCCATCGATGCGTTAGCCAATCTTCTCTTTCTTGGATTTTATCATCGACTAAGAAGTGGAAAAGGGAAAGAGAGAGAGGGTAGAAGTAGATAAAGGGATAAAGGGTGCTGCTACATCTGGTGTCTACTCGGTGTGTTCAGCTGACGAGTCGTTGGTCCTGCGTGCCTATCTATCACCTAGCCCTATCAGTCTTTGCTCCCCCTAGCTCGAGTCTGACTCTCACATGGATCTAACTCGTCCCGAGTTAAGCTCCGGCCTGCGTTAAGCAAGTCACCCTGTTCCTATAAGGGTCATACTAGAAAAGGTACCTATATAGAGTTTGAGATTCCCTAAGCCGACTCGCCCAAATAGGGTGGAGAGGAAAGGAATGTTCGTGCTTGTATGGTGTTCACTCAATGTCTCGTTAGACGGTCACAGTCTCTTCGAGGAAAATGATGAATCTCGTTTCGCCAATTTGGAGGTGAAGATTGCTTGCGTGAAAAGCTTCAATAAAAGGAATTTCAATATCTGCCATCCGTCTGACCAATTTTTTAATTTATAATTTCATCTTTAATTCTTCGATTTCAACGCTAGACTGTACATTGAATATTGCTGTTCTCTGATTAGTCGGAAAAAGTGTATAGTGTCTAAACAACTCAGTTTCATTATGTTTATCTAAGCAGTTTTAGAAGATGACAGGTATGATCGAGAGGGGTCTCGTGCCGATAATAAATAATGAATTACAATAATTTACGACCCTTACCCTTCAAGGGAGAATCACTCGTCGGAAATTGGAAAAAGTTCTTTGTAGTCGCTGTGTAGTTTAACAATTCCTGTATACAACATGGCCTCTTTCCAATATATATATATATATATATATATATATATATATATATATATTTAAGCTGAGCACTTTCTTTTCAGACAAACATATAAATTTGTAGAAACCTGAACCATAAATATAATTATCTGTCTAGCTTTCTGTGAGTGTAATTAGCACTATATATTATCACTATATTTATATTCAATCTAAATTAGTGTGGGTACTGTAAGTGGAATTTACACCAGTGGAGATGATTATTTATATTTAATGAGCAAGATATTTTATTTCTCCGCTGATCTTTCTTAATATACGTTAGTATTTTCACACCCTGTAAAATCCCCCAGGAACTTGCGTCTGCAGTTAATCATACACACATTCACTTGAGCCAGTTAAACATATGATGGTTAAGTTATCTGAATGGTTTATATCTCTTTTTGATATAATATCTTCAAGGACATCCTGGAAGAAAAGGAAAAATTAAATTGCGAAAATAAAGAATGGGATTTTGATTAAAGGTTTTCCCAAATTCTTCTTTTTCTTTACATTGGGTTATCTTTTATTCTGTTATATGCTTTGCGAGGGAATTGATTCCTGTTTTGTTCCTCGAATACTTTTACTCATTTTCCTTACTGATATCTCATTAACTGACGTTATTGTTTAACAATATAGCTTTTTCTACAAAATCTTGTCAGGTGAAGAATTAGATATTCTTGAAAATTAGGAGGTTTCCATTGATACAGAAGTGTAATTCAGTTGGTTTTTCTTCACTAAAGGTATCGGATAATAATTTGTGGATAATCAATCGGTGTTCTCATTATATCGAACTTAATATATTTTTATCTGTACGATTGGTTTTATTTTTATCTATATTAGTTTTTGTACTTTTAGTCAAAAGTAAAGTATTGATATTTAGTCGCCTCTGACTCTCTATCCCACAATGTCGGTCGGGTCCTGTTTTGCTTTATTTTGTTTCTCCTATGTTTAGTCCGGTAATTATTTTGTTTTGGCAAAAACATCATAAGTATTCGGCCGACGGTAACGAAATTTGAAAGCTTTATTTTGTTTTACATCCACTTTCGAATAATAGAGTTGCTAAGGTCTTCACAAGGTTAGTCCTGGAATTATTGAAAGTTTTGAAGGTCGTCAGGTCATAAATCAGAATAAGTGAGAGCAAGTGACTTTTTGGTCAGCAGACCTTGTTTCTAGTTATTTCCTATGTATGAAGAGGATTCGTATCCAAATCTGTGCACATATATTCAAGGAAGTTAGGTAACTTTGGTGTAATATTTTAACGAAATCATTTAATATTGCCATCAAATATAATTTCAGTATGTCAAACGATAAAATAAATGAAATAAACTTTATGGATTATAATATTTTAACTAATGAGACGCGCTGATCACAAATATGGCAATATTTATGTAATATTATTTTTAGTTTAATAGACTTGGTAATACATAAATAAAATAATAGATTAATTGAGTTTCAGAAGTTAACTCCTTAAATGATATTCAGATATATCTCGAACTCTATTTTGCTAATTTTACCAGACGCATCGTTTAATTTAGACAAATCTAGAACAATTTATTATCCGTGGCAACGGGCGTTCTTTGAATCTTAATGATTTTAGTGCAAATCTTCCGTATAAAACCTGTTTGCGTAGAATATCATATTGCAGCTGATGATGTAGGGGATAAGGAATCGCATACCGAACTTTCATATCAATTAGCACGACTAAAGCGTTAATTATTGCATACCATATTATTGAAATATAGAAAAATGAATGTAGAATTTGAAGGATACATTTATCATTAATATCTTTTTATATAGTGACAACATTTTCTCTAAGTTTATTCCCTGGAGTATATTTTTATAGTCAGGCTTATTCTGATTCAATGTTAATGTTTCCAAGTAGTTCTACATAGATTAGAAAATTGCTTGACACTTTCGGCAGCAAAAGGTCTCTTTTGATTTATTGAAAAAAAATATCACTTTCTAGGTTCATAAAAAATGGCAGATTCGCTTATAACCTTTCAAGAGCAAATGGAAATCAAATTCTAGTACAGGGTATGTACAAAGGTTATTCGACTTTATAGTGTTTGTGTTTTTAATGTAGACATGAGAAACAAATTCACTCTAAACGAAGGGAAAAATACAGAAAAACATATTTGAGCCATAAATATGTAGAAAAGTGTAATCCTAGCTTATGACGTCAAGTATGTAGATGCGTCCGGATATTAAAACTACTGTTTCAGAAAGCTAGTGGAATCTGCAGCAGTGGCCAAAAATATTAGACACCTGGAATTTTCTTATTTATTGGGTATATCTACTAATATATTCTTGAATGTTTGCGTGCATTTGTCCAATAAATTTCGAAATGCCACTAAAACTACAAACTTCGATAAAACTCTTTTTTACTATCTACAAAAATACTTCTTTTATAACACAATATATCTTGTTGATTATTATTATTTCCATGTCAAAAGGACCTGATTATTGCGAGAAGAAGTAATTACACTATGGATGAAGAGGAAAGAGTGCTGTTGCACGCACCACGATGAGGAACTCAGCTCTCACCAACCTGGCCAAAAGTTCGACGGATTACATCTCTATAATATAGAAGTGTTAAGAAGGATCCGTAAAGTAGGAAAATCTAAGATCGACCTTGTTCTGGATGACCCAGGATATGTACTAAATGTCAGTCCAGCTCATTGGACTAAGTGCGGTGGCCAGGTTAATACAAACTTCTAGCACAAGATCTGTAGTCACGAGATGACCGCCAGAAGCTGCTGACCAAAGTTAAACACAAGCAAAGTGGACTGGCTTGGGCACATGATCACTGAAACTGGACCATATGTTAGTTTAGATCTGTTCTATAGATCGACGAGTTCACGTTCCAGTTGTTTTTAACCACTTGCAAAGTTAGTCAAAATGAGCAAGGAGCACAGTAAATTCGAGAAGGCATAGTAAAAAAAGTGTCATGTCAAATTCGGAGTAGATCGTATCACGGATTATGAGGCCAAAAAGAATTGAAATAAGTACGAAGCTTTCCTATGAGTTTTTATTCTGCCATCAGACAAAGGTCTTATCATAAATTACCAGAATATGATTTCTCACCAGAAAAATGCCCCATGTCACAATTCTGCATCTTCCGCAAAGCGGTTCCAGGGCAACAATATGAGTTTGATTGACTAGCCACTTCAGTAGCTGCCTATCAATACAGTGGAAGACCTCTGGAGGGATATGAAATAGGATGTACGACGTTGTCAGCCATCCTCCAATGAACCAATGGACGTGATTATTCCCCGAGGTGCGGGCAAACATCGCCCTACTCAGGGCTTACACCCTCATGGAGATGAAGCTACTGATCTTCCTGTATCAGTTTGTTGTTACTGTATTTTTAGTGGTCTTGTTCTGCTAATCTGTATATATTGCTGATTGAATATGTTTTGGTAAATTTTTAATTACATTAATGTCGATTGTTTTGAGAAATATAAATTATTTCTATCTATTTCTCCTTATTTCAATGTTATATTCATGTTGATAGGCAAATTAAACTTTTATACTGTGTTTATATCTAATTTCTTCAAGTTTCCGAGCTATCTGCAAAATGTACTTACAGCTGTATATTAATAAATGTAATTAATACATTATCCAGGATCTCTTATAAGAACTCAGGATATTATTTATACTTATTTTTGCAGAGCTCTTTAAACAATGATATATTCGAGGAAATAAAAGAGTAATTATCTGCTGAAATTATAATTTTCAAATTATAACATAGTACATATTTTGTAAATATAAAATCTCATAAATCAACTTGAATTGGTACCTAACCTTAATTGGAATTTGATTTTTTCAACCTAAATGTAGAATGGTAGCCTAACTGTTTGTATGTTAAATTATGATATTTATGTTGCCAAATTTCATTAATTCGTGCCTTGTAGGTCAGGATGATAGAATTGTTAACTCAGCGTAGTCCACTCTTAAAAAAGACACTTCTCAAAAACTGAAAAGGAAAGTATTTTAAACTAAACCTCCAAGAAAAATCTACCCTAATATTATTTTAAACTTTAGAAATAAACTAGGTTCAGTTTTGATATAGTTTAGATAAATTTAAAAATACTAGTGTGAATGCGACGGAAGATTATTAGTCTACATTAATGTCCCAAAAAAACCCAATACACTCACTAATCCAAAAAACAAACAAACATCAGTAAAGAAACAAAAAAAAAGTTAAACGAAAGCAAGAATCAGAAGCAATCACACTCCAGTGCAAGGTCAATAGAGTTAAGGGCGGAGAAAGAGATAAAAAATAATGACACTCCGAATTTCCTTCTTCATTTTGTGTTTTATAATCAATGAGACCAAAATAACTCGACAAAATGGTTGGGTCACCTTCTTCAATCATTACTTCACCTTCTCTGGTATTTAAAAATAGAAGTAAACAGTTCACTTAATTAATCCATTTCAAGAAGAGATAAAGACAGAAGAGTGTCATAATGGTTTCTCGTAGTCACGAAAACGAAACGGCTCTCAATTTCCTTGTCACAATTTTGCCTAAGTAAAAATAAACCCGCTAAGAGAATGAGAATGCTGAATGTAAATAAAACCAAAAGAAGAAACCAGAATGGTGAAAAAGAATAAACTTGATACTGAAGGGATATGTGAATATTTTTAGAAAATTAAACAATAATGAAGAAGGTATTTATTTGTAAAGCAAACTATTAGAGATGAATCTTACTACGTTGGGCATCAGGAAGTTTTGTCAATAAACATTAAAAGCAATAAAAAGAGAAATTTTAACCTCTATATGGTGTTAATAGATATGGCTAATTTTTAAAACTAAAAAGATTACAAAATGAATTTCCTAAAAATAGTAAAAATATGATGGTCTAAAAATTGTTTACTTAAATTGGTAAACTCTTTTTTGATAAAGTTAACTTATATACTCGTATGTAAAGTTAAACTTCGAGATTGGGTATATCAAATGAGTAATTTTCAGATAAGGTTTTGAAAAAATTAATAATTTTGTATAAATTTTAAAAATATTGGTAATTCTCGAAAAAAGATTACCATAAGCTTTATAAATCGGGGAAATTGGAGTATAATCGTCAACAAATTTAACTGTCTAAGAATACTCATGAAATGGCCATTTTTCGGAAAGAATTTGCATAAAACTTGTTAATGTATCCTAACCTATATATATGGGTAACTTGCGGATAAAGGGTTGGAAAATTATTAATTTCCAAATTAAGGTTTTGAAATGAATCATAATTTTGAATAAAAAATGCATAAAATTTCTCATAAGATTTAATAATATGTGTAATGTAAGTATATAAATTCCAAAAATGATAACCTAAGGTTGAATTTTACAAATGGTTACTTGGAGATAAAAAAAAAAAAAAAAAAAGTTAATTCATCATAAGTTTTAATTCGATCGGGAAGTTTGAACAAAGATATAAGAAATTTACCTTGAAGACCCCCTCCGTCCGTTGCGACCACTTGAAGCCGGTAGAATGGCGTTACTTCCCGGTCCAGGCAACAGAGAGCCGTCCGGATCTCGCCTGAGGTAGAGTTGATTTTGAAGAGTCGCTCGCCTGTATGTTCCTCTACCACGTTCTTCTCCAAGGAGTAGGTCAACAAGGCGTTGGTACCATAGGTCAGGTCGTCATCGTCAAAAGCCGATACAGTTCCAACCAGGGCATCTTTAAAGAAAAATGTTTTTTCAGGTTGTTGGTAGGTGTTATTTTGGCTACTTAATCGAATCGAAGTACTGAAAACCAACGAGTTCATCTTAATCAAAATGATGTTAAGTAGAGTTCTGTTTAATAGGTAGTTAAGATTAAGTGAATATGTTTAGAATATATATATATATATATATATATATATATATATATATATATATATATATATATATATATATATATATATATATATATATATATATATATATATATATATATATATATATATATATATGAATACAATGTCTTGCAGGAAAAAATGAAATGGTGTTTCCAAGTACTTTCGAACTTTATTAAGTTCCTTACCAAGAAAAACTACACAAAATAATATTATATTAGAGGTATATATATATATATACAAAAGAAAAGTATAAAAGACCTCCTCAAAAACAAGAAATTACCAATGAGGAAGACGGAAGTGGCAAGGTAAAGATTCAAATTAAGAAATACAAGAAGCAGGTGGTAAGGTCAAACTGAGAAGACGGAAAGGGTAACAGATTAAAAGAAATGTAACTCAGCAAAATTTATTTATCGTTCGCAAGACCCTATAAAAGGGAATATCATTGAATGTGATTTTAGAATCCCATGTGATAGTTTGAACTTTTCCACTTGCTTATATAAAATAGATGCTATAGTTAAAAGACTAATACTTAAAGAAATTATCTTTGACTTTTGTCTTTAGTTTTTTATAAACAATCTTCAGTTAGGTGGCCCCATTTTTTTATCATCACTGCTCTGTTATGTACATTGTATTTTCCCCACTCTTTCGCTCCTCGTCTCTTATAATCTTCCTCGTTAGGCTTTCTCCATTTCTCTTAATCTGTTACCCTTTCCGTCTTCTCAGTTTGACCTTACAACCTGCTTCTTGTATTTCTTAATTTGAATCTTTACCTTCCCCCTTCAGTCTTCCTCATTGGGAATTTCTTGTTTGTGAGGCGGTCTTTCATACTTTTCTTTCGTATATATACCTCTAGTATAATATTATTTCTTGTAGTTATCCTTGGTAAGGAACTTAATAAAGTTCGAAAGTACTTGGAAACACCATTTCATTTTTTCCTGCGGGACATTGCCTTAATTTGCTACCCTCACGTGTGATACTTTGTGAGTTTTTCATATATATATATATATATATATATATATATAGATAGATAGATAGATAGATATATATATATATATATAGAAAGACACTTTGCTCAATAAGGGAGTAATTTATGTATAAATTAAACCACTTTATAACAGCTTAAATTTTATTAAGACTAAACTACGTAGTTTCTATACGTACTTTATCATATTAGCTAAAGCCGTAAATGATAAAAACTCTCAATTCATACAGAAATCAAGCAAAGTACCACTAAAGTATGTTTTAACACCTTGGGGACACATTTAAACTGCCCTTCTGAAAGATTGATTTTCGAAATTTCCTTAATTAACGATGATTCAATAATCATTTTATAAAAAATCGTTACAATTGTTTGGCACGAAAGAAATCTATAACATGGATAGCGTTTTTGCTATGATTTAAAGACTTGATGGGTTGTTTGCTCTGCTAACTTCTTCCCTATGTATACCGCAGTAGCTTCGTCCTTTGCTTTGGATTTGGTGAAATAGACTGTATTCCTGATAGTTGAATGGTATTTAAATGTTGTCAGGTTGAGATACAGAGTAGATTTTAATCCTTTAAGTGAGTGTGAATTTGGAAGAGGTAAAAATTCTTTTTTGCATCTATGATTTTGTGCTGGGAACGGTAGAACAAAGTGCAAGTTAGGTTGGGAATTTCATTTAAGAAAATTTGAGTTACAAATTTAAAACGGTCATAAGATTATAGATTATATCTATGATCTCATGAAAGAGGTTAATGTAGGAATTAGAATTACTAGGGTTACGCTACATACTAAAAGATCGTTGATCGTTAACTCTTAAGATTTTTACATCCACAAAAGGTAAACAATTGTCTTTTCCTATTTAACTTTAAATTTCTTCATGGGATGGAGAGTGTTAAACTGGACTATAAAAATATCAAAAGAGTTTATGTGGTTTAATGTCCATGTTTAAGTTTCATCATCTACATATATATATAATACGAATTTAGTGTTTAGTTTAATAGGGTTGAGTAGGATGGTTTCATAGTTTTCCATAGAGAAGTTACAAAGAATAGTCCCGGAATAACGGCATTTCCATACTAAGCCCGTATTTCTGTTAAAAATCACCAAGTTAACTGAACAGGAGTGAAATAAATTTCTAAAGTTCTTGGACTTCGATATACATATTTCTTTTCGAACATATTTTCATATATTCAAATGCATAAGGCAGATATAAATAGTGAGATTAAAACAAACTCGGATGATTGATAAAGTAATAAAAATAAATATTTTAAACAAAATATGGGAATGACACATTAGTAGAAGAAACGATACAAGTGGAACGGTAGAAAACCTGAATTAGGCACATTGTTATAGGAAGAAAAACAAAATGACGATTTTATAAAATTCGGGAAGAAGAAATTCGGTTGGTGACGGGCGTAACAGAACAAACGAACGCGATCAGTAGAAACTTCTTGGGGAGAAATTGACTAAACAAAGGAATAAAACAAATTCAGACGGTGCGCATATTTCACGAACTTAACTGAATAAGCATAGTATTATTTCTGCTAAGTTAATAATTGCTATAAAATTAGAGACATTGCGAATAAAAAAGTTATGAGTCATGCGTAAACATTCAAACCTTGCTAATAAGATTATGAATCCTTATGATTCTTTAATTGTTATTTTAGGAAATCCTTACCTGTCCTTTGCAACTAACAAAATCTCTTTTCTTGATATCTATTTTATTGATATTCATTTGGTGGCATTCATAGTATGGAAGTTAACTTTATAATAATGAAATAATTGGAGGAATATTTTAAGAGATTTAATAAGGTACTCAAAAAGAGTTTGTAATCAGGGAATATTTATTTATGTCATACTAAGCAGAGAACTATCAGTAATGTGAACCGAAACAAATGACCTGACAAACTATTTTTCTATTATCCTCTATTACGTTAAAACATCAATTATACAGAAAAAAAGGATAACAATTCCGTACATACATCTTAGCGATTTAGAATTTAGACGAATATTTAGAAATATATATTTGGAAAAGTGTATGAGATACGGATGATCTACCAATCTTGCTGTTTCTTCACTCAAATAGGAAATATCAACTCGTTAATCGGTCCTCTTCTCACCAAAAGCGTCACTGGGTTATTATGTTGGATATAGTGATTCTGGTAGGAGAGAGATTGCCGGTAGGGGGAAAAATAGATCACAATATATAATTTAACATTTGGTAAGCCTGGTATAAACTACCGGGAAGTGGTCTTACTTTACCTATATATGCTGAAAGCGTTGGAAGGACGATTCCCAGTCGTCTCGAGTGGATTAATACAGTTAAATTTTCTCATAGCGGAAGTTTGCCAGGCAGAAAGCCACTGTGAATTAAGGAACTTTTATACGTTTGCAAAATGATCGTTAAAAGGTTGGGCAAGTGGGCGTGCTGGAGCGGAGTCTGAAAAGGTAGAATAGAGAGCAACTTTGTAGAAAGATGAAGTAAACTTGCATAAATGCTGTCAGAACTCACAGATCAGAAGGTGGGTGTGAGAGTAATAGGATAGGACAGTGATCGCACTTCGCGAATCCGTAAATAAATCGATTTAGGTGCAAAGGATTCTTTGAACGGTAAAACTCGTGAACGCGTAAATGTCTGATGAATATGAACAGCTGAGATAAAGCCGGAAGAAAGAGGAAAGAAAGGTACCGTCTCAACCACGATGGTAGCGAACGAACTGAGGTGGAAGCCAAGTCATCTGTGAAGATGGCCATGCTATAAGCGTGAGCGATCACATGGGTAAGTGACTCTCACCTGTGAACCCTAGCTGGCTTAAGAGTTTTAGCAGTTGGTACGAAGGGGTTGCATACTCCTTGGGGATCAGCGTCAACAGAGTGGACAAACAAAGGGTAGAGGGAACGGGGTTCTGAGAAGAAATGTGCCACCTCCTCTGAAATGTGCCAGTGATCCTCATCAGAGGAACAGATTAGAGGAATCAGCAAACACCAAGCGGTTAATTAAGGATAGAGGTATCCTGTGGAAGCGGAAGAATATTTTGGCAAAGAGGAAGGTAATTTCATTAAATAAATATTATTATAAGCTTTCAGTGCAGAATGCTCCTTCCTCTAATATACCGATTTCTGGATAATTAAAACCAGCAAGTACATCATTAAGCTTCCTTCAGGTTTAACCGCAGCCCGCAAGAAGTCTTCTGGGTGAATCTTTCAAAAATAGGCATAAAAGTGATTCACCATACTAAATATAGCGTTTTAGTTCTTCATTGTCAGCTGAATATTTTCTCGCAGACTCTAGCCGGATAACATATTGGGAAGTAGGAGCAAACGCCTCTTGGGTGCCTCTATTCTCCATATTTTAATGCTATCTAGTTCTTCAACGAGGGCTTATTCAGTAATAGGTGCCTGAGGATCGGTGTTGACGTCTTTACGCAATTCCTACCTTAAGGCGATATTATTTTTAGCAGCAAACTTTGAAACATAGCTGGCCGCCTGGGTACGTCATTCAGCAAACGTTCTGGCAAAACTTTCTTGTAAGCCGGGAGTTTTGCCATTGCAGTTGCACATGTACGTCATTGCGCATAAATACTCTCTCAAATTCAACTAAATCCCTTACAAGAAGGCTGTTGTCTATCCGAAATGCAATCGCTCTTTTTTACCACTTAGTGGCATTTGATTTACTCCCCATTTCATACAGCCTACGAGATGGTAACTACACCGTACCATATTGGCAAAATATATGAATCCTTTTATACGCTTTCTATGTAGTAACTTCTTGATACTCATCGTCACTGCTAACTCTAGGCCACTTCATTTTAAACTTTTATATACACGCCACCTGAATAATAATTTGTCATTGATCTTATATATATATATATATATATATATATATATATATATATATATATATATATATATATATATATATATTCTGTTATCTCAATCCCTATACGTGAATTCACCAAAGGTCTAATTGTACATATGAGAGAAATCTATTCCTCAAGTTCGTGAGGAAATTTAAACAGTGCCATTAACTAGTTTAAATAGGAAGCCAAAATACTTCCCTTGACCAAGTTAGACGAAATTGCATTAGAGCATTTATTCGTAAAAACTTTAAGCTTGCGAGACTGACTGCTGCTCTAAATAAAACTTCGCTTATTCTGACCCCAAAGAAACTTTCAGCTATATGGTAGTGCAGGCAATCAATCCCTTAAAATCTAAATAAAGAGATCGGTTTCTCTTAAGGAAAAATTACATATGGTCAACTCACACAGAATAGAACCACAGTTTTTTAGAAATCTTAAGCACACTAGACCCGCGATTGCTCGAAATCAAAGTTTGCTCAATCGGATCAAAATAAGAAAACAAAGATCGTAAAATGCCTCTTAGGTCAGCCCAAGATAATTTGGGCTATGACTAGGAACTTACGTCCTCTCTTTTTAACAGGAATTACTTCATAGAATATGTTGTCCTGTTGGGAAGGAGCAAAAGTTCTTGTATCTTGAAACTTTTTAACTTGTAATGTAGAGAATGTTTGATACGTTCATTTCGATCATCAGTTATGTAATTTTCTGAAATGAAAATCAGCTCTCTATTTCTTACATATTTTTTCTGATTCCTTTCTTTCTTTGATTGGTGTATATGACGCCTGGAAGAACCTGTTAATTTCCAAATATTACTCAGGATTGTTAAATTCCAAACTAATCTCAATAATTAGCTTTATGTACAGTTTCAAAGAATTGCATTTGAATACATTCTGTCAAAGCGTTTTCTCGGCCCCTTCTCTGTATTTTCTCTCTGAAAGAGAGAATGGGAAGAAAATATCCTAAATGCTTTGTTTAAAAAACATGCCTACATCCCGCTCCCGGAAATCATAAGAAAAGCACTAATCCAAATGCTTTATTAACAGGGCTAGTAATGTCTTTGTGTGAGAAAATTTAAGGAAATAGGTAAATAGATTATTAGATTCCATCGAAAAGATGCAAATATAATGATTTAAAGAAGGCCACGCCTACTCCAAAAATGTATGATTTAGCACCTAACTCTTATGACAAGCTATATCATCCTCACTCGTTCAGATTAAATGATAGGTACCGCGCAGGATGCTACCTGATTCGAGGACTTGATCCGCTCTAGCTATTAAATAATACGACCACAGGAGTAGTCACCATGTGAGGAAGCGTAACTTTAAATTAACCGTTACCATCTTCTTTCTTCATTGTCCTTTACCTGAATGGCTGAGTTGATCCCTGTTCCTGATATGTAGTCAATGTGGTGAGGAGATGAGCGTAAAAGCATTCAGGTTACTTAAGCTTCGCAGCCAACTTGTCTCCCTCATTAGCAATCCTGTTTCTAGCAACATATTCATAGCTGGGAAAACAGCATTAATCATACTATACATCTACATAACTCGCATTAACCATCACTTCACGGTCTTTACAATCGGGAACTTATAGTTACACCAATTGGATTTACTATTATTGCAAAATGTTCTTCGAATCAGACAATGCGAGTTATTCCCCGTTCCCTTGTGGTAATTTCAAGCTAAAGGAAGGAACTGCATTCTATTCAAAATCACCCTCAAAACGATATGAGGTAATCTCAGACAAGGTTTAAATTCAAAAGATGAAGAACAACTTAAAGAGATGGAATATAAAATATTATGTAAGGCTCAATCTATGATATAAAATTGTCTTATTGAAAGAAATAATCAAACATTCTTGTAAAATTATTATTTAATATAAAGACTAAATAACAATGATCCTACTTCCAAAAGGAGAAATAATAAATGGTATGAATATACTTAAAAAATATATGAGTAAATCAAATGAAAATTATGTTTTATTATCAAAACAAAATTTCAATAACTAAAAAATTTAAATTGTATTTAGATGGAGCCATTTTAATTCATAAAATACTTCATATACAAATTCAGAAAGCATATTTTCCCTTAACGGATTTCTTCTCTGGGCTTTTGATTTGCATTATAAAGATGTTTGAAAGAAAAGATATTTCTTGTTATAAGTAAAGGTTTTATCAACCATTCGCTCATTTTTTAGACATCTATTACTGGTAAAAGTAATATAGGTATAACGTAAAACCTAACCCATCTGGCTTTATGGTATAGCGGACTTTGAGATTTCGACCCAAATCGGCAATCCTTCGCTTGAGTACTCATGTGTGATGTCGATTAACTTCGTGCAACTGAAAAGCGGCTTCCAATTTTGCTGGCGTCCATAAATAAAACAGCCATGGATTTTTTCATAATCGGCACTATTAGTAAGAGTCTTACCATTTTAATGTTATTATAATTACTGTTCTTATTATTTAATATAAATAAAAGCTAAAAACAAAATGAGCATGTATAACAAAAAGTCTGAGAGAAAATATTTCCTACACAAAATGAGCAAAAATAGGGCTAATGAGAACTTGTGAATCGGAGTTTTCTTGATGGTTCCTTCGATTACATTAAAGTAAACCTGGGCATATGCAAGTGTAAGAATTCTTAGAATAACGTGGAGCTAACGCCTCTTTATTTTTACGTATCCCCGAAGTTGCAAACGACTCCATTGCTAATGGAGCCTCCATTTGAAAATGACTCTACAGGAAAAGATACAAATTGGCAATTAGTATCACAATGAACCTCACCCTGTTTAAGGAACCTAGTAGTTTATAAAAATAAAATAAATTATTATCTTTATAATATCCAATTACTATTTTCATTAATATTTTCAAAATATATCGAATTCTATTTAGCCAATTGTCATTCCTATCAAAAATTGGTTTTAACCACCAAATTGGCCTGCGTTACTCACATCAGCCAAAATAATCCACAGGCGGATAACAAAATATAAGCTCTCATTTGTGACTGAATTCGCAAATAGGCAGTGGTGTGCAGTTTAGCATGAAAAACTAATCAAAGGTCATTCGACTACCAAAACCTCCTGGAGTAGTAGAGCTGCTTTATGGGAGTTTTATCGAGTAATTTGATAGAATAACTTAATTTCAGGAAATCTCGCAATTTCACAAAATATTTCCTCTTTAAATTTATATATTACCTCCATATTCAGTATTACAGTAGTTAAATTTTGTTCTTGATTATATTGAAAGAAGAAGCGATAAAGATAATAAGTATTTGTGATATTACTTTGACTCGATAATTTACCTGTATTCATTTACAATTTTAAATTATGTGCTTTACGCGTTAATTATTTTATAAAATATTATAGCAAACTATTATGATAGGCAGAGGAAAACCTGAAAAAAAATTAAATACTTTAATAGCCTAAGAGAAAATCGAGTTTATATTCACATCACCTCATTTTGATTTTAATAGCGCTTAAACAATACTGATTTATTGTTTAGTTATTTAAGGTTATCTCATATCAGAATATAATAAAATAGAGTTTCGTCCATTAGAACAACTCGTATATGGAAAATTGAAATTATCAAAGTGGTTGCTGAAGTATCGGATTCAACTTAAGATCAAATGATACACCCTG
The DNA here is from genome assembly GCA_963969495.1 of Ceratothoa steindachneri. Taxonomy (NCBI): domain Eukaryota; kingdom Metazoa; phylum Arthropoda; class Malacostraca; order Isopoda; family Cymothoidae; genus Ceratothoa; species Ceratothoa steindachneri. The sequence goes on from OZ018320.1 coordinate 47,279,793, forward strand.
GTTTAACGGTGGAATTTTATCTCGGTTTGTTGTTCTGATCTGAAATATTGAGGCACATGACACAAAGGCTAGTAAATATTTAGTTTTTTATTTGCTAAATATTTTAAACCATTAAATTTTCAACAAAATGAGGAATGAATTTTAAATATTTTTTGAGATTCCTCCAAATGACCAGAGTCCATAATCGAATTTTAGCGGAAGGGAAGTCAAAATAAATCTGCATTATCCTAAATTTGTCACCTTCATTCGCTGTCAAGCCTACATCTGCGTGCTAAAAATTAATAATGAATAATAAAATGCATAAAATTGACTATGAAAAGGAAATTTTAAGGAAAAAAGATGAAAAGGACTTGTATAAGAAGATTTTATGCTTTCGCTTTGTATGGCTGAATAAGCGGATTGCAATTTTGTAGAAACAAAAGGCTTAAAGGAGCACTTTTTCAATTTGAATCCCTTTGCAGAACATCCAAAAATTATGCTTGGTTTCGAACAAGTTTAGACCACAGGAAGGCTTGATAAAAACAGAGTGCATATTAGTGAAATATAACTAGCGATTGCTAATACCTCATTTATATCTGAACCCCATCTTTCACCTATGGGTATAATTTGTATATCCTTGAAGCCAATCCAGTTGTCGCTAGGTATATTTTAAACTCTTCTGAGCATCTTAGGATTCATCTGGATATCTCTGAGCCTGGCTATACTAGCTCTCTTCTTAGTATCTCTGAACCTCTTTTGGGTAGTCCCTAGGTATTTATTGGTATGACTGAGTATTATTTAGTTTCTTAAGAAAACACATTTTTAAATTTCTGGTAGCTATCGGCCTACAGTACGTTTCAAAAAAAGAAGAACACATGTAGCTCTCTCACATATTTCATAACTTTTAACAGAGGCAATAAGGGGTTCTAAAATTGGTGTACGATAGCCAAAAGTTATGACTAACATTTTGGCAAATGTTGTGTTAATTTGTGTCAATAAAATGAAAATTATTTATCTGCTGATAAGCAAATTACTATAATAAATGGTGTCCAAAATCATCCGAACGACAGCAGAAACCAGTTAATTAGAGTGTAACAAATATAGGTTTCAAAGGGCAACGTTTTTTCGCCATTGGCATATCTTAATTCCGCGCATGCGTGTTGTTTGGAGTTGATTTACACTTATACATATCAGGGTAGACTCAGTTGTGAATCGATTGTTAAAGAAGCAATACCATGCCGAAATTCAATCCTAAAAAAATTGCAAAAGCACTAGTTCTCTTAGTGCTTCGTTTTTAATTTAGGTACGGGTCAGAGAATAAGGAAAACGTTGGGTGACTCTGGTTATGATTAGGGGAGTACGGTGGCTGGGAAATGTCGCTCAATGCATTTTGATTAGAAATTCCCCCTCAGAATTTATCGCGGAGGCCATCATTACCAACCAGCTCAGCAAATCAATGATTGCCATACCAAAGGCAAGTGAGTGCCATATCTCCTCGAGCAGGTGATACATGGCAACAACCGTAACTAATACTCATAGAAGATGTGAAATGACCAGGTTCTGATGCAATACATTAATAACAACCAAATAGACATGGCTGCGAAACCTGTGAGCACACTGAAACATCTCCTCAAGCTTGGCTTATTTTGGTTCATCTTAGACAAGAACTAGCTGTTAAGATACTTGGGCATTAAGCATTCTTGATTCTTTTTGAATTCCATCCCATAGATCTTCAGCTGTTTTCGGATTACTCATTTAAGATCAATCATCAAGGGTCTTCAAAACATTTCTAATCTAATTTAGGGCCGAAATTTGTGTAGACTAGTTCATACACGTGATGTTCTTCATCCAAGTAAATTTTCACCCACTTAGCTGTGTGTTAGGCAGCGTTTGCTTTTTAGGAAAAGCGGATGAGGCAAAGCATGCTATGGCAGTAATTCCTCTACATTTGTACATTCAACTTGCTCAATAAACATGTAAGTAAGTGGCTCAGTGCTTTCTATCGAAATCCTGCTCCAGACTATCTCTCTCTATTCGACAAAGTTTACACTGGTTTCAACTGCTATGTGATGAACGAACCTTATTCCATGGGATCCAAACAAATTGAACTTAGATTTGTAACTGAAGTGAAATTGGCTCAATTGGTCACCCATCAACCTATTGCGCTAAATTGTAAATGCAATACCGCACTTCTTTTATTTCGGACGGATCAATGGCTTGGCAGTAGCTGCGCAAGCGTGAAGAGTATCTTCCTGCAGCCGAGATGGTACAAAGTGACGGGGTAAATTGATGGCCATTATCTCACTAATATCTCAAGAAAGTGCTAGGGAATTATTAAACCAGCCCTTCCTCACAATTTGGATAAATTGTTTGTCTTTCTTTATCATGTCTTTCTTGGCCTACCTACCGGTTGACTTTCAAGCATTAGATAAACCTATTTTGCCCGTTGGAGAGCTTAGTAGTCTCTGCAATGGTGCTGAATGAAAGAACAACCTGGTAAAGCAGATTAAAGATCAGTTTTCTATATTAAGAGGCGTGACCGATTCTTAGCCATGAAACCTACACAACAACCAGCAAAGTATTTAAACTACTATATTTTTCCATATAAGAAAATTAATAGGACTAATCAAACGATGCATTTTTGTTTATTATGTTTATATCATGATTCGAAGGTGAAATAAACGAAAATCTTGAGCCCAAACCCATTCTATTAATAAATACATTTAATTGATTCGAAAAGTAAATATTTACATCCCTTGTTCTTCAGGCCTAGATTAATTCACCTCTGCATGCTGAAGGCGAAAATATTTTGATATATTGACTGATTTTTTTCCATTTTTGTTCACTATGCACCCAGAACTGATCTAATTGAATGGCTTCTGTTTGTAAACCCTCAGTTTGATTATCGCCAGAGATTTTCTCTTGGGTTCAAACCCGACGAATTTCGGGCCTAAGTCCCAAATGTTTAATGTTATTTTCATCAAAGACAATTAATGCCCCAGTGTCTAACTACGGGTGCAGGGGACTCCCCCTCACCCCCTTCTCTGGAGGTACTTTCGGGCACCTCCTTTTTCCAGCGGCAGTACCCTCTTTTCATTCCAAGGGGACTGACAAGAAAGCCAGCAGGAAGTTCTTAGCCAGCCACTCCACATCGAAGCGGCTCGGTAGGGCAAACGCCCTTAGGGGGGAGAGGGAAGCCAGGCCCCTTCGGTCGCTTCCCTCAAAAGACCTGCTGGCAAGAATCTTAAACCTTGCCGGGGTCAAGGCCTGTGCCTCCCCACAAAAGACTGGTGAAGCTGCCAAGGGGACCTGCGATGACTAGGGAGGGGATGGCCAACTGGAGGCCCCTCCTGTGATAGACATGGTCCTTGAGGGAACCCAGCCTCAGAGGGTAGGGCCTTCCATGGGGGGAATCCGCGCTCGGCGCAAAGCACCGAACGAGAATCCGCCCCTAAGCAAGGTCCTCCTCAAACGGCTAGGGCCTCCAATACACCACAAGGAGGGGAGGGATCTCCTCTGACGGGTGCCCCTGCGACCACCAGGACCTTTTCTATTTCGGAGAAGAACCTGGCTGAGGCCAATCTATCTGGCCTAGGGGATTTTGTGGCGGAGGAGAGAAGCGGGTTCATTCCCCGCCCTCCTCTCCTAAAAAAAAGAAAAAAACAAGAAAGACTAAGAAGACTCGGGGCTCCTCTCCATCCGCGGGGGCTGTGGGGACGAATGGGTCTGCTGCCACTATGGCAAGTGACCAAGCCAAGATCGGCACATTCGGCTTCTCTGCCCTTCCGGTTGCGGAGCCCCTGACCAAGAACAAAAATGCACAGAGTGTAGGCTCGATGACATTACGGCGCCTTATTCAGAGGTTACCTGGCGTTTTCGAGCCCACTAGGCTTCAAACGCTTCCTCGTTATTCGCTCCACTGATGGCACCATGTTGTCCAAGGGCAACATGATCCATCAGAGGAGAGGATTAGCTAGTGCAATTAGAAGAAAGCCAAAGGTAAACCGTTTCTCAGACGGGAGCCTTCTGGCAAATGCGGCAAATCCCGCCAAGGCGGCCAAGATAAGTGCTCTTTGGACACTTCATGGCACCCTGGTGAGTGTGACGCCACACTCTACCATGAACTTTGTGAAAGGAGTAGTTTATGCGAGGGAACTCGTTAACTACTCAATTAAGGACATCACCCGAGAGCTGGCTGACCATGGGGCGGTCAAGGTCGAACGTGTGATGAGAAAACAGAGAGGGGCCTCAAGACCCATCCCTACACTCTTTGTCACGTTCGACTGTGATAAGCTCCCTGAGTCGGTGCCTGCCGGTTATTAACGCAGCCGCGTGAAGTCATTCGTGCCACTGCCGCCGCGGTGCTATTACTGTCACCGCTTCGGCCTTACGAATCGCTCATGTAGACGTGCAAAGTCGGGGGAACCCGAAGTCTGTGTAAATTGCTCCAAGGTCGCACACGATAAGTCCAAATCGGGTGTGGCCAAGTGTGTCAATTGAGGAGAGCCGCACCCTGCTTCTTCGAAACAATGTGGTGCATATCTCCTTGAGAAAGAAATCCTGGCCGTTCAGGCCTAGGATCGACTCTCATTCCGCGAAGCTAAGGACTTGGTCCTGGCACGCCCGGCTCTGCCAAGTACGTCATATGCCTTAATAGTTAGACAAGCACACAATGCTCTTGGCCCATCCAGGCAACGAGCATGGTTGTTTCCGCGCCCATTAGGAGCTTTTCTGCGCGCTCTACCCAACCCAGGCGCTCCCCTGGTAAAGCTGGAGGCAAAAAGGGTTCATACCCAGCCCCGGCTTAAACCAGGGCTCTACCCTATTTCCCCAGCGACACCGTTTCCCGTAAGGCGAAACGGCCACGCGCCTCCACCGAGTCGTTACACTCACAGGAGGCAACACCCCTGAAGATGGTCGCTAGGCCATCTTCCGGGATTCCTGAAGCTGTTCCCCGAAAGGAAGACAGCAACAAAGGAGCTTCGGTTCCTTCACCCACGCCCTGAGGTGGAGCGAGTGGCTCGGAGACGGTGGTTCCTCGAAAAGAGTGCCCCCCCGCCTCCGAAGCCGCAACACCCACCTAAGGTTTCGAGGCGGAGGAAGGAAAAAACTCGCATGGCGAGCCCAACCTCCACCAATAAATACTCGAAGGCGAAAGCGCTTTCAGCGCTTTGTCCGGCCAACAGCGCCCGGGATTTTGCCACCGGAAAGCTTCCAAGCCAATCCCGTAAGGGTCTTCAGTTCGAGGAGGGATTCCGCGTTTCCTCCAAACTAGGCCTGGAGGGCATATTTCTTCAATGGAATTGCCGTGGACTCCGGGCCAACTGGGAGAAGCTCCGGAGGCTCGTCTTGTCCCGTTCCCCGTTAACTATCTTTTTGCAGGAGACCATGCTAGACGCGCGCCCCCTGCCCGCCCTCCAGGGGTATAAGGGTCTTGCAACCCCACCACCGCGGGATGGCCGGGCTGGAAGATGCGCGGTTTACACCCGGCATGATGTCTCCGTTCTTCCTTTCTCTTTAGATACCTCCTTTCATGCAGTGGCTGTGCAGCTGCAGCTATATAAGAGGTATACTATCATTTCTGCGTACATTCTAGCGTCAGCTGACTTTGACGCGGGCGACTTCCGCCGCGTCGTGGCACGGTTGCCGAGACCCTATCTCTTGCTTGGAGATCTTAATGACAGTCATCCTCTCTTGGGAGATTACCTTATTTATCCCAGTGGACAAGTCCTTGCCGATCTGATCGAAGAGCTTAAGATGGGTGTCCTAAACATCGATGAGTTTACGCATCACTGTCCGAGAACCGCTTCATTTTCTTGCCTTGACCTATCTTTGTGCTCTTCGGATGCACAGCCTGATTTTGATTGGGGCTTGGTCAAAGACCTCCATGGTAGTGATTACTTTCCCATTCAAATATCATTTTCAGGGCAACTGCCGCCTCAGAGACCACCTCGGTGGTGCTTGGCGCGGGCGCGGTGGCCTGCATTTTAGGAAATGACTGAATTCTCTATCTCAGTCGAGGAGTTTAGGGTAGGAGAGGAGGCCGTTGAGTTCTTCTCCGGCAACCACATCGCCGTGGGCCTGACTACTATTCCTAGGACATCTGGCTGTTTTGCACGCCGAACACACCCATAGCGGTCGGCGGAGTGTGAGACGGCCCTCAAACAGAAGCGTTATGCCTACATGCACTATAAGCGCCGCCCGAACGATTTCACTGTCGCTGAATTTCGTCGGGCTAGGGCTAGGTTCCGGTATATTTCGAAGAACGCCCGCTGCTCTTCTTGGCGGGCATAGGTGTCTTCACTTAACGGAAAGACCCCTTTAGCTGAGGTGTGGAATCAAGTCAAAAGGACTTGGGGTAAGTTCACGCAGTACCCCCCTCCCGTTCTCTAGGAGAATGGGACCGCAATCTCAGACCCGGCGTCCGTAGCGGAATCCTTAGAGACCACTTTTTCCGAGTCTTCAAGCCGTGATGCTTCTCCACTAGCATTCAATTCACGTCGTCATGTTGCGGAAGGCCGCCGGCTGGACTTTCCCAACAGAGGCGGAAAACCCTTTAACGACAGGTTTACTGTGAGTGAGTAGCGTTCCGCTCTCGCTTCGTGCACGGACACCACCCATTGTCCATACGATTTCTCGTACGCCATGCTTCGACACCTATGTGAGCAAGGCATGACCTTTCTGTTAGATTTGTTCAACAGGATCTGGGTGGAAGCTCTTCTCCCAGACTCCTGGCGAATTGCTACTGTGCTCGCCTTTCGCAAACCAAGGAGAGATCACTCTACTCCGACCGGTTTCTACCTAATCTCTCTAAACTCTTGCGTGTGCAAATTGATGGAGAAATTGGTAACTGTTAGATTAGCCTTTTTCCTGGACAGCGGAGGCCATCTGTCTTCTGCACAGTGCGGCTTCCACAAGTCCCACTCCACGTCGGATGCTCTGCTCCGACTGGAAAATGCCGTCTGCAAGGCTTTTCTTCGTAGAGAGCACTACGCCACGGTCTTTTTCGATCTATGGAAGGCCTATGATACCGCATGGCAATATGGTATCATGGAGACTCTCCACACGATGGGGGCGAGGTAACGCCCCCGAATGTTTATATCTGAATTTTTGCGAGATCGCCTTTTCCGCGTACGGGTGGGGGGAGCCCTCTCCGGCCCAAAGGAGCAGGAAGAGTGTGTCCCGCAGAGAAATCTCCTCAGTGTCACACTCTTTGCCCCGAGCATCCACGGAATCACATCGGTGCTGCCGAAAGATGTTCTCGCTACGCTCCTCATGGACGACCTTTCGATCTCTTTTGGCGCGGCCCAGATGCCAACTCTGGAGCATAGACTCCAACAGGCATTGCACCGCGTCTCTCGCTATGCCGAAGCGCACAGGTTTCGTTGTCTTTGGCCAAGACTAAGATGGTGCACTTCTGCCGCCATCTACGGCTTTACCCCGACCCAGATTTGTTTCTTAATGGGGTAAGCCTAGGTGTGGTTGAGTCGCACCGTTTCCTTGGTCTTGTATTCGAGCGACGCCTCACCTGGGAGGCTCATATTCGCAGCCTATTAGTCTCTTGTAACCGCGCCATGGACATTCTCCTTTCCGTGACGTTCAGCGCTTTGAGCGCTGATAGGGCTACTGCCCTACTTTTTTATCGAGCCTTTGTTCGTTCGAAGCTCGATTACGGATGCGAGTTTTATGCATCCGCAGCCGAGGGTTTACTGCGGAAGGTAGATTTGATCCACCACAACGGCCTTCGCCTTTCGACCGGTGCCTTCCCCACTTCCCTCATTGAGAACCTGTTGGTCGATGCTGGGGAGATGCCACTAGCTCTGCGCCGCTTGCAGTGCATCACTCACCTGTACGCGCGAGCCCGGCACCTCCCTCAGTTGCCAACAGCTTTCACTGCTTTCGCAGCTGATCTTGATGGTGCCTATGCCGCCGAGAGACGCCAGTCATACCCTAAGCCGTTTGGGTTTAGGGCCAGGAAACTATTTCGAGAGGTAGATATAGATCTCGGGCCGTTATCGCCCCTGGTTCTGCCAAGGACGCCACCCTGAAGGGTACCAAATTTGGCTATTTGTCACCACGCCTCTGCTCCCGAAGCTTGTGTTGCGCCGGGAGTATTGCGTTCGACCTTTTTGGAGCACACATCGTGTCACGCTGGAACCGTGCCAGTGTTTACGGATGGCTCCAAGCCCCAAGAAGGGGTCGGCTTCTATGACGTATCCTCTCTGTTTGAAGTCAGCGTGGCTCTTCTAGGTGCTGCGTCTGTCTTCACGGCCGAGCTGGTGGCAATACACCACTCGGTACGGGAGATTACGCGACGTGCCCGGTTCGGAGACCGGATTGTGATCTATAGCTACTTACAAAGCGCCCTGATTGCTCTCGGGGCATTGGAATCTCCGCATCCCCTGGTTCGCGATATCCGTGACGCCACGGTATTGGCGAGCCGGGCAGATGTCGAGATTATCTTCTGCTGGGTTCCTGGACATATAGGAATTGCGGGGAATGAGCGCGCCGATGAGGGCGCCAAGAGTCCGTGAGGACTCTGCGACCCGACCAGCGTTTCGCTCTTCCTCACACCGACTACATGGCAGGAATACAGGCAGCTCTTCGGAATGCTTGGCAAAGAAGATGGGAGACGGTTGAAGGGAACTTAAATTGCGTGCCATTTCACCGTGACTGTTCCCATGGACCTATCCCCCAATGCTGCGGGGGCTTCAGGTTTCTTTTTGTTGTCTCCATCCGGGCACACTCGAGTGACGCATCGCTATTTGATGAAGCGCTCGCCTGCGCCCTATTGCAACGACTGCGTCGTCACCCAGACTGTTCAGCACATTTTTGTCGAATGTCCCAGTCTGGGTGATCTTCGCACACGATACCTGTCCCGGTACCGGGATGGGCGGGGTCGATACCGCCTTTCCCTTGTACTCGGGACGGATTCGTGCACATTGACCTCTGGACTTGTTGACTCTTTGGGGGAGGCAGGCCTTCTCCCTTTCATTTAACGAGGTTTAATTGTTGTTTTTGTTATTGATTTTGTGTATTGTTTTGTTATTATTTTTTTTATTTTTGTTTCCTGTTCAATTTTTTAAAGTAGCTTAGAACAAGACTGTTTGTTCACGGCGATTTATGCCTAAGTCGGCAGTCGCCAAATAGCCCCTTTAAAAAAAATAAATAATTCGTACCGCTACCGTGTAAAGGCATTCATGCCCTGCCGCGGCGGTGCTCTTACTGTCACCGCTTCGGCCATACGAATCGAGTTTGTAGACGTGCAAAGTCGGGGTCACCCAAAGTCTGTGTAGATTGCTCGAAAGCCGCACACGAAAAGTCTAAATCCTGTGTGTCAATTGCGGAGAGCCACACGTCGCTTCTTCATACCAATGTGGTGCATATCTCCTCGAAAAAGAAATCCTGGCCGTTCAGGCCAAGGGGCTAAGACTTGGTCCTAGCCAGCCCGGCTCTGCCTGGGACGTCATATGCCTCAATACTTAGAAAGGCACCCTCTGCCCCTGGCCCATCCAGGCCAACGAGCATGGTTTTTTCCGCGCCCATTGAGAGCCCTTTTGCGGGCTCTACTCAACCCGGCGATCTTCTGGTAAAGCTGCCGGCAAAAAGAGGTTTATACCCATCCCCGGCTAAAACAGGGGCTCCCCCTTCTTTCTCCAGCGTGACCGTTTCCAGTAAGGCGAAACGGCCACGCACCTCCAGCGATTCGTTAGACTCACAGGGGGCAACACCTCTGAAGTTAGTCGCCAGGCCATCATCCGGGGTTCCAAAAGCTTACCCCCAAAATTTAGACAGCAACAAAGGAGTTTCGTCTCCTTCGCCTACGCCCAGAGGTAGAGCGAGTGGCTTGGAGGTGTGAAAGCGAGTCAAAAGGATTCGGGGTTCGTTCTCGAAGGACCCGCCCCTCTCTAGTTCTCCAAGAGAATGGGACCGCAATCTCGGACCCCACGTCCGTGGCGGAATTCTTAGCGACCGATTTTTCCGCATTATCTAGCCGGGATGCTGCTCCGCCAGCATTCAATGCACGTCGTCATGTGGCGGAATGCTGCCGACTGGACTTTGCTTCCAGAGGCGAAGAACCCTTCAACAAGTTTACTGTGAGTGAGTTGCGCTCCACTCTTGCGTCGTGCGCGGACACTGCCTATAAGCCGGACGATGTCCCGTCCGCCATGCTTCTACACCTAGATGAGCGAGGCATGGCCTTCATTTTAGATTTGTTTAACAGTATCTGGGTGGAGGGTCTTTTCCCAGCTTCCTGGCGAATCTCTTCTTTGCTCGCCTTTTAAACCCGGGGAGAGATCACTCTACTGCGACCGGTTTCCACCCAATCTCTCTAACCTCATGCGTGTGCAAGTTTATGGATAAAGTTTTTAAATGTTAGATTAGTCTTTTTCCTGGACAGCGGAGGCCATCTGTCTTTTGCACAGTGTGGTTTCTGCAATTTCCACTCCACGTGGGATGCTCTGCTCCAACAGGAAAATGCCGTCTGCGAGGCTTTCCTTCGTAGATAGCCCTACGTCACGGCGTTTTTCGATCTAAAGAAAGCCTATGATACCGCATGGCGATACGGTATCATAGAGAATCTCCACATGATAGGGGCGAGGGGACGCCTCCCAATGTTTATATCTGAATTTTTGCGAGATCGTCGATTCCACGTACCGTTGAGGGGAGCCCTCTCCGGCCTAAAGGAGCAGTAAGAGGGTGTCCCGCAAAGAAGTGCGGACGAAATATGTTCTAGCTACGCTCTACGTGGACGACCTTTCTATCTCTTTTAGCGCGGCCCAGATGCCAACTCTTGGGCGTCGAATCCAACAGGCCTTTAACCGCGTCTCCGGCTATGCCGAAACGCACAGGTTTCGGTTTTCTTTGGCCAAGACTAAGGTGGTGCACTTCTGCCGCCATCCACATACCCAGATTTGTTTCTTAATGGGGTGCGCCTGGATGTGGTGGAGTCGCACCGTTTCCTTGGTCTTGTATTCGACCGACGCCTCACGTGGGAGGCTCATATTCGCAGCCTTAGGGTCTCTTGTACCCGCGCCATGGACATTCTCCGTTCCGTGACGTTCAGTGCTTGGAGCGCTGATAGGGCTACTGCCCTCCTTTTTTATCGATCCTTTGTTCGTTCGAAGCTCGACTACGGATGCGAGTTTTATGCATCCGCAGCCGAGCGTTTACTGCGGAAGGTGGATTCAATCCACCACACCGGCCTTCGCCTTGCGACCAGTGCCTTCCGCACTTTCCCCATTGAGAGCCTGTTGGTCGATGCTGAGGAGATACCACTCGCTCTGTGCCGCGTGCAGTGCATCACTCGCCTGTACGCGCGAGCCCGGCGCCTCCCTCAGTCGCCAACAGCTCTCACTGCATCCGCAGCTGATCTCGATGGTGCCTATGCCGCTGAGAGACGCCAGTCATACCCAAAGCCCTTTAGGTTTAGGGCTAGGAAACTCCTTTTAGAGCTAGATATAGCTCTCGGGCCGGTGGCGCCCCTTATTCTGCCCAGGACGCCACCCTGGAGGGTACCACATTTGGCTATTTGTCGCCACCCCTCTGCTCCCAAAGCTTGTACTGCGCCGGAAGTATTGCGTTCGACCTTTTTGGAGCACACATCGTGTCACGCTGGAACCGTGCCCGTGTATCCGGATGGCTCCAAGTCCCAAGAGGGGGTCGGCTTCCATGCAGTATCCCATCTGTTTGAAGGCAGCGGGGCTCTACCAGGCGCTGCGTCTGTCTTCACGGCCGAGCTGGTGGCAATACACCACTCGGTACGGGAGATTACGCGACGTGCCCGGTTCGAAGACCGGATTGTGATCTATAGCGACTCACAAAATGCCCTGAGTGCTCTCGGGGCATTGGAATCTCCGCATTCCCTGGTTCGCGATATCCGTGACGCCATGGTTTTGGCGAGCCGGGCGGATGTCGAGATTATCTTCCACTGGGTTCCTGGACATGTAGGAATTGCGGGGAATGAGCGCGCCGATGAGGGCGCCAAAGAGTCCGCGAGGACTCTGCGACCGGACCAGCGTTTCGCTCTTCCTCACACCGACTACATGGCAGAAATACGGGCAGCTCTTCGGACTGCTTGGCAAAGAAGATGGGAGATGGTCGAAGGGAACTTAAAGTTGCGTGCCATTGCGCCGTGACTGTTCCCATGGACCTATCCCCCAATTCCCCGGCGGCTTCAGGTTGCTTTCTGTTGTCTCCGAATCAGACACACTCTTGTGACGCATCGCTATTTGATGGAGCGCTGCCTGCGCCCTATTGCAAAGACTGCGTCATCCCCCAGACTGTTCGGCACATTCTTGTCGAACTTCCTAGTCTGGGTGATCTTCGCGCACGATACCTCTCCCGGTACCGGAATGGGTGGGGTCGCTACCGCCTGTCCCTTGTACTCGGGACAGATTTCGTGCACATTGACTTGTAGACTTGTTGACTCTTTGGGGAGGCCGGGTTTTTCCCCTTTATTTAAGCTTCTTTTTTTTGTTATTGTTTTGTTTGTAGGTTGCACTCTCATGCACCGGAGTGAGGGGGACCTCCCCCCGCTGCCAGAGATTGCTTCCTCAATGTTAAGTTTTTCCAATTTTTATCATTGTTAAGTTTTCATATTTTTATTTTAAAGTAGCCTAGTTTCAGGCTGTCGTGTTTTTCGATGTCTTATGCCCAAGTGGGTAGTTGCAAGATTGGCTCTATAAAATTAGAAAAAATAAAAAATTCTGACGCTTATTAAATTCCAGATACGATTAAATTCTCCGGCAATATACCTCAAGCTAACAATAATGAAAACTGCAGCAATATTATCCGCAAACTTATTAAAGATAACTGCCACATACAAATGCAAGGAGCTGAGATCTCTGTTGCTCATCGTCTAGGTCTCAAGCCTAAAGTACAAGGTCCCGACAAAAGAAACATAATTGTGAAGTTGCGCAGAAGTGATCTGAAGCGTGATCTCTTCTCAACATGCAAAGAATTCAAACCTTCATTCTATGTGAACGAACAACTGACTCCAAATCGCAACAAAAAATTTTTTTGTGTTCCGCCAAGCTAAAAAGAATTTCTCCACAAAGTTCGGCGGCTGTACTACCAGAGATGGATTCATCAACGTTTTCCTGCCATCACCCTCCGGTCGCCGTGACTTACGTATAGTTATCAATACCCGAGCTACCCTCCAGAAATTTCTGTTGGAACACCTCAATTCGACGCTTGCAGACTTTAATGGTGAGAATCTCTGGAACGATCAGTAATAATACCTTCGGCGATATTACTGCTTTAGATGAGAAAAAACCCAAACAAACCATGTTTTAACCTAGCATTCACTTACTTTTATTTCAATTGTATTACATACTTTATTTCTTTCTCTCTTATTAAAGTTATCATAAAAATAGTATTTTAACTATTTATAGATATTTTATAGGTAATTTCAATTTGTAACCTTTAATTTTTAAATTCCAATAAAACTACCTTTATGTTTGAACAACTCGATCACTTCAATAATATCGATCCAGACATAAACCCTTTTGATGAATTATATCCAAATTTTAAAGAAAATAACCTAAGAAACCAATACTACGATTGTGATAAATTTAACACTACATTTTCATTTGAAAAAACAAACCTGTCTATTTTAAATCTCAATATTCGATCTTTGCACCCAAACATTGATGAATTTTCAATATTTTTGTCAACACTTAATTATAAATTTTCCGTTTTGGCATTCACCGAGAGCTGGCTAACAAATAATAATAAACACCTTATCAGTGTCCCAAACTATAGTTCTTTTCATTCACTACGCGACGTAAACAAGATAGGGTGAGGTATAAGCGTGTATATATCTGACAGACTCAATACTAAAAAATTTGACGAAATTAGTATTTCCTATAACTATATTGAATCTTTATTTATCGAAGTAAAATCAAATGGTAAAACAATATTAATTGGAACCGTGAATATACCTTCTTCTGGTCACCCTGAGATGTTTATAGATAAGATTACTGAATTAATCAATTACTTCAATGTTACAAACTATGACGACATAATAATTACAGGAGATTTTAACTTCGATCTATTAAACTTTGAAAACCACGCATCAACTCAGTCCTTCCTCAATACTTTTTATTCTCATTCCTTACTTCCAATTATAACAAAACCGACAATAACCCAAAACTCAGCAACACTAATTGACAATATTTTCAGAGTTCACCCCGAAAATTACTCTTCCGGTATTCTCCTTTGTGACATATCGGACCATCTTCCTATATTCCTGATCCAAAAGTCTTTTTTCAACTCGAACAATATTCATCAAAACTGTACAATAACCTACCGCATAATTAACGAAAATACCTTATCAAACTTCTATAACTATGTTCTAAATCAGAATCTATATGAAATTTCCTATATAAATGACATCGATTCTGCTACCGAAGAGTTAATTTCAAGGCTAGACGATTCTTTTAAACTTGATTGTCGTCTAAAATCTAAAACCATATCATATAAACACAAAACAAAACCTTGGATAACAAACGCAATTATAAATAACTTCAAAAAATGTCACAAATACTTTTCTCTTTATAAGCTTAGTCAAAGTTAAGAACACACATAAAAATTTTCGGAATCAAGTTACTAACCAAATTAAAATAACAAAGAAAAATTATTACCATAAACGATTTAATCGAACGAAAAACAATATAAAACAAACTTGGAAATTAATCAATTTTGTGATAAAATCTGAAATTAATAAAGGAGCAAACCAAATTAAAACAAATTATCATTGACGGTAAACCAGTTGATGACAATAAGGAAAAAGCGAATGAATTCAATAAATCTTTTGTCAACGTAGGTAAAAAAATCTCAGACTTCTGCAAAATAGTCGATAAATCTTTTCTTTCGTATTTTAATGAGATTAATGTACCAAATTCCTTGTTCTTTTCTTCTGTAAGCGTAGCCGATAAAAAAAAAAATCATTAGTTCACTAAAAAATAAAAAATCAGGTATTAATTCAATCTCCACTAAAATTTTAAAATACATCTCGGATATAGTTGCTCCAATTTTAGCATCAATAATAAATAAATTATTTACGCAGAACATATTCCCTAGTGTATTAAAAGTTTCTCGGGTAACACCGTTACCAAAGGCCGGAGACCTCACAAACATCAGCAATTACCGCCCTATTTCATGTCTTTAAATGTTCAGTAAAATATTTGAAAAAATAGCATTCAATAAACTTTATAAATTTCTGGAATCTAATTCACTGTTGTATAGACACCAATATGTTTTGGGACGGTAGAAATCAACGATTCACGCGATAATCAACCACCTTCAATATTTATAAGATAACATTGATAAAGGCCACATTGTATTCTCAATTTTTCTCGATTTTAAAAAAGGTCTCGTTGTGTCAACCATAATATTCTACTGTCAAAATTAGCTATGTACGGAATTAGAGCCAACTCTCAAAATTGGTTCAAATCATAATTTAACTGAAAGAAAGCAATTTGTCTCCGTCAATGGTCAAGACTCATCCCACCTTAATATTACAACTGGGGTTCACAAGGCTCCATACTAGGGCCACTGTTATTTTTAATCTATATTAATGATATTGTTAAATCATCTTCTCTGTTTAAATTTATATTATTCGCGGATGATAGTGCCTTATCAACTCCCTTGCCATATGACAAACCGAGCAACATTGCATCTACAATGAATAAAGAACTCGAAAATGTCTTCAGGTGGCTTAATGTTAATAAACTATCAATTAATGTAGATAAAACCAAATATATTCTTTTCTCTTACAAAAAATCTATTGAATTGCCCTATATTAAAATGAGCGACGGAATAATATATGAAACTACTTATGTTAAATTCCTAGGCATCTTTATTGACAAAAATCTGAGTTTTAAACAACATATTACGCATATCTCAACAAAACTATCAAAATCGATCGGAATATTATATAAATTAAATAAGTTTATTTCTAAATCTATTCTCCACCCTTTATATATGACAATGGTGCAACCTTACTTGACATATGACATAGAGAGTTGGTATGGAAAATATCAAAATTATCTCTAAATTAGTCATATTACAGAAAAAAGCAATTCGAGCCATCCATCAACTTAACTACAAAAAGCACACTAATCGATATTTTAAAGAATCCAGAATTCTAAAATTAATGATCTCTCTGTTTTTCAAACATCCTTATTCCTTTACAAAAAAATAAAGTGCTCCTATAATAACTATATATTTAATATGTTCCAAACAGCTGATAATAACCATAATCACCAAATCCGCAATAGAACAAAATTTATTTTACCCTTGTATTCAAAATCAAAATCACAATGTAGCTTTCTGTACAAATCTATCAAAATGTGGAATGGCTTGGACAACAATATCAAATCCCAAACCAATTTAGCTCAATTCAAAAAAGCTCTTAAAAACAATATAATTTCGACTTACTAAATTTCTATTCAGTTTTTGTTATTGTGTATTTTTGTTACCGTACACTATTATACTGTATACTATTACTTTGATTTATACATTATAAATGTTATTATTTATATAAGACTGTTGACTATGTTAACTACAGATCTTTTGAAATAATCGCTGGAAATAAAATATTTTTTTAATTTATCTCTAAATTTAAATAATATTATTATTCGTTATTTGCAATCTTTACAATAGTTAGGTTCTCAAATGTATACTAAGTTGTTTATATTTTTATAAACATAAAGGGATTTTATTCTTGATAATGTTATGCTTAGTCTTAAGTTTTAAGTTTCTGCCCTAAAAGTCACTGACTTATTTTGGGCCCATAACTAATCTTTGTATGTATATACATATATACGAGTATGTATAAGTACTTATTGTAACTTGTCATTAATATTTAAAATGTAATATGTTTATACTGTACATTGGATTAATATGGAATAAATAAATATATAAATAAATAAATAAAATAAATAAATATTTTCCTGCTTTCTTCCCTTCCCTGGTTTAGCGCTAGTGCTATTTATCAAAGATATTCTCCTCGGAGTGTATTTTTTTAAGAGCTTTGCCATAATCATGCTAGCCTATTGATTTGTCTATGCTACAAATGACAACAGAATAAAACACAAAAACACAAGGATCCCTCAATTTAACTAAAATTCATAAAAATTCGAAGATAATTCACTTTTTGGCTTCAGAGAGAGGCCCGGCCCCGTTAGGCTCCTGGGCGTGCGCCTGTCAAATAAAAGCTATATACAATGTCAGATGCATTCCTTTTCCAAAAAATTGAATCTGCCACACATAGGTCGAAGTAAATTCGTCCCCAAATAGAAGTGAGAACGGGTGAATTTTTCTTTAACTTTATAGAATAAAGTTATTCATTCCCTAAAAAAATAACCTGGTATTAGAGCTTAGGTCATTAGATCCTTGAATGAAAAATTACAAGAAAATGTGTCATTTAAATGTTAAGGAGATTCTATTTCCTACTGGTTAATCTGAGTTCACTCATATTTCGTTACATAGGGTGGATTTGTGTATATTAACACCTTATTAACCGATACATAACAGCGTACTTTCCAGCTAAAATTTTGTCGGGATAAATCTTTAAAGAAACTGGTAAAGGTAGAAGAAGTGAAAATGTTTCAAAGATATATAACCTCAGGTCCCTTGTGGATGTTGGAGAATATAAAGAATGCATTCCTTCAAATGTCAGCTGCTACATGGTTGGCTTGGCTACTGACATTCCATAGCTTTAGGCTAGTTACAAAGGAGTGCGCAGAGAAGTTGCAAGGACAAGGGTCTCCCTAATATGTGGCATAAATACTTTCTAAAGATGATGAATAACGTATGATTTTAAAACGTATCACATTGGATTGTACTATTACTTCAAATCATGCTAATCTCGATGGTCTCACAGGCAGTTCATGCGATTTAATTTTTCACTTTGCAAAATGATATAGAGCGATAAAATTATATCCCCGAGGATAAATCTAATAAACTTCCAACTATATAAAGCTATGCGTTGAGTAGGTCGCAAGGCTGAAAATATTGATAAGTAAACCAATGCAATAAAAAAGAAAAAAAATCAAGGAATTAATTTTTTTTACCTTCCGGAAAGATACTATGTAACTCATCTTAATAAAGTAGACTAAACCTTCTAAATGTCTATTATCGTGACTTTAGTTTGTAGTTAGATATAATAAGAACGACCAATGGGTAATTCCGTAAAAAAATAAATTTATTAAGCAATTTGAAAAGAGAAAAGAGAAAATGTAATGTTAAATTACTTTATGTATATTTTAAACATTATCACACTTATAGATATGTAATCTGCTCCAATTGCATAGGAATATTTCGAAGAAATTATTTATAGGAAGTATTTCCCGTAAATTTTCATTTTTATTCGAGTAAACTCATTATATGAAGCATTTCGTGGATAGTTCCCAATTTTGGAACATCCAATAAATGTTTAAATATAATGTAATTGTAATAAAAAAAAAATAATTGATATTTTAATTAATAAAACCCCCCGAATATTTATATATTAGTAAAAGATAACCAAAAACCTTATGAAAACTAAATATTGTAATAAGGTTGCACGTTCTAATGACTTCAGCAAATGTATAACATTGCCATTTAATGAAAAAATAAACTAAGTTAAAGCACTTATTTCAGGAAGCAGCAATTAAAGTAGCTTTCAAATATAATTATATAAATTAAATAGAAATTTACAGGAATCTTTAAGATCAACAGGATAAAGAGGTATATGTAATTCCCTGTAAAGATTATGAAAATGTTTATGTAGGTGAAACGGGAAGAAATTTAGATAAGAGATTGTATGAACATAAGAGGGACAGCAGAGTTGGCAATGAAAGTAGTGGAGTATTTTGTCGTCAGAGATTTTAATCATTCCATCGATTTTCAAGTGAAAATTGGTCTTTAAATAAAAAAAATATGTCCAAAGAAGAATTGTAGAATCAAGTTTGATCAAATCCATTTCCAATTTCAGTCTATCTGAAAGTCAATTTTCTTTTAATAGTTTGATATCTAACCAGATAAACAAAATTGTAAAACTGCCCAGCACAAATCAGGTAGTAAATTATGTCCCTCCAGGGATTAGCTCGACCAGGGGAGTGGGTCAGGTAACATGATCTTTTTCTATCAGGTAAGAGTGTATATGGAGTTCTCTGTAATTTTCTATTCAGTTCCTAGTTGATAAGGGTGTGTGATACACCGAAACTATCTTGCAATAAATATGGCTTCAGGAAGTGTAGTTTAATTCCTCATATATATATATATATATATGGTAACAAAAAATATCCAATTTTTTAAACCAACAAAAAGATAAAAATAAAAAAATACCTCTTGAACAATTTAGTAGAGTTAATCTTCATCAACGAACCATTCATTGCGGAATTTCTTGAACATACGATATATCTACATGCTAAATTTCAAAAAGTAATCGCATGAGTAGTAGGTATCGTGTAGTAACGCTTCCAAAGCCAAGAGCAGCAACTGGAATTAGCATCGATTACCCGTGGGAAAGAAAGACATCTGGAGTGATGTGTACCCATGCCTTCTCGATAATTGATCAAGTTCTCTAATATATACTTGTGTAAGAACAAATATGTGCAATACGTCCCATGTGAAGGTAGGGTGATGGCCATAATGTTCTTGGGGTCCTACCTATCCAGACTTATACCCGATCAATTCTGAGCAATTTAGGGCTAATGAAAATGTACATTATTTACTGGAATGTGTCATCGCTGATTGAGTATATGAAGTCTATTAATCAATGAATGTTTTCACCAAGCAGTGCAACGTATGGGTTATAAAACAAGGAAGTGTTTATGCAGCTCAGAGGACCCGACTCCTTCCATGTCAATATAATCCACACCAGTGAGTATCTACCACCAAAGATCACGATGCCTTGTTGACAAAACGAGTCCATTGCATAATAAAGTATGCAAAACATACGAACAGAACCATGGGCCCAAAGCTACTGTAACTGTAACTAGATTGGCCAATTAGCGAAGTCGAAAGCTCAGCTGCGTGGCTGTGTCCGCTTTTGTATTATTAACAAGGTAATTTGATAAGGTGGATCTTGTTTACTACCATGGATTATTCTAGCGTGACACTATTGTTCTCGAGCATTAAGCATCAATGACCGGCCTTTGCACTGAAAACGTTGACGGTAGCGCAAACTGAGGGTATTTATTTCCTCAACACACCTGAGTGACACCGTAGATCGAGGGATACTAGATTTTAAGAAATATAATTTTTTTTCTCCTTCTAGCACCTACTATCATTCTCTGTCAGAATTCCTATACTTTACGTTGCAATACAATAAAGAGCTTAGAGGGCATTCACACTGAAACCCCCATAAGGGGCGATGCGATTTGCCATCCTGGCTGCCATGCTGATGGGACTCAGCACCCCGTCTCACCCCAGCTTAGCCTCTTCTCCTTCCTTCAAAAATACCTGTTTCTTCGCTTTTCATACAACATCTCTTACAACTTTCTCTGGTCAGCCTCTTGTGATAGACATGGTCCTTGAGGAAACCCGGCCTCAGACGGTAGGGCCTTCCATGGGGGGGGAATCCAGGCTCGGCACCAATCACCAAACCCGAATCCGCCCCTAAAACGGCTGAGGGCTCCGAGGCAGTAAAAAGAGGGGAGGGATCTCTTCCAACCGGTGCCCCTGCGACCTCCAGGACCTTTTCGATTTCAGAGAAGGACCTGGCTGAGGCCGGTCCATCTGGCTAAGGGCTCCCATCGGCAGAGGTAAGAAGCGGGTTCACTCCCCGCCCTCCTCTCCAAAAAAGAAAAAGACGAAAAAGATTAAGAAAAATCGGGGCTCCTCTCCATCCGCGGGGGCTACGGGGACGGTTGGGTCTGCTGCAACTTTGGCAAGCGACCAAGCCAAGATCGGCACATCCGGCCTCTCTTTTCCCCCGGTTGTGGAGCCCCTGACTAAGACTAAAAAAGCACATGGCGGAGCCTCGATGACATCGGTGACCCTCATTCAGAGGTTACCTGGCGTTTTCAAGCCCACTGGCTTCAAACGGTTCCTCGTTATTCGCTCTACTGATGGCACCATGTTGGCCAAGGGAAAACATGATCCATCAGAGAAGAAGATTAGCTAGTGCAATTAGTAGAGAGCCGAAGGTAACCCGTTTCTCGGACGGGCGCCTGCTAGCGAATGCGGCGAATCCCGCCGAGGCGACCAAGATAAGTGCTCTTCGGACACTTCATGGCACCCCGATGAGTGTGACGCTGCACTCTACCATTAACTTTGTTTAAGAAGTAGTTTATGCGAAGGAACTCGTTGACTTTTCCATTGAGG
Organism: Ceratothoa steindachneri; assembly: GCA_963969495.1. Classification (NCBI taxonomy): domain Eukaryota; kingdom Metazoa; phylum Arthropoda; class Malacostraca; order Isopoda; family Cymothoidae; genus Ceratothoa; species Ceratothoa steindachneri. The sequence continues at coordinate 47,301,093 of OZ018320.1, forward strand.
ACATCACCATAGAGCTGGCCGACCATGTGGTGGAGAAGGTCGAACGTGTGATGAGAAAACAGGGAGGGGCCTCGAGAGCCACCCCGACATTCTTCGTCACGTTTGAATGCGATAAGTTCCCTGAGTCGGTGCGTGCAAGTTGGTACCGCTACCGCGTGAGGGTATTCGTGTCACTGCCGTGGTGGTGCTATTAGTGTCAACGCTTCGGCTATACGAATCGTTCTTGTAGACGTGCAAAGTCGGGGTCACCCGAAGTTTTTGTAAATTGCTCCAAGGCTGCACACGAGAAGTCTAAATCATGTGCGACCAAGTGTGACAATTGCAGAGAGCCGCACCACGCTTCTACAAATCAATGTGGTGCATATCTTCCTTGAGAAAGAAATCCTGGCCGTTCAGGCCCAGGATCGACTCTCATTCCGCGAGGATAAGGACTTGGTCCTGGCGCCCTGGCTCTGCCTGGGACGTCATATGCTTCAATAGTTAGAAAGGCAACGTCTGATCCTGGACCATCTGGGCCAACGAGCCCGGTTCTTTCAGCGCCCATTCGGAGCCCTTCTGCGGGCTCTATTCAATCCGGGCGCTCCCCTGGTAGAGCTGGCGGCAAAAAGGGTTTACACCCATCCCCGGCTAAAACCAGGGCTCCCCATTCTTCCCCTAGCGTGACCGTTTCCCGTAAGGCGAAATGGCCACGCGCCACACCGAGTCGTTAGACTCACAGGAAACAACACCCCTGAAGATGGTCGCTAGGCCATCTTCCAGGGTTCCTAAAGCTGTCCTCCGAAAGGAGGACAGAAACAAAGGAGCTTCGGCTCCTTTGCCCACGCCCCGAGGTGAATCGAGTGGCTCGGAGACGGTGGTTCCTCGAAAAGAGGCCTCCCCCACCTCCGAAGCCGCAACGCCTGCCTAAGGTTTTGAGGCGGAGTGAGGGAAAGACTTGCATGGCGAGCTTAACCTCCCCCAATAAGTCCTCGTAGGCGACAGCGCCTTCAGCGCTTTTTCGGGCCAACAGCGCCCGGGGTTCTGCCCCCGGTAAGCGTACGGCTATTCTAGTGAGGGTCTTCAGTTCGAGGAGGGCCCCCGCGTCTCCTCCGAGCTAGGCCTAGAGGGCATATTCCTTATTGGAATTGCTGTGGACTCCGGGCCAACTTGTAGGAGCTGCGGAGGCTCCCGTTAGCTATCTTTTTGCAGAAGACCATGCTAGGCACGTGCCTCCTGCCTTTCCTCCCGGAGTATAAGTGTCTTGCGACCCCACTACCGCGAGATGGCCGGGATGAGGGATGCGCGGTTTACACCCGGCATGATGTCTCCGTTCTATCTTTCTCTTTAGATCCTCCTAACAGGTAGTAGCTGTGCAACTGCACCTGGATAGGAGGTATACTCTGATTTCTGCGTACATTCCACCGTCAGCTGACTTCGACGCGGGTAACTTCCGCCTCGTCGTAGCACGGTTGCCGAGGCCCTATCTCTTGCTGGGAGATCTATTTTTTATTTATTTATTTTTTTAAGGGGCTATCTGGCGACTGCCCACTTAGGCATAAGTCGCAATAAGCAAACAGTCTAGTCCTAGGCTACTTTAAAAAAATTGAACAGGAAACAACAATAAAAACAAATGACAATAACAAAACAATAACAAAAGCAAAAACTAAACCTAGTTAAATAAAAGGCCGGCCTCCCCTAAATAGTCAACAAGTCCACCAGTCAATGTGCACGCACTCGTAATGAGCACAAAGGACAGGCGACAGCGACCCTGCCCATCCTGGTACCAGGACAGGTAACGTGCGCGAAGATCACCCAGACTGAGACATTCGACAAGAATGAGCAGAACAGTCTGGGGGACGAAGCAGTCGTCGCAATAGGGCGCAGGCGAGCGCTTTATCAAAGAGCGATGCGTCACACGAGTGTATCCGATTTGAACCTAGCACGTCACGTAATCTCTTGTAGCGAGTGGTGTATTGCCACCAGCTCGGCCGTAAGGACAGACGCAGCGCCTGGTAGAGCCCTTTTGACTTCAGAAAGAGGGGATACGGCGTGAAAGCCGACCCCCTCTTGGGACTTGAAGCCATCCGTATACACTGGCACGGTTCCAACGTGACAATATGTGTGCCCTAAAAAGGTCGAAGGCAATACTCCCGGTGCAGTACAAGCTTTGGAAGCAGAGGCGTGGCGACAAATAGCCAAATGTGGTACCCTACAGGGTGGCGTCCTTGGCAGAACCAGGGGCGCCACCGGCCCGAGAGCTATCTTTACCTCTCGAAGGCGTTTCCTGGCCCTGAACCCAAAGGGCTTAGAGTATGACTGGCGTCTCTTGGCGGCATAGGCACCATCTAGATCAGCTGCAGATGCAGTGAGAGCTGTTGGCGTCTGAGGGAGGAGCCGGGCTCGCGCGTACAGTCGAGTAATACACTGCACGCAGGGCAGAGCGAGTGGCATCTCCACAGCATCGACCAACAGGCTCTCAATGCGGGAAGTGCGGAAGGCACTGGTCGCAAGGCGAAGGCCGATGTGGTGGATCTAATCCACCTTGTGCAATAAACGCTCCCCACACAGACCAAAATAATAGAAGCTTTTCATATTTTCCGGAGAGAATACTTTTAAGTCGCTTCCGTTAGTATAACACATGCTTACGGAATGAATGAAATCTACGATGGAATGGAAACTCTCCTTGCTGCTATCAACTTTGAAGCCTCCCACTTGGAAAAAGCGCAAACCTGGAAGTCAATAGTCTACACTTCGTTCCGCAAAGTATTTATAGGAAACATATGTGCTTCCTCTGCTAATGAAAGAGCAATGCTGGTGAAAAGCACTATATACAGAGTGAATGGCCACCAAGACCGATAGATATCCCAAGTAGATTATAATGAATTCACAAGCAACCAGTCGGTACACAGGACTTTCTGTCCTAAAAATGATCAAGCAGACAACTAACAATACTTCGCGCACCGCATGTTGCAGGGTTACTAAGCTTTTCGAGAGATGATGTCCCTCATTTCCCTGGACTTTTATCTACCAAACCTTGGAGAATTTAGTGACGAACATGGAGAAAGATTCTCCTATGTAGGAGATTAGAAAAGATTGAGTTACCTTACTCAAAACAGCTTGACATGTTTATGTCCAAAATAATTTTGGGGAAAAATTGGAATGTTTATTTTTGACAGTTGTTCAGAGAGAGTACAATTTTGTTAAACACAACATTGACAATGATAAAGAAATCTATAAGCCTCTACATGATGGAGAAAAAGTTATGTCAGATTGAAAATTAGCGCTTTTTAATTAGTCAATAAAATTTCAAACCATTTCAGATCCAAAATCACTGCTGACTAGTGAGCAACTAAGCGTCAATGTCAATACAATATATAATGCTAAATATGGATACAGTCACAATGTCAATTGGCATTTTATATTATTTATTACTAAAGAAGTTATGATTGATTTGATTAGCATTCAGGAGCGGGGCTTATTGGTCTGAAATTAAGAAGCACTTCATAAAACAAAATATTAGACAACCTAACCACATCTGGCAATCACATTTTAATTCGAACCTTTTTTACTAATTTTTGAAGTGTGATACTACTATTTGGTTGAATATAATTGGTTATGTATGGATGCAACCTCCACTATTAAAAGCTAATATTGAGGTGAAGGCCCTTTTTGGAAATAATCGCCTTAAAGTTTGAATTTAAAGCTGTTGCTGGACTTTGTTAGGCGCTCCTAAGTTGATTATATTTAGCAACGCTCTTCTCCTTTGAAAAGTAATTAAAAATGGAGTTATTAGTTTTCTTAGGGGTTGATGAAAGTGTCTTCCAAATTTACGAATATAATATATAGTACTGAATCCGAAATGAAATCCTAAGGCGCACCTATCATAAATGGTGTCCATTCGGTCTTACTTTACTCTTGCTTAGCCAAAAATGTCACTCCGTTTTAACTGCCTTCCTTAATTGTCTTGAACCGATAGTATTACTAAAATCGAGAAAGGATATGTCAACGCTTATATATAGGTCATAGATACTCACGTAACAAAATAAGTTAAGTATAAGCGACGCTTTTAAAAACTGTAATTATCTAAAATTAGGCTTATATGTTCTAACTAATCGACTTTTTGGGGGTTACAAAAAATACCATTAATTTGGCTAGAGTAAGAACGAACTTCGATTTAGTTGCTCCAGGCTACATGGATGAAATGAATCCATACCAGTCAATTTTGCAAGCTTCCTTCTGTATAGAGATAGTATTGTATCAACTTCAGTAATCACTGCATTCTCAAAAATCAAAGTTTCATTAAACCCTCTAACATCAGCCACGAATGAAACTCACGATAATTCATCTTACGAGAATTTAGATTTTAATATTCTTTTTAGTTGGTTCTAGTTTCAAACATCACATAGTCCGCATTTCGAAAAGGAAAAATTTCTCTTTGTGCGGCTAGCTCTTTTTAACTAAATGTAAATTACTCTCAGAAAAATGAATATAAGATTCTGGGCACTTTTTGCCTTTATTTAACATACATTTTTTCTGGGAATGAATTACAGTTAGAAGGATTCATCTCATAATATAAAAAAAGGGGCGGCTACGAACTATATTGCATATATTTAGATGTTACTCTTTGGAAATTTAATGGGTTTAGAAAATATTCTAGTCAAGAGCAAAAAACATGGGTTGTAATTTATTGGTGATTTTATATTTACCTCATCAAATTCCCAAATAGTAACTCTTCGTCCATTTGATTCTGTATCCGCCTTTGTTTTCTCTATAAGAAAATATATATCATTCATCCGTTCTTCATTCATTGGATGAGCCTGTTTATTAAAACAAAAAATGCTGTATCTTATTTTCTTTATCCTGTTGGTTATTTAAATTTTTATTTTGTTGCGATTAATGTAAACTTCTTATTATTAACCTAAGCAAAAAACCTTTTTGTGAACTTTTGGAAGTCCTTTGAAATGTATATTTAGAATTGAAATTTACCAGGTTTTATATAACACGTTGCATCGAATGTAGGTTTATATAGTTTACTAGGGTGTTATTTCTTTTCGATTATTTATTTTTCGATTCAATGACACGTATTATTGAGTATTAATCTTAGGCCTGTTTACTTTCTAAAGGTTGCATTGACTACGGGAAAGTCAAGGTGGATATTTATTGTTTTAATTTCGATGAAGTTTCGTTAAGTTACGGCTACATTATTTTGGGATCATTGCAAGACAACGATCCCTCGCCCATGTTAGGGATCACTATTAGGATTGAGTTTTTTGTTATTAATAATTGATAATAATATTAAGATAAGATAAAGTAAAAAAAACTACTTAGGATTGAATTTGGCTGAGATAAAAATAGTTAGGTAAGGTTAGTTTAGGTTCAAATGACATAACATAACCTAAAACTAACTTGACCTAACCTAACCTATCTTATGTGGCAAAATCGATTCGGTTTGAGTGGTTTTATATGTTTTTGACATCATATTTCCCATTTTCTCCTTGGATTAATATTCTACTTTTTTGTTAGTTTTATTGTGTTTATTTAATTTGTTTGTTTCATCTTTTGTTCATTAGTAAAAGTTGTTTTACCGAATATTTTTTAAAAAAACAATTCGTTTATTGGGGAATATCAACTAGGATTGATATTTTAATGGAGCCATCTTCTAGGATTTAAATATCTTGTAGTCATTAAGTAGGAATATTGTTCTCTGGGTCATTGTCTAGGATTGATCCTTATTTTTGGCTAAAGATTCTCAATTGTTCGTTAAGACTATCTTCGTAAAAAATCTAGCAAAATTAGGGTTTCTATACTCTGTCAATACAGTCCGATTTCTTTGATGTTGCTCTCTAGGATTAATTCAAAAGAACACGTAGGTTCTTCAACAGCTTGCGATAGTAAACAATCATTTAGTTTGTTTTAATAAGTGTGCTCTAATTATCAGATCGGTGGGTTGCATGTCAAGATTTGGATAGTTGTAAGCTATCCAAATGCCTAGCTGGAATCTTATCAAATGCGGTGGGTAAAATCTCTCACTCACATATTATCCACTCATCGAACCTTATTTCCAAAATTTAAAATCTTGACCTCAGTGGTAAAAAGCTGTTAAGCTTTGGCGTAAATAGTTTGTTTACAAAAGTCCCGGCTGATGAAGCACTTGACGTGTTATCGAAATTTCTTCCCAATTTAGATATTAACCTACCTGTACCAATAACTAAAATTATTAAATTAGTGCTCTTATGTGTAACGATTAATGTATTTTCAACTAAAGATAAGTTTTTTCGCCCAAAATATGGCCTAAGTATGGGTAACCCTCTTTTCCCCACCTATGCAATCTATTTATGGAAAACTATGAAATGACCCTCCTTCCTAGGATCCATTACTAACCTCTCATCTGGTTCTCATATGTAGACCACATCTGCCCGGATGGCACATAGACAACAGCAATTTTAATGAATTTTTCAACAACTGGAATTCGTTGCATCCATCGATAAAATTCAAAGTAAAATGGGGACAGAATAATTCTCTACCGTTGTATGTAGAAGTAAATAACCACCATTTAAATAATTTCAGTGCTCAGTCTATCGAAAGCCTACAAATTCAAATGCTTACATACATTTTTTCTCACTACATGAAAAATCCGTTAAGATATCTGTTATTTCTTTCCTCTTTCTCTGAGCCTATAGAAAGTGCAACCCAATTATCCTTCAGGAGGAAACTAACCAACTTATGTGCAATTTCATTGAAGTAAAATATTCAATTCACCTCATAAATAGATGTCATTCCAAAGCACTAAAAAACTTCTATACCACCTCTACACCACGAAGGGATGCTTTAGAAAAAAAAGTATTAGTTTCCCAAATGCTCTAGCTTTTGAACCGAAATAACATAGATATTACATTCAAATATTTTAATACCATTCGAAAATGCTTGACTAGACTGCGCCCAATCAATCTCTATGCTGAAGTTTTCAGTATACCATGCTATAATTGCCAATTAACAGACATCGGCGTGTCAGGCCACTTTAATAAGAGGATGAAACAACATATAGCTGATTTGAAAAGGTGTGCGAACTCATTAAGTGTCTTTATACACATGCAAAAGCACGAGCATAGAATTGATTTTAATCATGCAAAAATCATTATAAATCAAACACATATTTGATGAGAATTGCGGAATCCATCATCCACAAAGTTGATAATTTAAATTTATTTGGTAGGTCATACAAATTTAACAAATATATAGAGAATAGAGTCACTAATCGTATTTATAGGGCCCAGGACGCAATGTGTATGGGGGATTAACAGCCCTCCAGATTGTTTCTGGTTCAATTTCATTTTGTTTTGCTGGTCATTCACGCCAGATACACTCGAGTTTTTTTTTCAAATTGTTTCCTGCCATTGCATTTTGTTTAAGATGTGTCTTACCTTATATATACTGTGCTTCTTGACTAGTTTCTTTATTACTAGTTGAAAATAGCATCTTGCCGTAACTAGCCTGATAATTATAAATAAAATCTTCAAAATATGTATATATATATATATTTATATAGGTCGTGGTATGACATTACATTATATCAATACCATATATATCTATGAGGGAGGGACTAATAACTTAAAGGCGAACCGACAAGGAACGGAACGCCACGAGTTTTGACGCGCGGAACAGTGAGATAAGAGTGCAACGAAGTCAGGTAAAATTTGGGCAATGACAAAGCTCAAAGGTATTTAAAGAGGCATGTACAAAAATATAATTTTATTTACATAAAATAAGAGAATAAATGGGCAAAATTAAATTGGTGAATGAGGGGGGAAATTGCAGAGTTATGCGCCAGACTCAGAAGTTAGAAATTAACGCGTTACAGAAAGAGACTATTCAAATGGGGAGGATTAACTCAATTGTGTTGCTGAAAGGGGAGAGGGCTGGGCTTACGGAGGATTCCGGGTGAGACGTTAGGGTAAGCCTTCACGGACTTCTTCTGCAGGCAATAAACTTGAGGCGAGGGCGCTCGGAGCTACTGAGTGGGAAGTTAACGTGATGACGGTTCTCCAAAAGGGGGTGTGGGCGGTAACGTCCGGTCCAGAGGAGAGTATTTCAGCCACCTAAAAACGAGGGGCAAACGAGAAGGGCTTCGACAGGAGTTGATAAGTGGAGTCGGAAAAATCGCTCGGTAGCCATCGTCAAATGGAGTTGCCTCACTGGCTGGGGCTAATTCCAACACGCAAATAGTTCAACCGTCACTTTGCTTTGTTGTTAGCACCTGACTTGGAACTAGGGGAATCTTCTTGGGTCCGTGCGAGACTCCTCAACTCTGCGTCTCCCACATGGAAAACAAGCTCTATATATATCTGAAGCTTCCCCCACGGTGGTGGTGGGTGGGGGGCAGTGCTATTCTCGAATAGCCTCGAATCTTCACGCAGAGGAAATTCTAACCCGCGTAAAGGTGGTCCATGGCGGACGCGGTTCGAGGCTACGGCTTGTGAATGAGGGGGGGGGGAGGCTTACCAATTTATGCCTAACCAAATTCTAGAATCTTCTCCAGCGCAAGGATTTCACTTCCGTGCTGGAAAAGAAATTCCACGTGGAATTGTCCCACAATATATATATATATATATATATATATATATATATATATATATATATATATATATATTTATATATATATATATATATATATATACATATTCATATATATATAACCTTAGAAACAGCCAACCTTGAAAAAAAAGTTTAATTATGTTATTATTATTTGAGAACAATATAGTTACGCGTAAATTGTAAATTATGTTGGAACTGTACCTAGAATAAGATAAAAAAGCATGAAATAGGTCAGGCAGTTGTAGAAAATATGTTGAAAATTCTATTCTGTTGTGGATGAACGGGAAAACTTTTAAATATAATTGGTTTTACTTTCGTAATGGCATTCAATTAAATTGTGTTGAAATCGACGATTAGGCGTGTTTTTCCAAAAGTGTTTTGATCCCGATTTCACACTTCAGACGCTCAGCCAAGTGGTTCTTAATTCACCGCTGCATTAAATGAAGGGAATTTGAATATTCTAAACACTCGATTGAATGCGAAGCCATTAAATAAAAAATATAAAATATAAATAAAGTAAATCCGTCACCACAAATGGTTGGATAATGAAAAAAAATTATATTTAATAATAAAGGATGATATATAAATAATTATCAGATTACCGATTATACCATAGCATATTATTCCTATAACAAAAGTTTAACAAAAGGCCAAACATTTATTAATGGCAGATTATAGGCTAGCTTACGACGACAGAGAAAAGGAGTTTCTAGCATATATAATATGCATATAAATAATTAAATCAGGAGGAATAAATGTAAATATAGCAATCATTTTAGGACAATAACTTTTCTGGGTTGACCGCAAGAAGACAAACTCATAGCTTACATGCACCACCTCATTTCGTTCACAATAACTCCGTTGAAACTTACGTACTTTCCTTAAATTCAATCGAACATAAACAACAATGTGACTTGATTATCCTTCATCATGAAATAGAGTACCTAATTTGTAGTTTTAACTAGCTCAATATCTCCCCTGTACTTGATTAACCATTATCATTGTAAGGCAAGAACCAAATTATATTCTATTCAGTCACCAAAAAAAGATGAATTTCAAAATGCCTCATGTTCCCTTACACTCCTTTTTTAACCATTGTGGAACCATACGCTAATAATAACAGAGAGCAGATTTCGTTGCACAAACTACCACTCTGAAGTGTAGTTGATCCCACCTATAGAGTGGCATATAACCTACATTACTAAATCTGATCATTTTACTATAACGATTAAAGAACACATTTGAGATATTAAGAGAAGTGGATGATTATAATATATAGGAAGGAGATCACGACAAAAAAACTCTATATATATCTAATATAGTTGCAGCCTCAATACACAAACCACCAAAACCTGACAATCAGAGATACTAATAGCACTTACCTTATAGACTTACAACCACTATCTAAGAGTTAAATTTACCCTATATTCGTATAATATTTTTTAGTTTATTGTACATTTTTATGTATTTTACTTTACTGAAGGTCTTTTTCTTTTTTTAATTAAATCATATATATAATTGTGGCTTCTCTTATTCAACCTATATTTTCATGTTAGTGTGGTAGCTTTCGATGTATATATATATATATATATATATATATATATATATATATATCCTTGACCAAAATTATCGGGTAGGTATGAAAAAGTAAAGAATATGAAAGAAACTCATTTATTTTATACTTGAAATAATAATACAAATTAAGATTTTTATCAATAATGAATATTTGATGTGTCAACCTTTTTCTTTTATAACCGCTTTTTTGCGTTTTTCATATTGTGCATAAATTATTGGAGCATCCTTCTGCCAAACAATGTGTGATACTAACGTCTATTTCTATTTTTTTGCAGTGATTAACATATTGTTAACTTACGAGGGGCGGTCAATAAGTTTTGCGAATCGGTAGGGCAAAACAGAGGTAGGGGGATGGCTGTTTGTGGGGGTGTTAGGACAAGTTATGACAAGTCAGGACCTGCAGCCGCACGCTCCTGCCTCGTCTATTTAAGAAGCAGTAGCTAATCGCAGATCGTCAGTCACAACTTTTTCAACAATGGAGAAGGTTGAGCACCGCGCGGTGATCAAATTTTAAACCAAGGAAGGCAAGAATGCAAAAGAGATCCATTAACTCATGGTTGTAGTGTACACCGACACCGCCCCTTCCTATGCAACCATTGCTCGCTGAAATAGGGAGTTTCGCCATGGTCGTGACTCCCTTGAAGATGACCCATGTCCAGGACGCCCGTCAGACGTGACCAACAAGGTCGAAAAAATCGAGCGAGAAATTAGAATATCACATGTAAGTGTTATCAACATCATCCACGACCATTTGGCCATGACCATGGTCTCTGCCAGATGTGTCCCTAGAAACCTCACGCCCCATAATCTACTTCAACGTCGTCAAAGTCCACAAGGCCAGAGTTGCACAAGCTGCCCTGCCCGAGTGCAGATTCGAGGAGCTCAACCATTCTTCCTACACTCCAGATCTGGCCCCTAGCGACTACTTCTTATTCCGCCAGCTTAAGGCTGTACTGCGTGGACGCCAGTTTGGGGCCGATGAAGATGTCCAGCTCTCCGTCCAGGAGTGGATTGTACAGCAGTCTGGAGATTTCTGGTTTCCGGGAATTCAAAGCCTCAGGGACAAGTGGCGCAAGTGCATTGAAGTCGAGGGTAGTTATATTGAAAAATAATTAAACACTTTTCTTTATATTTCGTTTCCTTATACCTGAATTGCAAAACTTATTGCCCGTTCATCGTACAAGTGGTAAATTTTTGTTAAAATGTCACCAAAGAAACAGATTCTTGAAGCTCAAAGAGCTCAAATCATTCCATTGTCTAGAGAGGGATTATTCCATGTCAGCATTGCAAGAAACTTGAAATGTTCAAGAAACCGTGTCCAAATAACCATTAAAAGGTACAATGAGACCAATTATTTCAAAAACAGTGATCGTCAAGGTCGCAAAACATGGACAACTATGAGCGAAGAGAGGCTGCTTTAAAGGATAACTATGGCGGATAGAAAAGACTTTCTTCTGATATACCTGTTGAGTTTCGGGCAGCAAGAAACAAAGATATCGAGACGCAAAGGGAAAACAAGGTTATTAAAAGCTGTGATCAAAGAATGTAAGGCTACAAAGCAACCGTGGGTGTCTCAGGTGAACAAGGAGAATCGATTTTCCTGGGCAAAATAACATGAAGATTGGACTGTTAATGATTGGGCTAAAGTTGTTTGATCTGATGGATGCACCTGTAAGGTCGATTTTTCACATTAGTTTTCACCAATTTATTTCAATTGTACACATTTTTATTGGATACTAACACTTTAATTCGATAGCAAAAATGATCAGTAAAATTGGTATTTCTCCTCAGAACTTTGGAATCCCTGAAGCTTTTTATGTCCTTTGAAGAGTTGAGTAAGCTTATAATCTGAGATGTGTTCTACCAACAGTAAAATTTGGAGATGGTATTGTAATTGTTTGTGACTGCATGTTTTCTTCAGGTGCAGGAATGTTGTATACTTGAGAGTGCAGAATAAATTCTAACCCCTGCAGCAGCATGTTAGCCCAGGTTTATCCAACTTACTCCGATAGAATTCTCAATGATGACATACAGAATAGTGTAATCTTTTAACAAGTCAGTGCTCCATGCCACCCATCTAGAGTTTCAAAGGGTTGAATTTAAAAGAAACGGGTGACATTGATGGAAAGGGCCCCTCGATCTCCAGACCTTAGCCCATTGAACATTTGTGGTCACACTTATGCACAAGAGTGAGGCCGCCCAAATGTCCTTCAAAAAGTGAATTAACAGCCAAAATTCATGAAGAGTGGCAGAAAATTAAGCCAAGCCCCTGTTTCAACTTAGTCTCAAGTATGAAAAAACGCACAAAAGCAGTTATACAAGCAAAATGGGGACACATCAAATATAAATTATTGATATAATATACCCAAGAATGTTTTAGGGTATAATGTCAAGTATGAAATAAATGAATTTGAATTGTATTCTTCACTTTCTGAAACCTTCCCCATAATTATGGCCAAGGCTGTCTATATAACAAAGCGCATATGGAAAATCCAAAGAAAATTACAACTACTTTTGAATTTAATTCATAGTTCATTATCAAGAAATGAAAGGAAACAACAACAAACTGCAATATAAAGTCAAGAGAAAGAAAGCTTAACCCTAGAAATTTTACCAATTATGGAATGAATTAGCAGGATTACGAGTAAATGGAGGATGTAATTAAAGGGGGCGGTATGGGGGAGTAAGGGCATTTTTGACTAGAGGACAAACAAATCTCCTGCTTATCAAGGGATTTGTGTTGAATTGTCAATCGGAATCATTAAAGTTTGAAATTTCCTTTATTAGATATGTCAATTAAATTGTTTTCATTTGAAATGTACAGAAACAAACTAAAAGAAAGACTTCGACGGTGCATTTAAGGAATATAATAGAATTATTATTACATACTAAACAAAAACTATGTAATAATAATTATATTATATTCCCATACTCGCTCCAGTTAATTAATTTTAAAAAGTTGGCTTGTGGCAACAACATCAATGTTGCCCTGGATTACGAAAAAACGATCAGAAATAGTCGGTCTGAAAATTGATCCGCCGATAAAAAACAGAGATTTGTTCTATTTCATACAAAATGCGACATGCGCAGTTGGTTTCTTTCTTCTAGTTTGTTTGTCCACATGTCAAATGAAAACAATTCAATGACATTCATAATGCAAAAATAATTTTTACTTTTCACAATTATATCCATAGGCGTATAGTAGAATCAGCTGTTATAAAAGAAATCCAAAACTTTAATATTTCCAATGTGCAATTTTACACAAATCCGTTGATAATCAGGAGATTGTCCTTACTCAATTCAATAAGGCCGCTGCTTCCCCATACCGCCCAATCTAATCACATTCTGACGTGTAACTTTGTGTGTCCCTAGGTTAAGCATCTCTGTATTCTTTTCCTGCATATATATATATAAAATAATAATAATAATAATAGGTATTTATAAGGCGCCCTTCAGGGCTGTTAACCCTCCCAGATCGTCTCTTTTTCTCTGACCTTCCATTTGTATTTCTCAATTTTTATTACCTCGCCTTTTTTAATTTTTAATCGAAATGCCGCTATTTGTCTTTATGATTGGATAAATTTCTTGTTTTGGGCCTTCTCTTTCTCACCCACTGTCTAAATATAACGATTTTCCATTGTTTGCGCCATTTCTTTAATGAACTTGGAATAGATTTCCAAATTAATTTGAATTTGCGTTTCTGTTTCTGTTATTGCATTTATTGCTTATTCACTCTATACGTTTTCAGATTTGCGAATATATATATATGCTATGTACGCTTGGTGTAACTTTGTGCTACAGTATTTTATTGTTATTTTTTTTTTAAATAATGCAGCCATGTGTCCAAAATTCAGTGATTCACCTATGCCTAAAAGGAAATCAGTGAGAACGACAATTGAATTGAAAAAAGAACACGTTGCGCACTTCGAAAGTGGAACACGTGTCTCTGACCTAGCAACTCAGTATGTTATGGCGAAATCAATCATATTGTAAAGCCTGAAAAATAAAGATGCAATAAAAGGGGCTAATGTGGCACAAAGAGCGACTGTTCTTGCTGTGAACAGGACACCTATAATTGTACAAGTAGAAAAAACTTTTTTTTAGTTTGAATTAATGAAAATCAACTTAGTGGTAACTAACTTTCTGAAACAATAATTTGTGAAATAATAATTGTACAAGTAGAAAAAACTTTTGTTAGTTCGAATTAATGAAAAACAACTTGCTTGTAACAAAATTTCTTAAACAATAATTTGTGAAAAAGCAAAGTGGTTGTATGATGACCTTAAGCGAAACAGCCCTAGATTTAGTGCGCAAAGTGATAAATTTAAAACGCGTATTTGGTCGTTTGATCGATTTAAGAAGTGAAGTAGCATTCACAGTATTGTTATGAATGGGGACACTGTCAGTGCACACAAAGTTGCAACTGAAAATTTTGTTGGGGAATTTATAAACTTTGGAGAGAGTGAGTGATTTACTCCTAACCAAGTTTGTAATTGTGAAGAAACTGTCCTCTCCTGGAAGAAGATGCCTAAGAGAACCGATCTCACAGAAGAAGAGGAATCATTGCCCGGACACAAGCCTATGGAGGACAGGCTTACAATCTTGTGTGTGCTAATTCTAGTGTGGACCTCAAGACTAAACCTTTGCTTGTCTACCACCAACAAAACTAAGGAGTGTTCAAGAAAACTAATGTTATAAAAGTAAACTCAGTGTAATGTTGAGGGTTAATACTAGGGCTTGGGTAACAAGGCAGTTTTTAATCAAGTGGATGTATAAAGTGCTTGCCCTGAGTGTAAAAATATACTACCACTCAAGGCACTTATAAGAAAAGACTTTCTTACCCTCCATCCATGGAATAAGACCTGATGGGTGAATACAGCTTCATCTAAGTGAAGTTTTTTTCCCCCTAACACCACTCATCTAATCCAGCCTAGGGATCAGCAGGTCATTTCAAATTTCAAAAAGCTTTACACAAAGGCACTTTTTCAAAGGTGCATTGAAGTGACCTCTGGAACAGAACCAACCCTCAGGGACTTTTGGAAGAATAATTTCGATATCTTTCATTGCTTGCGGATAATAGACAAAGCCTGGGGAGAAGTTTTCTTAAGGACGTTGAACTCTGTCCGGAAGAATTGGTGGCAAGAATGTGTGGCAGGCAGAGACTTTGAAAGCTTTGACACAGAGCCTGCAATGGTCGAGGATATTGGGTCTCTTTGGAAAACCATGGAATGATGATGTGAACGAGTTGGTCGAAGACCACAGAAATGAGCTGATCACTAAAGAACCCGAAAAACTGCACAGGAAGCAGCAAGGAGAAGTGGTCGAAGAAATATCTACATAGGAGGAGGAAAGTATGGGAAGCATTTCCACTTCAGAAATTATAGAACTGTGTACCAGTGTGAGAAACACAAAGAGTGACGGACAAATGGCAGCCTAATACTGCAGTGGTCAACAGAAGCATCAACCTGTTCAATGACAACGTTATTGACCATTTTAAAAAAAATCTGAAAAATCGTCAAAGGCAAACAACATAGGATAAGTTTTTACAGAAAGAATCCCAAGATTCCTTTGCTGCCAAAAGACAGAAAAAAGGAAAAGACACCAGAAAGAGAGAAAACGCCAAAAGGGATGTTACCTAAAGGCTTTTTTCGGAGGTGACTTCCCTTCTAAACAGTAACATTAACATCCCTCCTCCTTCCACTTATGCCATCAGATCACCTCTGTACAGGTAAAGTGCAGTTAAATTTTTATTTATTTCATGTATGTGCAGTACTGTATATTTATTGTTTTTTTCATAGCTTTTATGTATTTTATGCTTAAAATACTATTACATATAAAGAGTTAAATAAGCAATCATCCTGAGGGTCTGGAACGGATCAATCCAATTAACATTAATTTTTATGAGAAAAAATGTTTCGCCATTCACGCAACTCGCACTTCGAATAGCCTCTTGGAACGTTTTGTGTACGAATATCGGTGTTCCACTGTATATATATATATATATATATATATATATATATATATATATATATATATATATATACTTAATTGAAAAATACACTTCCAGCCTGATGGTGAAACAGACTAGTGATTATTCTGATATTATTGCCTTTTATTTTCACGGAAGATAGCCAAATAATATGAAGAACGATTAATAAGCCAACCTAAATTAGCTTAAATATCTACGTTTAATTATCACTGAATTCGAACCCGCAAATATCTAAAGGGCTCGAGCCTATTTCAAAAGGGAAGGGAATGGCTGGAAGTCACAAATGATATAAAGTTAGAAGGGGATAATGGATAAACAAAAAGTTAAAATTTAAAAACTTTTTCATATGTTATAATTTAATTAATTTTAATCCATTTGTTTCTTAAACATGATGACTTTACTTTTAACAAAGACATTCCGAAAAAAGTTATTCCATGTTTCTGTGGTTATATAAGAAAAATATCTCCTCTTTTGCAGTTCAATCTTCTGTTTACTATTTACTACCGTTATTTCTAGTCTTCACCGTATTATCTGGTTCAAATATTAAATTAATTGTTTATAGTCGTAAACCAGTTTTGTATTTTAATTACATCGCTACCAATTACCCAGTAACATCAAATTGGTGGGAGTCGATTTGTCCTTATAAAATCTCTTTCTAATTTCAGAAATTAATTGGCTTACTTCTCCCTGTATGAGATATAATAATGCAGTATCCTTTGGACTTCATATGTATAGGGTCTTGCAATCAAATTATACCTATAAGGGGAGGAATTTATCATTTGGATAGCTATATTAGATTGTTTTGAAAATTCAGATCACTCGAGATTACATCTTAATCCTTTTCCACGTTGACTGACTGTATTTAAAATTTCTTCGCAACATTGTAATTAATTTGGTAGAATTTCATAACCTATATACATTTCTTACACTTTTTCATGTTTAAATGAATCTCCTAGTTTTTCTAACATTCCACTCAACTCTTCAAATATTTTATCAAGTTTTTGCCGCCACTATTATTTTACCGTCATACTATCTTGGTATCATCAGAAAATCTTTAAATTTTACATAAGTCAATATTAAGATCGTTTACACTTATTCTATGGAACGAATGTCCGATTACTGATCCCTGACGAACACGGCTATTAACCGAAGCACACGGAAAATTATTTCCACATACAACACGTCAGTGCATATATTATAATAAGCTGCTCCCTATTCCAAAATTATGACCCCAGGCAAGGTTCTACCCAGTTTTGTGGAGATGAAATCCACTTGTCTCCCACTTATTTATTTGTATTTTATTACTTAACTAGTGAAGCGTAATTGACGATATCTCATTACACGTTGAACATTGAAATATAGATTTTGTTATTAAATTCTTTCTCTACTCTTTTTCATAGTGGAGAAACGCCATTTAGAGATGTTGTTACCTCTTACAAATCTACTCTCTGTAATAAATGTTTAAGAACCTGTAAATTATCTTATGTATTATAGTTAATTCTTTTCCAACCTGTTTTAGAGGATGATTACAGTCAATATTCTGATAGTCTGCTCTTGATTATATAAAAGAAATGGTTATACAGCCTTGGCCAAAATTATGGGGCAGGTATAAAAGAGTGAAGTATATGATTGAAAATCACTTATTTCACGCTTCACCATAATACAAATAAACATTTTTACCAATATTCTAGCAATAAATAATATTTGATATGTCCTACTTTGGCTTTTATAAGCGCTTTAATGCGTTTTTTCTCAATTTTCTGTCATTCAATGTGGTTCTGATGTAGCTGCTCAGTTTGGCAGCAAAAAAACAAAGAGATATCAAGATGCAAAATGAAAAAAAGGTTATTAAAACCTAGGCTCAAAGGATTTAAGGCTAAAAAGAAACAATGGCTGTTTCAGGTGAACAAGAAAAAGCGATTTTTTCGGCAAAAGAGCATGAAGTTTGGATTGATGATGATTGGGCGAATGTTGTTTGGTCTGATGAAAGTAAATTTGAGGCCGATTCTCTACATTATTTTCCACTAATTTATTACGCTTGTCCACATTTTTCGGATACCAAAATTGTGATGGGATACCAAAAATTATCAGTATAATTTGTATTTCTCCTCAGATGTCTGAAGTCCTGGAGCTTTTGATTTTCATTTCAGAGATGGGAAGCTTGTGATCCGAGATGTGTTCTCCCCAAGGTCAAATTTTGGGTGTAACTTTAATGTTTTGGGGCTTCTTGTCGTTTTCAGGTCCATGATTGTTGTTCAATTGTGAGGGCAGAATGAATTTCAACACTTACAACAGCATGTTAGACCATGTTTATCAACTTTCTTTACGATGTTGTAATCTTCGAATAAGACCATGCCACATATTTAGTCTTAAAATGTTTGTTTGAAAAGAAAGGGGTGACGTTGATGGAATAGGTCCATCAAACTCCAGACCTCAACTTAATTGGACATTTCTGGTCACACTTGGGCACAAAACTGAGGGTCCACTAATGTTCCTCAAAAAATAAATTAACAGCCAAAATTCATGAAGAGTGGCAGAAAATTGAATTACCCACCTGTGCCAACTTAAGCTCAAGTATGAAAAATGCCTAGAGGCAGTTATAAAAAGCGAAGGGAGGACACATCATACATATATTAATTATTGGTAGAATACGCAAAAATGCTTACCTGTATTTTGTAAAGTATGAAATCATAGTGTTTTAATCATATTCTTCACTTTCTTATACTTGACATATAATTTGCCCAAGGCTGTATTTTAGTTCTTTCTCTCTTTCCTGTCACCTATTTTAAAACGAAACAGAACTTGGGCGTTGCTGTTTTTCGTTTTACTCTCGAATTTTTCCCAAATTTCTTTTAGTAGCCACGCTTAATTCTCAATAAGACAACATCCTTTCATTGTTATTTTTCCATGTTTGATATTTTAAAATAGATTCTATTATCTTATTGTATCATTGTTTCAATCAGAACTTTGGCAGATAATCATTTACTTCGGCATACCTGTCTTGTAGTGTAATTTCAACGATATTACTTTACTTTTGATTTTCCAGTTGAGTAATCTGAAGTGGCTAACTGTGCGCACTGGAACGTAAAAGTGACAACTTTGGGCGGAACTTTAACGAACAGCTGTATGAAACGAGATGAAGGTACTCTAAAGATGATAAAAGAAATAAGATAACGTTTACAAGAAAAAAACTACGTGACTCAGTCCTAAAGAGACAGTGATTATCCGGGAAAGACGTTTTAAAGTTATTTTTATTCATTTATTTGTGATATTTTGGTGTGAAACTCTATAAAAAAATAATATATAAATATATATAGTCCAGACACTACACAGAGCTCTTTATTGACGTTTCGCCTCTTGGCTTCCTCAGAATGGAACTGACAAGAGAGATGGAAGATCGCCGCTCGACCATTCGTAGAGTTAGTCTAGGTCACGGTCAATTGCTATCCCCTGGCCATTTCCCCCTCGTCTTGACCCTTTCGCCTCTTCATTAATGAGCCTTGCCGCATCTGTCGCCAGCTTGAAGAAACCGTCTCGGTGATTTTTCGACCTATAGGAGAGAATATATGTAGCTTCAATAATCCTATATATTCTCTCCTATAGGTCGACAAATCACCGGGACGGTGTCTTCAAGCTGACAACAGGTGTGGCAAGGCTCATTAATGAAGAGGCAAAAGGGTCGAGACGAGGAAGAAACGGCCAGAGGAGAGCAATTGACCGCGACCCAGACTAACTCTACGAATCGTGGAGCGGCGATCTTCCATCTCTCTTGTCAGTTCCATTCTGAGAAAGCCAAGAGGCGAAACGTCAATAAAGAGCTCTGTGTAGTGTCTGGACTTTTTTTTTCCCCCATCCATTCTCACCTATACGTCAAGTCTTTCATGCAATATATATATATATATATATATATATATATATATATATATTGGCATCTAGTTTTCACTATAATTCCTTCCTTCTCAACTAAGTGCTTTTCAAGTTGCACTTTGAAGGGGAAATGCGGAGTGTGATTAATGAGAAGGTAGGTTTAGTTCCTGGTGATAAGAGATCACTTTTGTTTGAAATTTACCATCTTTAAACTGTAGAGTTTCTTAGATTAATGGGAACTTTCCATCTTACTTTAACGCAAATAAACAAATATGATCATAAAATATTAAAAAATAAACAATTGTCGTAGGTCATGTTAGATCTCCTGGCCTCTGTTTTCAGTTGCATACTCCTTGGAAGATCGTTCTAGGAAAAGTGTTGTCAATTTGACAATACATTCTCACCACACATATTTTTGAGGGTATACACGAGTTATTCAAGCTTTCAAAGAAATAATATAGATAAAATAAAATCTTTTGGCCTAGCTTTAAAAGGGAGGAAAATCTGAAGATTATAATCAAAATATATTTTATGAATTTAATACAAAGGAGAAGAGAATTGAATTAACATATAAATAGGGTACACTAGTGATTTAAGGCGTCTTTTTTAAATATAACTATAGGTATTTCGATATTCACTTATTACAAAATCAATCTTCCTATAGTTTATCTGCAGTTGTTGCAGATATATATGATATATAAAACCTTTAGTAACTACTGGAAGCCACTGGTTGCACTGTAAAATACTTAAATGTAATGATACCACTCTTATTATTTGCATGTTCCTGTATAGGTGTGTGGAGCTGCGTGCTTTCACGGGGGTAGGGTTCATTGAATTACTGGATTAATTCAAGGTTAACTCAATCAGATCATCCTTGCGATCAAACACAAGTATGCAATATAACAACTATTCTTAAAATAAAATATTGTAATTAAGAAAGTGACAGGCAAATAAGTAAGTAACGGAGCAAAAGTTAAAAATAAAAAACGTTTAGCCTTATATTTTTTGTATACTCTTTATTGCACAATATTCTCTCACAAAAAACCATTAAACTGTCTTCAACGCACATGAGATACAATATTAAGTATTTTCAAGAGAACACAAGACAAAATATGTTCTTCTCCGAGAAATCTTAAAACTCGAAACCTGACATAATCTTAACAAGTTAAGGCTTTCCCTACAACTACCATAGCGAACCGGTCTCTGCAATCCCCAGTGATCACATAGGGATCCTTACACCATCTCACTCGTGCTGATCCAGCTAACAGTCAGTCTTCGCAAAAACTACGCCCAGGTCAACTAGTAACGTTAAAAGAGATAACTCAGTCAACACGGCTAAGCTGACTTAAGCGATTCAACCTTGGAGGAGGTCGACGATAATTTGGAAAGGATAACTGCGTCTCTTCTAGAAGCAGACCGAGAATTTGTACTCAAGTCAGGGTACAAAACATATCCTCTACCCAGATGGAAATAGTATGAAGAGATAAGACGGGCAGTTCCAAACCGGGAAAGAATCTCGCTACTACGGCCGCTAAGCGTCAAGCTAAAAGAGGGTGCCAAAATCCAACAGGATGAAACTTGCAAAAACCTAATTGCCAGAGTCGATAGCGAGTTGAACCCGGCTAAATTGAGGCATCAAATCAGAAAGTTAAAAGGACTAAGAGGAAAAGTGGAGGCTCGAATTAAAGAAAACGGGGATTATAGAGAGGATCCGGTGGTCCTGGAAGAAACATTTATAACTTACTGGAAAAATGTCTTCCGCATTACTCCAGAAGACAATAAATGGTTTGACCAGGAATTCAAAATCAGATAATAAATCGTTCGCATGCACAACTCCAAGTAGACGAAAGCAATGAGATAGTGGGACAGAGACGTCCCCTAACACTTAAGGAGGCCATGGCCAATGTGAAGTCCTTTGAACAGAGGGCAGGGGCTAGATAGGCATTACTAAATGCACCACAGCAGATCATTCAGGGAATCAAAAACATCTCCAATGCTTACCTGAATACGAGTCACTTCCCAGACCGCTTAAAGGGTGTCAAAATCTTTATACCAATGGGAGGTAAATCCCTTAATCAACTGGTCAATTACAGGCCAATCTCACTGCTTGAATTCGTGGCGAAAATCTACGAGAATCTGCTGCAGACCGGCTTCTAGACTAATTTGCCGAGCTAGAAACTCACAACTCTCAGCAACTCGGGTTCCTCTGTAATTATATCATAGAGAGGAGAGCCCAAATATCGTTCTAAAGCTACGCAGGACCCAGATTAAAACTCGACGTGAAAGTTTCACAAGGCAGCTGTCTGAGTTCGTTACTATACCTTGTGTATACAATATAACTACATCTATGCTCCAGTGCTGGCGAAACGATTTATCTGCAGTTCAAAGACAACATTACATAAATCTTTCTAAGGCCTTTCTGGAACGCTGGAGTTAAATCAAAGATCGAAAACGTCAACAGATTATAAAAACAGTGGAAAATTAAGACGAACCACTGGAAAGTAGATTACGTTATCGCCGACGATGAACACTACCATTAGTCTAACGAAGGAAAAATCCTGGGCTTACGACTAATCCAATCTATATATAAGACCCACATAAACCACAGAGTCTACCTAACCAAAAGAGAGCTTAAAAAACTTGACAGGTGGCAAAGCCTCAAAGTGCCGAATAAAAAGAATCTGTACACTCCTTTGGTACGCTCCGTACTAGTGTACCCGGTTGTAATTAGGCAGATGGCTAGCTGTAGTTCTCACAGGACGATGCAGACTGTAGAGATTTTAATGCCACACTGCTATAACTGGAGCGAGAAGGATGGACGTATTAGGCAAACATTCCTACACGAAAGAACGGAACTGATGCTGATTACTATGGAGATCCAGAGGCTGGAGAGAAGGACATGGGAAAAAGTGGAAAAAGAAATCCTCCCTACAATCAATAGCAATGTTGCCATTTCTCAACAAAGGCAACGCACAGTCGAAAGAGCATCATTATTTCTTAGCGGAAGAAACTGTGAAGTAGAAGACATAGGAACAATTTATACGTAACAATGCAAAACTAACCAACAAAATCAGGACATTAAAACCAAATAAACAAAACAATAACAAAATAAAAGAGACGAAGTGCCTAAGTTAAAAACAAACTAAACCGAAAATAAATAAATAAATGATTAGTAAAATGTGAAAATAAGCAGCAAAAGATAATAAGTCAATAAAAAGAGGCAAAGTGGCCAAGTTAAAATGAACCTAAAAC
The DNA here is from genome assembly GCA_963969495.1 of Ceratothoa steindachneri. Lineage (NCBI taxonomy): Eukaryota > Metazoa > Arthropoda > Malacostraca > Isopoda > Cymothoidae > Ceratothoa > Ceratothoa steindachneri. The sequence continues at coordinate 47,324,347 of OZ018320.1, forward strand.
AAAAATACCAAAGAAAAATGAACAACAGAAGATAAAAACATAAATAAAAAGAGGCGAAGTGCCCAAGCTAAAATAAAACTAAAAAACTAAAATAAGAGAAATTAAAATAAACAACAAAAGATAAAAAGCTGAAATAAAAAGAGGAAAGTGCCCAACGATAATAGTATAAATAAACAAAAATTGAAAGAAAACCAATTAGCAAAATCTATGACTTGAAAGGCTTGAAAACCAAGAGGGAGTAACCAAACATACGAGTTAAATTTAAATATAAACCTAAGGAAGTACTTAGCCGTCCTGAAGGGTCATCACAAATCTCAAGGGAGGAAACAAAATACAAAAAACAGAAAAGAGAGAAACTCTAGAGATGCTCTCGACACTAGGGACAGCTTACAAAACTACCTCACACCTATGAAATGTATCACACTTTTCATCACTTTCTTCATCGAATCGAATCGAATTCAAACTCAACCATCTAATTAGCGATTAGGTAGTGAACAAGTTAGCGCTCAGTTAAATTGCAATGTAACTAATGAATATATGTGTAAGTCCAGCAATAATTAGCCACCTTCACTATTGAGTAAACGCAAGTATAAACGAAGACCGTCGACAGGGGTTAAACTGAATACTCAAGAGTCCGTCCCCTGTGCGCCAGGAAGCTTCACTGAGTTTGTCAAAGACAAGATTATCAGTGAGAATTACAAACATGTTTTTACTTTAGGGCTTCAAAATAGCTAATCATTTGTGTAGTAACCGCATATTGTCGATTTAAATATGACATTTTAACTGACAGTTGCAACATATAGCCTATCCCAAAAAGTTCCTGATAAGACTACTGTTTAAAAAGGGCAGAAGTAAAGATTAACAATGTAAATTTAAACAGTTTCGGGGAACCGTCAGTTTCGTCTATTAATTGGATGATGTCACTTGCTGGTGTGGGTTCTGTACGTCCTAAAAACATTCCCAACGCCTAATGAATATGTTAATCATTGCTCTCATAGCTGTTTTTAATTGCTTGGTAAATTTATTTTTCCCTGATAAACAAAAGAGCAGGAGATAACGATTTTGACTATTTGAAACTGATGGTGAGCGCAACTCTCGTAAATCCATTACCAGCTTCAACTATATGTAACTTGTTATAAACAATAAAATGACACCGTATTAATAGTTTTATTATCGAAATTAATTAAATACAATTAAAGTAATAAAAATCTATCTTATATTTTTGTTCTCTTATCAATTTGATTATATAATTAAAATTAATAAGCAAGAATATCTGCCATCATTAAAAGCAATTAATAAATATTTGAAACTAACTTCACCCCCCAAAAATATACAAGTAATTTCTGAATAATTACTCTGAGCTATGTTAAAATTAAACCAAAATCTTTCTTTAACGATGATCTCTCATTAATGTTTATCCTTAAAGATGCGTCGCCATTAGCAGCATGAAGCTGTCTTGTGCAAGAATATTCAATAAAGTTAAATAAATTGCTTTTATTATTCATATCGGTATGAAATATCCGCCTTCAATACCAAATTGGCCCAAGTTGCGACACAAATCATTAGAGAAGACATGAAATTAAACTCGCAATGGAAACAAAAGGATTCAGTGGCAATTAATCAACATTTTTAATATCATATGGGATTCTGACAAAGTGAAACTAGAAAATTAATTTCAATGAATAGAGCAAACATTAGGCGTTCAAATGAGATAGGCACACCAAATTATTGATAAACCTCCAAGAATACTAGAATATGTTTTTTTTGGGGGGGGGTTCTCATTTGCAATATGACTTTTCGATTTGTCTTATGTATTTTCATTTTCGTTTTAACATTCGTCTTAATGATTTATTATTTTTCTGTTTCTCGTTAAAATATAAGATTTAGGAATAAGTTATGAAATAAATAAATAATTTTGATTGCTTCCAGAATATTTGACACATAGAAAACTTCATATTTCTTTTATAAAATTATATATATACTATTCGGTTTTTTATCAAATATTTTTTTGGCCCCCAAAACTTGCATGTTTATAATATTTCTCAGTCGTAAACGAAGATGCTCTACAGTCCATGAATTCATCTTGAATACTCAGTCAATACCAGTATAGAAATTTAATGTAACACTTTTGTTTTGTCTTTATTTGGAGAGATACTTTATACCACTCGATAATCTAAATATATTTTTTCGAATGATGTTTACGAGTTATAATAATTTATACATACAGTGTAACATGGATTTATTTGTGATAACACATTCATGGATTACCCTAATAGACATATACCCAAAATCAGGACAAAATGAAGATACTTGACACTCACAGAAAAATATTTCCTTAAATATTTCTTTGTAATCAGTTTTGAGAGACTCTCGTTAGTAAGAACCATATTAAAATTCAATTGAAAAATAATATAAATGATTCTAAACAGTGAAACACCTATTAACAATCGATATGCCCTATTTTATATTAATGAAATACCTTAAAATTCTAGATAAATTGTACAAAATTTGAATAAATAGAGAAAATATAGGTCAGAAAATTACCTTTGGAACTACTCAGAGGGATAAAACAAGGGTTCTAATTATACCAAACATAAGAGATAGAGAGTCAAAGATATTTAAAAAAGAAATTAAAATTTTCAGATGACAAAATAAATTATTTAAAATTGGTTTCGTAAAAAGTAGACTTTTCTTTAAACATGATACTTCGTTTAGATAGCTGCGACAAACCTCGTCAATCTGATCGAGTATTTTTAGAATATTTGGATTAAGTTTCATTTGAGATTTCTCTCTATAATTTATCTTCTAGCTTTTATTACATGCTAAACTAATCTTTTTGAAAATATAAAATTACTTCTCCAATATCTCTTAGAAACCATTTTTAGTATAACATGTCATTTTAGACTTATTTAAATGAACAAAATATATTTACAGTAATACTCACCCGATTTGCCATTTTCTGCAATCTTCATTTTGAATAACTTTTTGGAAAATTTGGGTGTGTTATCATTGATATCTCTAACGAAAACTGTAAACTCTCTTTCTAACATGTGAATTTCATTTGCTTTAGGAGATTGTATTGGGAATGTTACTGTTGGACACTCAATATCCCTATGAGAAAGTAAACTGCGTTTGGATATCTTTCCCTCTCGAATATTTTTCCAAAATGTCCTCTTAAACATGGGAAAACTCTGGTTGAAAACACGATACAATCTTTCGCATGAGCTATAGAGATTTCTTTTAGATTTCAATCCTATTTCCTTATTTGAACCAGGAAGAATTTTAAAATCTAATTCCAATGCTTTATCTTTAATCAGATTAAAACATCGGTTCATTTTATAAGAAAATTGCGAGAAGGAAATCCCTTTCATTCTCTTTGCATTAATATGGTGCATTTTCTTATCAGAACATGATGTTCCCTTAATCTCAGCATGTAAGCAATTTTCACTGATATCTTTGGGGTTTACGGCAAGCATATCAGGATGAGCTCCTTCACAGCGCGGAAATTTCTTAACATTCAAGGGGCTATTCTTGAGATCATTTGCCCGGTATTTCGAGGATGATCTACCAAATCTTTTATAGCTTTCCTTTTTTCCAATGTTAGTGTTTAGTTTAGGAATTCCTTCCACATTTTCAAAGTCACCGAAATTAAGAGGAACAATAAAATTCATAACGTTATTCCCATTTCTATTGCCATTTTGGGCGACTCGGGAGGATTTCCGTTTCAGTGGAGCGTTACCAATGCCATTTTCGCTAATATTGTAATAGTAATTTGAGAAGTAGATACCAACGTGTTTCTCCGATTTCTTGTCGATTCCACCAGCAGATGAGGCTCCTATCCTAAGAGTCGGGAGATTGATAAGTTTAGCTTTAAGTTGTCGTCTGAAGTTCCTCACACGACGATGAGAAGGGCTTCTTTTTTCCAGGGAGTTATTGCCTCTTGGTCTCTGTCCTTGGGAGTCACTTCCAGTTCGTGTGTTGGAATTTACTCCTTTTTTGAGAGTGGAGAATTGAATAAACTTTTTCTGCCATAAATGGACACTACCATTTTTTCGGTGTTTGGTCACATATGGCTTATTCCCATAGCCATATCTTAGATTTTTATGTTGAGTTGATGTCAGCTTAAGCTTTCGATTAAATAAACGTATTTCACGTCGATGTCTATCAGCATCTTTCTTCGGTTGGATTCGAAGCAAACTTTTGCTGATGAAGGGCTTATTGGCCTCAAAATTTTTCAACATACTTTCAAGTTTGAAAATGTAGGTAGGAAGGTCTTCTTGGGAAGATCTCGGGCCATCAGTGAGTTTGATTCTTAATTTCCACTCCGGTTTTCCGCTTGGACGGTCTCGATCTATGGGCTGGAAGGAGAAGTAGAAGTCAGTAGCGAATAATTTATGAGCATAACCATCGAAAATTAGAAAACCCTATATAATATTCCCTTTAAGAATATTTCTTTATATCACTCGTCTAAAATGTTAAAATTAGCAAAACTAAATGCTTTATATTTTGGGGAAAATGAGATAAGTACTGCTTATATTATTATTTTCGTATATAAAATGCTTATACAATCTATAAATTTAAGTTACCTTTGGAACCGATTTCATGGCAATAACAACCAATTTTTATTTTATTAAACTATTAATAGGATTACATCGAGTCCATAATTTCTCCTATTCTGCTATTATTAAGGATACTAAAGTATAATTTTACTTTCTAACACTTGGGTTTACATGGTCAAAATGGAGTCTTTCTTGTGAATTAGACCTAAATATTGGTTTTACATATGAAGTTTTACGTTGTATTCTGAATCTATGTTATCACGGAGGAAATATTTTTCTATACCTCACCTTCTTACTCATATTTTAAAGGTTATGTTTATACTTTATTCGTTTATTATTCTGTAGAGAATATTTTCTTCTCGCCATGTCGAACAGAGAAATAGGAAAAGTTTGAATTCTAAGAATTAAATCGAATTATTTTGATGTCCACTTAGCTGGAGAAATTTAACATTTTCGTATTATCATTTAACATATTAAATAATTAAGAGAATATTATTCAAATATAGTATAGGGTAATATCGCAATTCTTTAATGTATTCTGGGAATTATGAGCCTTGTCTTACTCATACTTAGACTAGGAGCCTCGTCCACATCCTCGCTCAAGGTTTCTCCTAGCCATCGGTCATTGTGGATGCTCGGAGAAGGGATGTGATTCTTAAGGATACAATTTCTGCTTTTCATACGGGTGGAAGTGTCTTACGGAAATTGAACAGTTTTGGGGAAGATCACTCATTTTTGGAGTGCAAAGGGTAGCAGAAAGCGAGTATTCTCCCAGTTCTTTAGGGTCAGAATCCAGCACAGTGATTTTCTCTGTTAACGAATATACAAGTAAGGAATTCTCTTTTGCCTTTATTTCATTACCGCTAAAGCAGGTACCCCTTGTAAAAAATCAGAATAAAAGTAACTTATTTGCAATCCTACATTTTTCAGCAACTTCAATTTTGACAATGTGCAGTATTTACTTAGTTCAAGATATACTTTTAATTTCGTATTGCTTTCTGTGTTCCTCACGACATCTTGCCCTTTGGGACTTCTGCCTAAAAAGGGTTCAGATTATGATCTCAAAGTATGTAGAAACATAAAAAAACTTATATATAAAGAATCTTTTGACGCCTCTCAGCCTTTTAAAATAAAGTGAGAAAAATAATGGCATCCTTCTTTTCATTTGATGATCCTCATTTTTCAGGGGGAATTTGTTTTGTTTGCCGGCTTCGAGGATGAAAGAAAAAAGTTAATACCACAAAATTTGCTCTGTCAAAAGATTCCGATCGAATGAGTGTCCTTGATTTGTTCTATAAAGTCGAGTCAGAATCCTCATATTCTCCCAAATCTTTTGAAACTCCGCATCACCTTCCCCCTCTTAAAGCACTTATGACAAAAAATTCTTTGGGATTCACATGGATCAAACATATGACCTTTCTTCTGTTACAGACAATATGGCGAATTAAATGAATTCGCACTGTAAAATATTGGCTAGTCAAATGAGAAGTACGAGGAGATGAAGAAGAAGACGCAATGATTTCATTTATAGAACAGGGAGAGAAATAGAGGAGAAGGTTGTTGGCATGGACAGAGGTGTTCCTGGTGGCCAGGGGCAGTGGTTTTGGTAGTGAGGAGGGGCGTTGGGTGTGGGCGGGGGTAAAGTTACTGGTGTTGGGATGGTAGGACTCTTGATTTTTGCCATATGAGGTTCCTTCTGGTGTTGAGAAGGTATGGTGCGCTGGTGGTGGGCAGAGGTGGTTGTTCTTGTTGTTGACATTGGCGGTGATCAGGGGCAGTGATATTGGTGGTGGGCATGGGCATTGAGTTTATACCATTATATTTGGTAATAAATTCCCTTTCAATTCATATATGGCAACCTTCCTAAATTTGATATTTTGGGGTTTAATTTAAAAGGGGTCGATTTAGCCAATTTAAGAGAAAACAGCGGCGAAATTTCACCCTAACAGATTTTATTCTTGAAATCAATTCGGTGGATGGTAGTTTTATTTTTTTGGAAAAGGTCAGAAATTTGGCCATATACTCGAATCCATCTACATAGTGAATCTAAAAATAAGAATTTCGTTCATCTAGTGTTCATATATCGATTTTAATAATTTGTGAGAATAGTATTTGGCCTAACCATAATTTGTTTAAAAAAGAAAACACGCGTTCCAACCTTCTCTTCTTAGTGATATAAGAGTGAAGGTGCTGAGATTAATATCTAATTTTTAATGAATTTTTATTTAAAGTGACAAAAATGAAAAATTGATTTTTCTTTTCCATCTGTGAGCTTTGAATGGAAATTTAGGGGTTTCGTAACCATACTTTTACGTTCATTTAAATTATTTTTTTTAATCATTACGGCTAAACTATTTAAGCTAAGCCTTGTTTTTGGTCCCATTAGCTAGAAAATTATCTAAAATATTGGGGAGGTACTAGTCCCGTAGATGGGATGATTAGAATCCCATGATTTCCTCATGATTCTCCAAACTCTTTCAGCAAAAAATGGAAAAACGTGATTTCTCCACTGGAACAAAGATCGGCATAAGAAAGAATAAAGCTATACGGTGCCTAGGCGTAGTTTAACGTTTATACTTTTATTAAATATAAAAATCTAGCATTATATAAAATAAAGTTTTAAAGTAAATTACCCCGTAAGGGGCGAGGCGATTTGTCATCCTGGCTGCCGTGCTGACGGGATCCAGCGCTCCGTCCGGGTTGAGCTAAGCCTCTCTTCCTTCCTTCAGATAGCCTGTATTTCTCCCTACCTCGTCGCTTTTCATACAACCTCTCCCGCAACTTTATCTGGTCAGCCTCGAATTTTACAGGGGAGAGGCTGACCTTCCTCTCAGCCAACCGTCCCGCATTGGGGCTGAGGGGGAAAGGGACAATGTTCGAAACCCCTGAGCTCCGGTCTGGGGTGGCTGGTTTTTTAAACAACCTGCTCTATCCCAACCCATACCTTCCTCACATCCCTTTTCCTCTCCTCTTCACATTCTATCAATTTTACGCCGTGTCCAAGGTGGAGCCGCCATGCCGATGGACTGCCAGGCCAACAGGCGGAAGAGGTCTGTTCAAAATGGAAGCGCCTGGCTCTGCCAGGCCTGTAAGCACCTCTTGCATTGCGGGCAACTGCAAGAGATAATGAGCTATTGCGTCCCGTAACACAACTAAAGTCACCATGCCCAATGATGAAAATCAAAAAAACACAACTCCCAACTTTCCCAAGAACATCCAAGGAGCTACCCTCGGGCAGCTCCACAGGGAAAATGGAGTTGCCCCCCCTTGTGCTTAAACAGGGGACCCTCCATACTTCTTTAACCGGAGAGAAGGCTCCCTCCTCTCCTACGCCTACGGGTGTGGGGGACTCCCCCTCACCCCCTTCTCTGGAGGGGCTTTCGGGCACCTCCGTATTTCAAGCGGCAGTACCTCCTTTGCTTTCTAAGGAAACTGCCGAGAAAGACAGCAGGCAGCCCATTGCCGACTGCCCCTCGTGTAAGCGGCTCGGTAGGGCAAACCCACTAGGGGGAAGAGGAAAGCCAGGCCCCTTCGGTCGCTTCCCTCAAAAGACCCGCTGGCAAGAATATTAAACCTTGCCGGGGTCAAGGCCTGTGCCTCCCCACAAAAGACTCATGACGCTGCCAAGGGGACATGCGATGTCCTGGGAGTAGATGGCCAACTGGAGGCCCCTCATGTGATAGACATGGTCCTTGAGGAAAACCAGCTTCAGACGGTAGGAACTTCCATTGGGGGAATCCGGGCTCGGCGCCTAGCACCGAACCCAAATCCGCCCATGTGCAAGGTGCTCCACAAACGGCTGGGGATTCTCAGGCAGTACAAGGAAAAGAGGGATCTCCTCCAGATGATGCATCAACGACCACCAGGACCTTCTCAATTTCGAAGCAGGACCTGGCTGAGGCCGGTACATCTGGCCTGGGGGCTTTTGCCGGTGAAGGTGAGAAGCAGGTTCATCCCCTGCCCTCCTCTCCTAAAAAGAAAAAGAAGACAAAAAAGACTAAAAAGACTCGGGGCTCCTCTCAATCCACCGGGGCTGCGGGGCCGGGTGGGTCTGCTGCCACTCTGAAAAGCGACTAAGCCAAGATCGGCACATATAGCCCCTCTGCCCCCCTTCCTGCCCATGAGAAAAGACCCAAACTTTACAGGGCGGAGCCTCGATAACATCAGGGCCCCTCATATAGAGGTTACCTGGCGTTTTCGAGCCCGCTGACTCAAAACGCTTCGTTGTTAATCACTCCACTGATGGCAGCATGTTGTCCAAGGGCAACATGATTTAGCAGAGGAGAGGATTAGCTAGTGCAATTGGTGGAAAGCCGAAGGTGACCCATTTCTCAGGCGGGAGCCTTCTGGCGAAAGTGGTAAATCCCCCGAGGCGGCCAAGATAAATGCTCTTCGGACACTTCATACAACCCGGTGAGTGTGATGCTGCACTCTACCATGAACTTTGTGAAAAGAGTAGTTTATGCGAGGGAACTCGTTGACTACTCCATTAAGGACATCACCCTAGAGCTGGCCGACTATGAGGCGGTCAAGGTCGAACGTGTGATGAGAAAACAGGGAGGGGCCTCAAGACCCATCCCTACACTCTTCGTCACGTTTGACTGTGACAAGCTCCCTGAGTCAGTGCGTGCCGTTTGGTACCGCTACCGCGTGAAGGCATTCGTGCCACTGCCGCGGTGGTGCTATTACTGTCACCGCTTAGGCCATACGAATCGCTCATGTAGACGTGCAAAGTCGGGGTCACCCGAATTCTGTGTAAATTGCTCCAAGGTCATACACGATAAGTTAAAATCGTGTGTGGCCAAGTGTGTCAATTGCGGAGAGCCGCACCCTGCTTTTTCGAAGCAATGTGGTGCATATCTTCTTAAGAAAGTAATCCTTGCCGTTCAGGCCCAGGATTGACTCTCATTCCGCGAGGCTAAGGACTTGGTACTGGCGCACCTGGCTCTGCCTGGTACGTCATATGCCTCAATAGTTAGAAAGGCCCCCTCTGCTCCTGACCCATCCAGGCCAACAAGCACGGTTGTTTTCTCGCCAATTCGGAGCCCTTCTGTGGGCTCTACCCAACCCGGGTGCTCGACTGGTAAAGCTGGCGGCAAAAAGGGTTCATACCCTGCCATGGCTAAAACCAGGGCTCCCTCCTCTTTTTCCCGCGTGACCGTTTCCCGTGAGGCGAAACGGCGACGCACCTCCACCAAGTCGTTAGACTCACAGAAGGCAACACCCCTGAAGATGGTCGCTAGGCCATCTTTCGGGGTTCCTAAAGCTGTCCCCTGAAAGGAGGACAGCAACAAAGGAGCTTCGGCTCCTTCGTCCATGCCCCGAGGTGTGGCAAGTGTCTCGGAGACGGGTGTTCCTCGAAAAGAGGGCCCCTTCGCCTCCGAAGCCGCAACGCCCGCCTAAGAACTCGAGGCAGAGGGAGGAAAAGACTCGCAAGGCGAGCACAACCTCCCCCAATAAGTCCTCGAAGGCAATAGCGCTTTCAGTGCTTTGTCCGGCCAACAGCGCCCGGGGTTCTGCCCCCGGGAATTTTTTTTTTTTTTTTTTAAGAGCTCATCTGGCGACTGCCTACTTGGGCATTAGTCGCCGTATTAGAACTGGCCTAGTTCTAGGCTACTTTAAAATAAAATTAAAGAGAGAAAAAAAAAGAAACACCCCCAAAAGGGGGAAAGGAAGCAAGCTGGTGCGTCGGGGAGAGGTCCCCCCGGCGCAGGAGCGTGCAACTAAAGAAAAAAAAAGAAAAAAAAATGCAAAAAAACAACAACAAACAACAACAAAAAACAAAACAAACAAACGTTGCTTAAATAATAGGGAGAAGGACGGCCTCTCCCAAGAAGTCAACAAGTCCACAAGTCAGTGTGCACGAATCTGTCCCGAGAAAAGGGACAGGCGGTAGCGACCCCGCCCATCCCGGTACTGGGACAGGTATCGTGCGCGAAGATCACCCAGACTGGGACATTCGACAAGAATGTGCCGAACAGTCTGGGGGACGACGCAGTCGTTGCAATAGGGCGCAGGCGAGCGCTCCATCAGATAGCGATGCGTCACACGAGTGTGTCCGATTCGGAGACGACAGAAGGCAACCTGAAGCCGCCGCGGCATTGGGGGATAGGTCCATGGGAACAGTCGCGGCGCAATAGCACGCAACTTTAAGTTCCCTTCGACCGTCTCCGACTTCTTTGCCAAGCAGTCCGAAGAGCTGCCCGTATTCCTGCCATGTAGTCGGTGTGAGGAAGAGCGAAACGCTGGTCCGGTTGCAGAGTCCTCGCGGACTCTTTGGCGCCCTCATCGGCGCGCTCATTCCCCGCAATTCCTACATGTCCAGGAACCCAGCAGAAGATAATCTCGACATCTGCCCGGCTCGCCAAAACCGTGGCGTCACGGATATCGCGAACCAGATGATGCGGATATTCCAATGCCCCGAGAGCACTCAGGGCGCTTTGTGAGTCGCTATAGATCACAATCCGGTCTCCGAACCGGGCACGTCGCGTAATCTCCCGTACCGAGTGGTGTATTGCCACCAGCTCGGCCGTGAAGACAGACGCAGCGCCTGGTAGAGCCCCGCTGACTTCAAACAAAGGGGATACGGCGTGGAAGCCGACCACCTCTCTGGACTTGGAGCCATCCGTATACACTGGCACGGTACCAGCGTGACACGATGTGTGCTCCAAAAAGGTCGAACGCAATACTCCCGGCGCAGTACAAGCTTTGAGAGCAGAGGCGTGGCGACAAATAGCCAAATGTGGTACCCTCCAGGGTGGCGTCCTGGGCAGACCCAGGGGCGCCACCGGCCAGAGAGCTATATCTACCTCTTGAAGGAGTTTCCTGGCCCTAAACCAAAAGGGCTTAGGGTATGACTGGCGTCTCTCGGCGGCATAGGCACCATCGAGATCAGCTGTGGATGCATTAAGAGCTGTTGGCGACTGAGGGAGGCGCCGGGCTCGCGCGTACAGGCGGGTGATGCACTGCACGCGGCGCAGAGCGAGTGGCATCTCCCCAGCATCGACCAACAGGCTCTCAATGGGAGAAGTGCGGAAGGCACCGGTCGCAAGGCGAAGGCCGGTGTGGTGGATTGAATCCACCTTCCGCAATAAACGCTCGGCTGCGGATGCATAAAACTCGCATCCGTTGTCGAGCTTCGAGCGAACAAAGGATCGATAAAAAAGTTAGGCGGTAGCCCTATCAGCGCCCCAAGTGCTGAACGTCACGGAACGGAGAATGTCCATGGCGCGGGTACAAGAGACCCTAAGGCTGCGAATATGACCCTCCCAGGTCAGGCCTCGGTCGAATACAAGACCAAGGAAACGGTGCGGCTTAACCACATCCAGGCGCACCCTATTAAGAAACAAATGTGGGTCGAGGTGAAGCCGTGGATGGCGGCAGAAGTGCACCACCTTAGTCTTGGCCAAAGAAAACCGAAACGTGTGCGCTTCGGCATAGCGAGAGACGCGGTTCAATGCCTGTTGGAGTCGACGCTCCAGAGTTGGCCTCTGGGCCGCGCCAAAAGAGATCGAAAGGTCGTCCACGTAGAGCGTAGCGAGAACATCTTCCGGCAGCACCGAGGTGATGCCGTTGATGCTCAGGGCAAAGAGTGTGACACTGAGGACACTTCCCTGCGGGACACCCTCTTCCTGCTCCTTTGTGGCAGAGAGGGCTCCCCCCACCCGTACGCGGAATCGACGATCTCGCAAAAATTCAGATATAAACATTGGGAGGTGTCCCCTCGCCCCCATCGTGTGGAGAGTCTCCATGATACCGTATCGCCATGCGGTATCATAGGCCTTCTCCAGATCAAAAAACACCGTGGCGTAGTGCTGTCTACGAAGGAAAGCCTCGCAGACGGCATTTTCCAGTCGGAGCAGAGCATCCGACGTGGAGTGAAACTTACGGAAGCCGCACTGTGCAGAAGACAGATGGCCTCCGCTGTCCAGGAAATTGGCTAATCTAACATTTACCAATTTCTCCATCAACTTGCACACGCAAGAGGTTAGAGAGATTGGGCGGAAACCGGTCGGAGTAGAGTGATCTCTCCCCGGCTTGCGAAAGGCGAGCACAGTAGCGATTCGCCAGGAGTCTGGGAGAAGACCTTCCACCCAGATCCTGTTGAACATATCTAACAGAAAGGCCATGCCTCGCTTACCCAGGTGTCGAAGCATGGCGTACGGGACATCGTCCAGACCATGGGCGGTGTCCGCGCACGAAGCGAGAGCAGAACGCAACTCACTCACAGTAAACTTGTCGTTGAAGGGTTCTCCGCCTCTGGAGGTAAATTCCAGCCGGCGGCCTTCCGCGACATCACGACGTGCATTAAATGCTGGCGGAGCAGCATCACGGCTAGAGAATGCGGAGAAAACGGTCGCTAAGGATTCCGCCACGGACGCGGGGTCCGAGATTGCTGTCCCATTCTCCTGGAGAACGGGAGGGGGGTCCTGCGAGAACTTGCCCCGAATCCTTTTGACTCGCTTCCACACCTCAGCTAAAGGGGTCTTCCCTTCAAGTGAAGACACGTATGCCCGCCAAGAAGAGTGGCGGGCGTGCTTTAAAATATACCGGAACCTAGCCCTAGCCCGACGAAATTCAGCGACAGTGAAATCGTTCGGGCGGCGCTTATAGCGCATGTAGGCATAACGCTTCTGTTTGAGGGCCGTCTCACACTCGGCCGACCACCATGGGAGTGGTCGGCGTGCAAAACGGCCAGACGTCCTAGGAATAGTAGTCAGGCCCACGGCGATGAGGTTGCCGGAAAAGAACTCAACGGCCTCATGTACCGACCTAAACTCCTCGACTGAGATAGAGAATTCAGTCATTTTCTGAAATGCAGGCCACCGCGCCCGCGCCAAGCACCACCGAGGTGGTCTCTCAGGCGGCAGTTGCCCTGAAAATGATATTTGAATGGGAAAGTGATCACTACCATGGAGGTCATCGACCAAACCACAATCAAAATCAGGCTGTGCATCCGAAGAGCACAAAGATAGGTCAAGGCAAGAAAATGAAGCGGTTCTCGGACAGTGATGCGTAAACTCATCCACGTTTAGGACACCCATCTCAAGCTCTTCGATCAGATCGGCAAGGACTTGTCCCCTGGGATTTATGGAGTAATCTCCCCAGAGAGGATGCCAGCCGTTCAGATCTCCAAGCAAGAGATAGGGCCTCGGCAACCGTGCTACGACGCGGCGGAAGTCCCCCGCGTCGAAGTCAGCTGACGGTGGAATGTACGCAGAAATGATAGTATACCTCCTATCCAGGTGTAGCTGCACAGCCACTGCCTGAAAGAAGGTATCTAAAGAGAAAGGAAGAACGGAGACATCATGCCGGGTGTAAACCGCGCATCCCCCAGCCCGGTCATCCCGCGGTGGTGGGGTCGCAAGACTCTTATACCCCGGGAGGGCAGGCAGGGGGCACGCGCCTAGCATGGTCTCCTGCAAAAAAATTGCTAACGGAGAACGGGACGAGGCGAGCCTCCGCAGCTCCTCCCAGTTGGCAGGGAGTCCACGGCAATTCCATTGAAGGAATATACCCTCCAGGCCTAGCTCGGAGGAGACGCGGGGGCCCTCCTCGAATTGAAGACCCTCACGGGAATGGCCGTACGCTTCCCGGGGGCAGAACCCCGAGCGCTGTTGGCCGGACAAAGCCCTGGAGGCGCTGTCGCCTTCGAGGACTTATTCGGGGAGGTTGGGCTCACCATGCGAGTCTTTTCCTCCCTCCGCCTCGAAACCTTAGGCGGGCGCTGCGGCTTCGGAGGCGGGGGGGCCTCTTTTCGAGGAACCACCGTCTCCGAGCCACTCGCTCCACCTCGGGGCGTGGGCGAAGGAGCCGAAGCTCCTTTGTTGCTGTCCTCCTTTCGGGGGACAGCTTTAGGAACCCTTGAGGATGGCCTAGCGACCATCTTCAGGGGTGTTGCCTCCTGTGAGGCTAACGACTCGGTGGAGGCGCGTGGATGTTTCGCCTTGCGGAAAACGGTCACGCTGGGGGAAGAGGGGGGAGCACTGGTTTTAGCCGGGGCTGAGTATGAACCCTTTTTGCCGCCAGCTTTACCAGGGGAGCGCCCGGGTTGGGTAGAGCCCGCAGAAGGGCTCCGAAAGGGCGCGGAAACAACCGTGCTCGTTGGCCTGGATGGGCCAGGAGCAGAGGGTGCCTTTCGAACTACTGAGGCATATGACGTCCCAGGCAGAGCTGGGCGCGCCAGGACCAAGTCCTTAGCCTCGCGGAATGAGAGTCTATCCTGGGCCTGAACGGCCAGGATTTCTTTCTCCAGGAGATATGCACCACATTGCTTCGAAGAAGCAGGGTGCGGCTCTCCGCAATTGACACACTTGGCCACACATGATTTGGACTTATCGTGTGCGACCTTGGAGCACTTTACACAGACTTCGGGTGACCCCGACTTTGCACGTCTACATGAGCGATTCGTATGGCCGAAGCGGTGACAGTAATAGCACCGCCGCGGCAGTGGCACGAATGCCTTCACGCGGTAGCGGTACCAACCGGCACGCACCGACTCAGGGAGCTTGTCACAGTCGAACGTGACGAAGAGTGTAGGGGTGGGTCTCGAAGCCCCTCCCTGTTTTCTCATCACACGTTCGACCTTGACCGCCCCATGGTCGGCCAGCTCTAGGGTGATGTCCTCAATGGAGTAGTCAACGAGTTCCCTCGCATAAACTACTCCTTTTACAAAGTTCATGGTAGAGTGCGGCGTCACACTCACCGGGGTGCCATGAAGTGTCCGAAGAGCACTTATCTTGGCCGCCTCGGCGGGATTCGCCGCATTCGCCAGAAGGCTCCCGTCCGAGAAACGGGTCACCTTCGGCTCTCTACCAATTGCACTAGCTAATCCTCTCCTCTGATGGATCATGTTGCCCTTGGACAACATGGTGCCATCAGTGGAGCGAATAACGAGGAAGCGTTTGAAGCCAGCGGGCTCGAAAACGCTAGGTAACCTCTGAATGAGGGGCCCCGATGTCATCGAGGCTCCGCCCTGTGCACTTTTGGTGTTAGTCTTGGTCAGGGGCTCTGCACACGAGGGGGTAGAGGGGCCGGATGTGCCAATCTTGGCTTGGTCGCCTACCAAAGTGGCATCAGACCCATCCGTCCCCGCAGCCCCCGCGGATGGAGAGGAGCCCCGAGTCTTTTTCGTCTTTTTCGTCTTTTTAGTCTTTTTGGTCCATTTTTTTTTTGCAGAGGAGGGCGGGGAATGAACCCGCTTTTCACCTCCGCCGGCATAAGCCCCCAGGCCAGATGGACCGGCCTCAGCTAGGTCCCTCTCCGAAATGGAGAAGGTCCTGGTTGTCGTGGGGGCACCTGTCGGAGGATATCCCTCCCCTCCTTTTACTGCCTCGGAGCCCTCAGCCATTTGAGGAGGACCTTGCATAGGGGCGGATTCGGGTTCGGTGCTTGGCGCCGAGCCCGAATTCCTCCTCATGGAAGGCCCTACCGTCTGAGGCTGGGTCTCCTCAAGGACCATCTTTATCACAGGAGGGGCCTCCAGTTGGCCATCCCCTCCCAGGACATCGTAGGTCCCCTTGGCAGTGTCGCCAGTCTTGTGTGGGGAGGCACAGGCCTTGACCCCAGCAAGGTTTAAAATTCTTGCCAGCAGGTCTTTTGAGGGAAGCGACCGAAGGGGCCTGGCTTCCCTCTCCCCCCTAAGGGGGTTTGCCCTACCGAGCCGCTTTGATGGGGAGCGGCTGGCTAAGGGCTGCCTGCTGGCTTTCTTGGCAGTCCCCTTGCGAAGAAAAGAGGGGACTGCCGCTGGGAAAAGGGAGGTGCCCGAAAGCACCTCCAGAGAAGGGGGTGAGGGGGAGTCCCCTGCACCCGTAGGCGAAGGAGAGGAGTAAGCCTCCTCTCCGGTTAGAGAAATATGGAGGATCCCCTGTGCAAGCACAGGGGGGGGAACCTCCATTTTTTTCTGGAGCTGCCCGAGGGCGGCTCCGTCGACTCCGTCGATGGAACAGGGGAAGTTGAGGGTTGGGTTTGTTTTTTTTTATCATCATTGGGCATGGTGACCCTTTTTTAAACACGGGATGCAATCGCGCACACCTCTCGCAGTAGCCCGCACTGCGAGAGGTGCTTACAAGCCTGGCAGAGCCAGGCGCCGCCATTTTGGACCACCCCTCCCGCCTGGTGGCCTGGCAGTCCATCGGCATGGCGGCTCCACCTTGGACACGGCGTAAAAATTAATAGATTGTGAAGAGGAGAGGAAAAGGGATGTGAGGAAGGTATGGGTGGGGATGAAGCAGGTAGTTAAAAACCAGCCACCCCAGACCGGAGCTCAGGGTTTAGGGAACATTGTGCCCCACCCCCTCAGCCCCGATGCGGGACGGTTAGCTGAAAGGAAGTTCAGCATCTACCCTGTGAAATTAGAGGCTGACCAGAGAAAGTTGTGGGAGAGGTTGTGTGAAAAGAGAGGAAACAAGTGTTTTGAAGGAAGGAAGAGAGGCTAAGCTGGGGCCGGACGGAGTGCTGTGCCCCCGGGAAGCGTACGGCCATTCCCGTGAGGGTCTTCAGTTCAAGGAAGGCCCCCGCGTCTCCTCCGAGCTAGGCTTGAGGGCATATTCCTTTAATAAAATTGCTGTGGACTCCGGGCAAACTGGGAGGAGCTGCGCCGCTCGACTTTCTCCGTTCCCCGTTAGCTATCTTTTTGCAGGAGACCATGCTAGGCTGCGGGCCACCTTCTCGCCCTCCCGGGGTATAATGGTCTTGCGACCCCACCACCGCAGGATGGCCTGGCTGGGGGATGCGCGGTTTACACCCGGCATGATGTTTCCGTTCTTTCTTTCTCTTTAGATACCCCCTTCCAGGCAGTGGCTGTGCCGCTGCACCTGGATAGGAAGTATACTATCATTTCTGCGTACATTTCACCGTCAGCTGATTTCGACGCGGGGGCCTGTCGAGTCGTCTTGGCCTGGTTGCCAAGGCCCTATCTCTTGCTTGTAGATCTGAACGGCAGGCATCCTCTCTGGGTAGATTACTCCATTAAACCCAGGAGACAAGTCCTTCCCAAACTGATCGAATAGCTTGAGATAGTTGTCCTAAACGTGGATGAGTTTACGCATCACTGTCCGAGAACCGCTTCATTTTCTTGCCTTGACCTATCCCTGTGCTCTTAGGATGCACAGCCTGATTTTGATTGGGGGTGGTCGATGACATCCATGGTAGTGATCACTTTCCTATTCAAATATCATTCTCAGGGCAACTGCCGCCTGAGAGACCACCCCGGTGGTGCTTGGCGTGGGCGCGGTGTCCTGCATTTCAGGAAATGACTGAATTCTCTATCTCAGTTGAGGAGTTTAGGTCGGTAGATAAGGCTGTTGAGTTCTTCTTCGGCAACCTCATCGCCGTGTGCCTGACTACTATTCCTTACGCGTCTGGCCGTTTTGCACGCCGACTACTCACATGGTGGTCGGCCGAGTGTAAGACGGCCCTTAAACAGAAGCGTTATGCCTACATGCGCTATAAGCGCCGCCCGAACGATTTCACTGTCGGTGAATTTCCTCGGGCTAGGGCTTAGTTCCGGTATATTTCGAGGCAGACCTGCCGCTCTTCTTGGCGGGCATACGTGTCTTCACTTAACGGGAAGACCCCTTTAGCTGAGGTGTGGAAGCGAGTCAAAAGGATTCGAGGCAAGTTTTTACAGGACCCCCCTCCCGTTCTCCAGGAGAATGGGACCGCAATCTCGGACCCCGCGTCCGTGGCGAACTCCTTAGCGACCGCTTTTTCCCTGTTTCCAAGCCGTGATGCTGCTTCGCTAGCATTCAATGCACGTCTTGATGTCGCGAAAGCCCGCCGGCTGGAGTTTACCTCCAGAGGCGGAAAACCCTTCAACAAAAGGTTTACTGTGAGTGAGGCGCATTCCACTCTCGCTTCGTGCGCGGATACCGCCCATGGTCTTGACGATGTCCCGTACCCCATGCCTGGACACCTGGGTGAGCAAGGCATGGCCTTTCTGTTAGATTTGTTCAACAGCATCTGGGTGGAAGGTCTTCTGGCAGACTCCTGGCGTATCGCTACTGTGCTCGCCTTTCGCAAAACGGGGAGAGATCACTCTACTCCGACCGGTTTCCGCCCAATCTCTCTAACTTCTTGCGTGTGCAAGTTGATGGAGAAATTAGTAAATGTTAGATTAGCCTTTTTTCTGGACTGCGGAGGCCATCTGTCTTTCGCACAGTGCGGCTTTCGCAAATTTGACTCCACTTCGGATGCTCTGCTGCAACTGGAAAATGCCGTCTGCGAGGCTTTCCTTCTTCGACAGCACTACGCCTCGTTGTTTTTCGATCTGGAGAAGGCCTATGATACCGCATGGCGATACGGTATTATGGAGACTCTCAACACGATAAGGGCGAGGGGAGGCCTTCCAATGTTCATATCTGAATTTTTGCGAGATCGTCAAATCCACGTACGGGTGGGGGGAGCCCTCTCAGGCCCAAAGGAGCAGGAAGAGGGTGTCATGCAGGGAAGTGTCCTCAGTGTCACACTCTTTGCCCTGAGCATCAACGGCGTCACCTTGGTGCTGCCGAAAGATGTTCTCGCTACGCTCTACGTGGACGACCTTCCTTTCTGTTTTGGCGCGCCCCAGATGCCAACTTTAGAGCATCGACACCAACAGGAATTGAACCACGTCTCTCGCTATGCCGCCATGCACAGCTTCACCCCAACGCAGATTTGTTTCTTAATGGGGTGCGCCTGGATGTGGTTGAGTCGCACTGTTTCTTTGGTCTTGTATTTGACCGTGGCCTCACCTGGGAGGCTCATATTCGCAGCCTTAGGGTCTCTTGTAACCGCGCCATAGACATTCTCCGTTTCGTGACGCTCAGCGCTTGGAGCGCTGATAGGGCTACTGCCTTACTTTTTTATCGATCCTTTGTTCGCTCGAAGCTTGACTACGGTCTTGTTTTATGCATCCGCAGCCGAGCGTTTATTGCGGAAGGTGGATTGGATTCACCACACCGGACTTCGCTTTGCGACTGGTGCCTTCAACACTTCCCCCATTGAGAGCCTGTTCGTCAATGCTGGGGAGATGCCACTCGCTCTGCACCGCGTGCAGTGCATCACTCGCCGGAACGCGCCAGCCCGGTGCCTCCCTCAGTCGCCAACAGCTCTCACTGCATGCGCAGCTGATCTCAATGGTGCCTATCTTGCCGAGATGCTCCAGTCATACCCTAAACCCTTTGGGTTGAGGGCCAGGAAACTCCTTCGAGAGGTAGATATAGCTCTCGGGCCGGTGGTGCCCCTGGTTCTACCCCGGACGCCACCCTGGAAGGTACCATATTTGGCCATTTGTCGCTACGCTTCTGCTCCCAAAGCTTATACTGCGCTGGAAGTATTGCGTTTGACCTTTTTAGGGCACACATCGTGTCACGATGGACCGTGCCAGTGTAAACGGATGGCTCCAAGTCCGAAGAGGGGGTTGGCTTTCACGCCGTTTCCCCTTTGTTTGAAGTTAGCGGGGCTCTACCAGGCTCTGCGTCTGTCTTGACGGCCGAGCTGGAGGCAATACACCACTTGGTACTGTTAATTACGCGATGTGCCCGGTTCGGAGACCGGATTGTGATCTATAACGACTCACAAAGCGCCCTGAGTGCTCTTGTCGAATGTCCCAGTCTGGGTGATCTTCGCGCACGATACCTGTCCTGGTACCGGGATGGGCAGGGTCGCTATCGCCTGTCCCTTGTACTCGGGACAGATTCGTGCACATTGACTTGTGGACTTGTTGACTTTTGGGGGGAGGCCGGGCTTCTCTCCTTTATTTAAGGTTCTTTTTTTTGTTATTGTTTTGTTTATAGGTTGCACTCTCCTGCACCGGGGTGAGGGGGACCTTCCCTCGCTGTCGGAGATTACTTCCTGATTGTTAAGTTTTTCCAATTTATATCATTGTTAAGTTTTCATATTTTTATTTAGAAGTAGCCTAGTTCTAGGCTGTCGTGTTTTTCGGCGACTTATGCCCAAGTGGGTAGTTGCAAGATGGGCTCTATAAAATAAAAAAAAAATTATAATAAATTAAGAAAAAACGTTCCCGAAGTTATAAGAATGCTACAAATGAGATGTGAGATCCGTGCGTTATCCTTCTTTCTCACTTCTTTTGTACATATTTCCTTAGAATTATAATTATCCCTTTTATTTTCTAATAATTATCAAATTTAATGTTATTTACAAAGGTTTCCTTCAAACTTCGTCTTTTCTAATTATATTTTACACATTTGTATATTTATTGCATGTTGGCTTCAGGTTAATAAATTTGGTTCTTAAATCTACCAGACAGTTGATCTTGGCTTCCTAGAAATAAACTAACCTAACATTTACCTCTTGTTCATTAACCTTTTGAGAGTAATTTAGAAAAATTGATTTGAATTTCGCCCGTGTTTGAGTAATCTTTCCCAGGATTACGAAAGGCAATCCATTGTCTCGCCCTCTGCTCTCTTTGATTCTAGTGTTCTTCTAATGTCCCATTCCCTTGCCTCTAAAGAAAACAAAAAAAAACTCCTGTTTCTTATATCATTGCTTATTCGCGTTCAATTTTCTCTTTCTCTTGTACTATATATATATATATATATATATATATATATATATATATATATATATATATATATATATATATATATATATATATATATATATATATATATATATATATATATATATATATATATATATATATATATATATATATATATATATATATATATATATATATATATCGTTCCGTGTCAGATTAATATTTTAATTTTGAATGAGATAATGTTGGGTGTTCCTATGTAGAATAATATCACGTTAAAAGTTTATTCGGTCTATTGTTTTATTGTTATCCTTTGTTTTAAGTTCAGTGAATTTCCTTTTCCATACATTTAGCCATTGGGGAATATAAGTCAATCGTGTTTGTGCTTTTTTTACAAATGCGTATTCTCTAACGTCTTCCTGAAGGGATCTGCAGTCAAGTTTGGCAGTAGTCAATTTAAATAGCTCACATCCAGGGAATGTTTTATAGGGTGAAGATAGGGAAAGTTAGGGCTAGTTTCTGCTTTCCATTGCTTTTTAACTCAAATATTCTATGAAGTGCTTCAAATATCCTTCTCGGGAGATACACCACTGTTTTTGATAATCTTTTTAACTTTAGAAATATTAAAGTTGTCGTTACGCTTCAAGAATATTTTTTAGCCAGTGGATGCGTGTAACATCTTTTTTCTTGAAAGAGAAAACGCGTTGGTCAAATACTTTAAATGAAAATAAATTACATAGTTTTACAATTAAGTTGCATTACTTTACGTTTTGGCAGCAACTACAAGCTGTCCTAATGTTCGAATCGCTTTTACTCACAAAAATAAAGACTATTTTTTTAAATTTCCCCAAATTTATTATTTACTTTATATATGAGATATCTTTGAAGAAACGAAAGTCTCTTAAATATCTTGGCGTAATTCGACATCTATTTTCCTACACTAGACTAATGGGTATCGTTTCAAGAATTCCGCACTTCCTGCATCTTTAATTACACTGCATCATGGCTGTCAATTTATAAAATCAAGATTTTCTTCTTATTCACCTCTTATTAATAAAGCGTTCATAAGGATAATTGAATTTCGGCGAATTGAAGGCTATTTCTCTTATCTTCTCGCTATATTTACAATTTAATTTAATTCGAAGAAATAGCAATATATTTGCTATTGCTCTTGAAATGGGTACCAAATTAACAAGAAATCAAAATATCATTGCTATCTTTAAATGGTACCGAATTAATAAATAGTCGCAATGAAAGGAGGTTAAGTGTACCCTGGCCTCATACTTTCCTGATCGTACATTATTCATAAAATTAACACAATACTTCTTCAGAGACAACCAAACACTTACCCATGGTGTCGGTGGGAGGGGACAATATACTGCACATAATGTGATAATATTCTCAGATTATAGCCGAATAGCAATCTAAGTTTAACGACTCTGACTCTTTGCAACATATGGATACGTTCTCAGGAGGTTAATATAAAGAGTAATTACTGAGCATAAGAAAACACGATGGTACATCAGCGTCATCGTTCTAGTAAGAAGAAATTGAGAAGAATGGTATAATTGAAACAAGCTCATATACTCATAAATAGCAGTAGAAACGACACACAGACAAGTTGTGCAAGATTATTATATACGGTAACATAATAAGGTACGTAGAAAACATTATAAGAATATGCGATAAGCTGAACAAACTAGTGAATAATTGGTAAAATAGTCATTTCATATATAGAGCTATACTATCACTTCAATATTAATATAGGGACTTAAAATAAAAAAAATAAAAATATAGAAATATTTAGAGTAGATCTTTAAAATAAGCGTTGAGACATGCAGGAATAATTATCAGATAGAACAATCCTTTACAGAATGAATTTTATTTTGCAAAAGAAAAAAAAAGAATACGGAGTTGGCTCGTAATAAAATATGAAATTTAATACATCTGTTTCATCACAATCCTCATTAGAAATTGAGACAAATGAAGGGCAAAGATTATTTCACAATATCCAACTCCATTATATAATATCGATATCATCTTTAATCAAAAAGTTAGGATACTATAAAACTCCAAATATTTGGTGAAAATTGATGCTGGTTCGAACAATGATAAAAAGAATCATATATTGAACTCACCACTCTTTTTAAGTAATAAAAAAGAAATGTTTCCATTGTAGTAAAAACATTGAAAGTAATAAATCAATAAAAAAAGGAAAAAGAGAACCTAAGAAAAAAATAAAATAACAGCGAATGTCTTCACTACAAATGGGGAATAAATCCAGAGGAAATTCTTAAATTTGTTAAACAGTTCTATATGTAACCTCAAAATTATGATGGACACAAAGCATCAGATATAAGAAGACAATATTTCGCATTTATAAATTTTTTGCTAGTCACTAGTGATAACGGATCTTTCTTCATTGTTCCTAGTGATAACGAACCTTTCTTCATTGTTCCTAGTGATAACGAACCTTTCTTCATTGTTCCTAGTGATAACGAACCTTTCTTCATTGTTCCTAGTGATAACGGACCTTTCTTCATTGTTCCTTTCTTCTTTCCCTTTCCTCTCTCCCCTTTACTAGGATTATCCTATAATTTGGCTTGTTTTATTCTGAAGCTTCATCTTCGCCTTCATTCTTGTACATAACTCATCTATTAGCCTTCATCATTTTTATCCTACCGATAGATGGATAGATATGGAAAAAAAAAAGACTAAAGCATTTAAACGATCGATTAGATCAGAGTGTCACAACCTTTTTAAACCCATGACCCACTTTAAACCCGGATTTTATCTGTGAAATTATTATAGAGCAAAAATACTTCAATTTACATATGCATAATATATTCAATAAAGATAACAGTCATATCTATTTATTTTGCATACACAATTACACAAGCATAAAAAAAATTTTGCATATCCAATGAAACAACTATTGATAACCATTATAAACTTTCACAATTTTTCTGATATAATATACCAGGCAATGGCTTCACCACTTCCCCCAACGGGGGGAGCTGCGCTTCGCTACCTAGATTAAAATTAAAAAACTAAGAAAAAACAGGCATGGTTAAATTTTTATTAATTTTCTGAACTTCGCCAATTATAACAATTTTAAGAAGGAACTCTAAACTAAATTTGCCCCCTTTCAAAATATCACGTTGCTAAAATATAGTTATAGAAGAAGATATATGTATAAGAATAATTTTTCGTCACTTCACCATTTGTAATACTTTGGGTTCTAAAAAATTCACAAAATTTCGATACTTATATTTATTTCTAAAATTCACCATTTTTTTTTTTGATATTATAAAAGAATTATTATAAATAACTTTGATAAAAAACATGTCATACAATTATAGATTTAGTGATGATAACAAAAAACTTCACTGGCCAAAAAAGTCGATAGATAAAATTCTTTGGATTCAAAAATTTTAAACACAAAAGATGTGGCATCCTTTCTGCAGAAATGTGAACATGTTACCAATCAGTTGGCTTGTATTGTGAAGCTCTTCTTGGACTTGTACTTCTCGATGGTGATGTACTGTGCAGGTGCCCTTCTTAAACTTCATCTAATCGAGCCATACCCGTCTTTGACGACGTCAGCTGAAATAACCTACAACAAAATCATTCCAGCATTTCAGCAGCTGTACCAGGAACTGGAGGAGGTAGATGTAGCCACCTTGCTGCAGGTTCAGGAACAAGTCTTTAAGTTTGTTTCTTATTAAAGTGATTAAATAGTTTATCCACCTTCTAAAGTTTTTTATTTGCAATATTGTTATATACCAAGAATATATTTTGCATGTAAAATATATGTTACTGGTTTTTCTCTTGGTTTTATAAACAGCAAACATGAAATATTTCAGAAATATCGAGAAAATCGGTCTATAAAGTCTCGTAATCGCAAGTCTGCTCTCAAATTTCTCATTAAATATAAAAAAAAATCTATATTTACCTTCGGCTGACGAAATATGGCGTTAGTTTTGGGACCCTAATGAAATCTTATTCATTTAGGTCGTAAAAAGGCGATTGTGTACATAATGATATTCCCAAGATAAAAACTTTATTAACAAAGTTGCCAGCGTTTATTGATTAAATTTTTTACAACCAAGATAAGATTAACATATTTTAAAATTTTCGATAGTTTTCTCAACAGGTGGCAAGAAGGGGTGAAGTCAACTTTCCCGTTCATGTGTGTATCAAAGATATGACTTCAGAGTAATTATCACCAAAATATTGAATTTACTACCAGGTAAAACTGAAAGATGAAATGAATAAATAGATGTTTAAATTAAGCATAAACGTATGTTATTAATAAACTAATTTCAAAACCAAAGTTCTTATTTCTTTCAGCCTAATTTTCTTCTATTGAGTCCCATTTCTATTCTTCCTTCAGGTGAAAAAGGCCATCCTAAGTATATAGACCTAGTAAAGTAACCGCTGTGCAACGTTATTTTAAATTCTAATTCTTCTTTATTTTAAAAAGTATTGATATTTTAATCTGTTGAAAGTATATTTACAGCTGAACTAAAAAGCTGATATAATATAAATTCTCTTATGCTAGAAAATATACTGTAATTCAATATGAAAAATAGAATAATATGTTATCAGTAGATGAAAAATAAGTCATCAGAAAAATGGAATACTATGCCATAAGCAGGGGAATAATATGCCATTATAAAAGGAATTTTATGGCATCAGAGAAAAGAGTACTAGGTGATATGCCAAAAAAAATACTTAGTCATCCAAAAAGAAATATAATGGAATCAGCAAAGGATACTATGTCATCAACAAAGCAATACTCTCTCATTAGGAAAGTAATAGTATGTCATCAGCAAAGGAATACTATGCCATGATAAAAGGAATTCTAATTAATCAACAAAAGGATACTAGGCCATATGCAGAGGAATACTTATGTTTTCAAAAAATAAATATAATGCCATCAGAAAATGAATTTCATGAGCAAAAGAATAATTTATCATAAGCAAAGTAATACTCTTTAATTAATAAAAGATGATTGGTGATCCGCAAAGGAATAACACGTCATGAGTTAGGGAATTGTATTCTATCAGCAAAGAAATACTAAGCCAACAGCACACAAATATCATGTCATCATCAAACTAATTTCAAAATCAGCAATGTAATACTATGTCAGCAGCAAATGAATACTATTGTATCACCAAATAAATAATATTTCATCAAAAACGGTATACTGTCATCAGCAAACGAATTTAATTCCATCAGGAAAGTAATATAATAGGATAGGTAATTAGTAATCAAAAAGCATGCCATCAGCAAAGTAAGAATATGCCAACAAAAAAAATATATGATGCCATCTGCAAGGAATACTGCAATCAGCAATAGAATTGTATGTCATCAGCAAATTAATCTCATTGCATTAGCAAAAGAATACTATCTCATCAGCAACGGAGTACTATGATCAACAAAGGATTAATATTTTAGCCGGAACGAAATAGTATGTTATCAGAAAAGGAAAGGTATATCATGAGCAAGCAAGTATCATGTTATCAGTAAAGAAATTCTATGTTCTATGACATCAGCAAAGTAATACTGGGTCTTAAGCAAAATAATAATAAGTCATAAGTAAAGAAAAACTATGTCATCAGCAAAGGAATATTAAGGTATCAGCACAGGAATAATATGTCGGAATCGAACCAATACTTTGTCGAAACCAAATAAATACTATGGCTTCATTACAAGAATCATATGAAATAAGCAAAAGAAAACTATACCATCAGCAACGGGATACTGTCATCAGCAAAAGAATATGTTCTCATCAAAATACTAGGGGCAGGGAATAAGTTTTGCAATTCAGTTATAGGGAAACGAGATATGAGGAAAAGTGTTTTAGTATTTTTCAATATAACTACCTTCGACTTCAATGCACTTGCGCCACTTGTTCCTGAGGCTTCGAATTTCTGACAACCAGAAATCTCCAGACTGCCGTTCAATCCACTCCTGGACGGCGAGCTGGACATCTTCCTCCTCCCCAAACTGGCGTTCACGCCGTGCAGCCTTGAGCTGGCGGAATAAAAAGTAGTTGCTAGGGGCCAGATCTGGACTGTAGGGGGCATGGTTAAGCTCCTCGAATTCACACTCGCGCAGAGCTGCTTGTGCAACTCTGCCCTTGTGGACTTTAACGACGTTGAAGTCGATCATGGGGGGTGAGCTTTCTAGGGACCCAACGGGCAGAGACCTTGGTCATGGCGAAATTGTCGTGGATGATGTGGATAACACTTTCATCTGATATTCCAAGTTGTCGCTTGATTTCTTCGACCTTCACCGGTCGATTTTCGACGATCATCTTCTTCACAGGGGCCACATTGTCCTCGTGTGTCACGTCTGACGGGCGTCCTGGACGGGGTCATCTTCAAGGGACTCACGGCAATGGCGGAGCTCCCTATTCCGGCGAGCAATGGTTGCATAGGAGGGGGCGGTGTCAGTGTACAATGCAACCATGCGTTCATGGATCCTTTTTGCATTCTTGCCTTCCTTGGGCAAAAATTTGATCACTGCGCGGTGTTCAACCTTCTCCATTGTTGAAAAATTTGTGACTGACGATCTGCGCTCAGCTACTGCATCTTAAATAGACGAGGCAGGAGCATGCGGCTACAGGTCCTGACTTGTCATAACTTGTCCTTACACCCCCACAAACAGCAAAGAGCTCGGTGGCAGTGACCACCGACTAATTAGATTTGTAGTCAAAGTCCCCAAGGCAGAGCCTGCAACTAGTGAATCGAGGAAACTTGATTTGAGAAGAGCAGACTTTTCATGTCTACGCGCTGGACTGACTAACGCGAGGCTAGAAGAGTGCGAGGCTGTTGAAGACTTGTGGTACAGTTTCAAAATCCTATTCATGAGTCTTCAATCGCGGTTCTTCCTTCTGAAATGCACCCGTCAGTCTTTTGTTCAACCAAAATGGTTTAATCGAGAAATCGGCCAACTGATTAAGGAGAAGAGAAATGTGTAACGGCAATCGAACATCTCGGGTGACTTTGACGGATACCGGAGGCTACCCTGGAGAGTGAAGTCCAGCATAAGGGCGGCTAAGCGGTCTGAAGAACTCCAAGTGGCGAGACTCTGTAAAGAGAATCCTAAGGAGTTCTTTGGATATGTAAACAGCCATAAACCAATTCGTCGAACGATTAAACCTTAGAGGAATGAGGAGGGGACATTAAAGCACTCAGATGCAGAAAATTCTAACCTCCTCAGTAACTACTTCTCTTCAGTGTTTAGTGAAGTGTGTGGTCCCATCCCTCAGCCGACGGATTTCTTCTCGGGAGAAAATCTGGAGGATTTGGACTTCACCGAAGGAGAAATAAAAAAGAAGATCAGTGACCTAATGAAGAATAAGTCACCTGGCTCAGATGTGTTTCTACCTAAAGTGTTGAAAGAAGTGCGTGATCAAGTGTCACGACACCTGAGCGCAATCTTCAACATGTCAATCCGGTCCGAATGCATTCCTAGAGACTGGCGTAAAGAGGAGGTGAATCCTATCTTTAAGAAAGGAGACCGTAGCCAACCGTCGAACTACCGACCTATCAGTCTGAACTCGATAGTTGGTATCTCATGGAAAGCATGATGGTAGACAAAATAACGTCGCATTTAGAATCAAATGTGCTACTGAGGACTTACCAGCACGGCTTCCAAAGGTAACGGTCATGCCTGACGAACCTTGCGGAATTCTTCCACTTCTTCTTCAGTGAGCACGATCGAGACAAGGCAGTGGATGTGGTCTACATAGACTTTCAGACAGCCTTTGATAAGGTACCACACCACCGCCTTCTCCGTAAAGTGTGAGCGCTGGACATAGACAAAAAGTAACAGGCTGGATAGAGAACTGGCTAAGTGGCAGACGGCAATGGGTAGTGGTGAATGGACAGGCTTCTGAATGGGTGCCCGTTACTAGCGGAGTGCCTTAAGGTTCTGTCCTAGGACCACGACTATTCATCATCTACTTCAACGACATAAACGGTGACATGGCGGCCAAAATTTCTAAATTTTCCGAAGATACCAAGCTTGGTATGAACATTGCAAAGGATGGAAATACTGCCCGCCTGCTAGATGATCTTCAAAAGATTGGGGAGTAGTATGATACGTGGCAAATGCCTTTCAACGTAAACAAATGCAAAGTGATGCATATTGGCCACCGTAATCCTTAATCACCCTATATCCTTAAGGGCACTGCTTTTGAATCCACCGACACTGAGAGGGACTTAAGTCTAACTATCACGAGTGACCTCAAGTTCTCGAAACAGTGTATTGAGGTGGAGAAGAAAGACCAAAGGATGTTAGGGTATATAAAGAGGCCGTTTGGTTATCGGAACAAAAAGATAGTTCTGTTGTCTGTACAACTCCCTCGTCCGACCGCACCTGCAGTATGCCGTACAATTATGGAGCCCTTCATTTCGAAAGGAGATCACGAAATTGGAACGCGTGCAAGCCAGGGCAACCAAACTGTTTCCCTCTATTAGGCATAAAATTTATGAAGATAGATTAAGGGATTAGATATGTTCTCGCTGGAGACCCTGAGACTACGTGGTCAGCTTATCGAAGTGTTTAAAATACTTCGAGGCTTCGATAGACTGGACTGCGGGGATATCTTCCAGCTCAGCGAGGGGAGAACAAGGAATTACGGCTTTAAACTTGAACTGAAGCGATACCACCGTGATCTGTGTGGTAAATTCTTCACTTACAGTATCTGCGGTAGATGGAACGCACTTCCGACGGAAGTTGTCAACAGTGTATCTGTTGACCAATTCAAGTCACGACTAGATAAAGTCTTGCAAAATCGCCGTTAAGATCCTAGCGAGTGATATTCGAGGTTGCCAACGGACAATTTCGAGAATTGCGCCAAAGTACCCTCTTTGTATGGATCGTAAGGTCTCCTAGGGTACTTATTTTGCTTATAGTCACTTGTAGCTCTGTTTTGCCCTACCGATTCGCAAAACTGATTGATCGCCCCTCGTAATATTATGCCATCAGCAAATGGATACTAGGTCATCAGCAAAGGAATATTATGTCATCAACAAAGGAATACTATGCAATAAGAAAAAGAATTCTTTGTCATGAGCTAAAGAATGATATTTCATCAGCAAGAGACTACTGTGTCATCTCCTTAGGTGCACACAGTTTAGAAGAGATACGGCAACCCTTACTTGCTTTTTATTATTTGTATTACTGACCAAGTATTTTGTAAATGACGATGTTTCATTGCTGTATATTTTGAAGAGTAAGCCACTGTAGGTTTATTCACTTTATTTTCTTTTTAAAATCTCTGTTTACTGAGTCACTCTCGCCCAAAAGAGGACCCCTGTATTTTATTATACCTAGTACCTGAAGGAGAGAGAGGCTATGCGGAGTTCTTTTACTCCCTTTTCTCCAGTTCAAGTGCAATCTCATTTCACCATTTTCATTGTATGTGACTAATTTTATAGATTTCTCGTCAACCAGTATTCGTCAATTCATACGTGACAGTGGCAAAAAGGGTTGGTGTTTATCCCTCTCTTAGCTCCAGTTGGGTTGGTGTTTTTTTAACCTTGCCTCTATTATTTCTACACCTTCCTTGTATTGCCCTAATTCTTATTTCGCATATTTATTCCTTTACATATTATTAATAGGATGCTTAGTAGGACAAGTATGCTCCGGCTAACATTTGAACGATTATTTGCTCTCCGCACAGAATCCCTGCATAAAAATCTTTAGCTGTTTTCCGAACATTTTCAGTTAGTTTAATTTTCTTCAGTCTTGTCAGAACTTTCCTTATATACTTTCTTCGAGATTTGTTTTCGTTGCTTTTAGTTTTGAATTGCATAGATACTCCTTGGTATCTATGTTCAAAGTTCAGTATATATTAATAGAAGCGCTCACCTTCCCCCTCTAAGTATGGTCTCATATTCTTCTTGAACTTGTCAAGATTAACTTTAAGTAATGTCACCTCCAGGGATATTCCCCAGCCCATTTTGCCCTAGCTTTTCACTAAATACTCAACTAGTTGTTCATAATTGTCAGCCTGGAGTTGCCCAAAAATGCACTGACATGCCGAAACAAAATTTTTCCTAGGTTTAATGTGTGTAACTATCGTGTAGAGAGGTATTTCGTATTTATTCGTTCTATTTACTCAATGGTAAACAGCTTGCCGATGATCATAGATATTATAGGAGATTAGTAGTTCCTTCTGATACCTGCTTGTTCCGTTAACAGATAGCTCTCGATCGTTTGGCTGGTTTTGTTATTCATGAGTTTTGCAGGTAATATACATATACATTAGCTATAATAGAATGATTGACGAATAGTCCTTTAAGTCTTCCATGACACATTTTATTAAAAGTATAGAGAAGCTTGGGATTATTCAGGGGGAATAATAAATTCCATAAAATATTAGTGTGAAAAAAAGAGTCAAGGAGCGTCACATGGATCCCAGAAACCCACGTGGCTCTCAAACACAAGATCAAAGAACGAGAGAACGACCCTAAGAATCAAGCAAAGAGGATTTATCGGAACGCAGCTGTGTTTACTCAGGGAGGTTAACCCCAGGCCTTGAAGCAATCTTGCCTCCTGCCTACCATCTTAAAGCATGCGAGAGCAAGGAAGGATATCTGTTATTGCAAATTCTTTGTGTGGAAGACGTCCATCCACCAGCTTCCTCTTTACTTTGGGCAAATCCCCTATGTGGCCAGAGGCGATTACTTTCCATCATCAGCCGGTATTTAACGCCAAGCTCAGCCGGATCAAGTTAGTACCCGCTAGATATCACGCACGAGACAAGTCACTTTTCGATTTGGCTCCGTTTATATCTACGCGAGGGCAAAATTTTTACAGATCTTATGTTTAAAATGTTTGCATCACTTATTTTAAGTTTTTTCAGCGCCTATGTTCGAATTTATGCATATATATAGTGGAGCATCCTATACCTAAATCAATGATCTCTAAAGCTTTAGAAATCTGCAACATCAGCAACTAAGAGTGAGATTGGAAGATAAGGACTAATAGGAGGAGATTTACAATAATCCCAATTTACGAGAACAAAATAGCAGAAATTGTAGTCGAAGATGAGAACTACAGATATCATAGTGAAGACAAAGTGTTAGGACTCAAAATGACCCCAAGATGTTACAAACAACAAATAAGGGATGGGAAGAACAAAGCGATTCCAATGCTTAACCTACTGTACAATCTAAGAGGGTTAGGCATGAAAAATAAAATCAAAATGTATCTTGCACTAGGAAGGGAGGTACTAATATACCCACCCAATCTTATCAACGGTGAATAAAGGACTAAAATATTGGAACTCCAGAGAATAGAAAATAAAGCTTTTTACCTAATCACCAAGACTACAGGAACTGCACCAAGAAGCAGGATTAGAAACTCTCAACATCAACATCAGGAACAGAGCGGAGAAAATAAGGAGGGAGATAGATGGACTACCTCCAATATTTGCATAGCACACGAACATCAGAGCTGGATTCCTCTATAACACTTGATTCCCCAGTGGAAAACTGCAGCTAAGAATTGAAGCGGTACACATGTTTAATCAAGTAGAAAATTCAAAAGGAGAGAAGGAACAAGACTATATACGAATCTAAGCAACTAAAATAAAAAGAAACAATCGATTAAGAATACAATAGAGATCAAAAGTGTAAACAGAAATAAAACAAACAAAGTAAACTAAAAGTGTAACAAGTGAAGTATAATAGTATTAGAAAGTTTAACAAAAATGATAGTGAAGTGAAGTTAACAGTAAAACAAAAATACAATGGACAAAGTTAACTAAAGGTGTAATAAGTGAACTATATTATTAAAAAAAATTAACAAAGATGATAGTGAAGTGATAGATAACAGTCAAAAATTGAACAAAGTGAACTATATTGAAATAGTGAAATAAGTGATAACAACAAGAGTACTGAAAAGTAAAACTACCCAAAAGGAATAGAAAAAAGAAGACACATGAAAGTAACAGACAAAAGACAACACTACAGAAGTGAAACAAAGTATGAAAAGTAAAAACAACAAACGACTAACATAATACATAAGAAAACCTCAGAGCTCAGAGATAAGATAACTCAAAACGTCACAAATGCTACAATAAACACAAGAATGAAAGATGAAGAGAATAAGAAAACATAGATTTGGCGGTCCTCCCACTACTGAATGATGAACATAGGTGCTAAAAGTGTTAGAAGGGAAGTAAGAATGATGAGTGAATAAAGGACGGTGGTACGGAATCCACGGTAATCAGCAGGTTGCCCTTGCTCTTCGGCCATGGGTATTTGCCCTTTTCACCTTTGACTAACGAGGTTCCTCAATCTGCTTCCTTACTAATCTATCCTCTCTTAAAAAAAATATTTCCGTCTGCCACTAGAAACTCTCTTCTAAAGTTTGTTCCGCCCTTCCCACTAAGCATTCCCTATCGGTTCACTTGAACTGAGAGTCATAAGTGTGGGAGGTTTTACCAGGAACAAGTCGGCCGCGGGCCTCCTTCTCTCCCCCATGATCTTAGAAGGATAACAGAGAGAAAGAGATCCCGTTAACCGTACTTTTTTCTCTCCTAAAAAACAAAATCATTGTCGACTGCTCGGAATTCTTGGAAGAAGTACCCTTAGCAAATTAACCTCCTGTTACCCGGCAAACGAGGTAACTGTTTTGGGGGGTCCAAAAGACGCCTTCGAAATCTGGTTTCTATTTTGTGGAAGCCAGCTATTGAAAAAAAGATTTAATACGGTTATACTCATCATCATCACACATTACTTATCTTCATCTTTATTTTTTTAGTGGCCCCATAGATGCAGATGACTGCTTAAGTCAGCGGCCTTGCCCCCTACTTAAACTGCTACCAGATTTCAGAGAGGATTAGCATTCATATTTTGTTCTAACTATCTCGGGAAGTTGCTATGGCATAATTGGGGGCATTGGAGGAAGCTAGTTTCGGTAGTACCCCACTGTCGATAACAATGTCAGTAGCTATCCCGGACAAGGGACGGACTGCAACATCCGCTGTTCACTTCAGTGGGGGCCCCTTTCAGGACCATAAAGGAACATGCAACCATCTCTATGGTATGTTGGGATGCGGTCACGATTAAACCACTCTCGTGAGGGCGGCGTTGACAATAAGTCCCTCATATAATGGCACCCCCGAGAGGGCCCCCCCGCCCGAGATCCCCGCTCCTCCGGATGAAACTCATCTATCCTTATCATTCACCCTAAAAGGCAAATCCTATTTCAATCGAGGCTGCGGGTAAGCGAGGGGGGTGACCTCTTCTCCCCAAGGCAAATAATGTAAAAATTATAAGGAAAAAACCGAAAACTCTAAAAAGATACAGATTTGTGATCCCTATATAAATAACAACAATTAAGGTATACAGTAATAAAGTGAGTGCAATTGATAAATATCAGTCTCTAATGAACTTTGGTATGCTTATAGACGGGTTGAATATTGAAGAAAAGGCAAACATAGGACAAATCTTAAAGATTAAAAAAAAAAAATTAACACGAGACTAGCGGTCACTTTCAATAAAACCTGCCATATGAAAATATACTGCCCAAAGCCAAAGTTCATATTTCGCTCATTACCATATATTTCCCATCTATTACAGCTTACGTTATACAGAAGTTTTCTTAACATCCACAAAAGTCACAAACCAGCCGGGGTGATGTGTTCACTGGGCGTTGAATACATGTTTACCAACGTTCCGGTGGATGATTCCATCGAGCTCATTACCATAAAATCTACCACACTGAGGATAATCCTCCCCCTCCTTACCGATTTCTTACGAGATTATACGACAAAAATTTAAGGCTTGTATCATAGAGGCACCTTTCCTCGGGCCTGATTGTCGTATGTACGTGCATGCAAGTAGTCATAGTGGCGATTGGATCTCCACTGGGTCTTCTATTCACAAACATCTACATGTGAACATTGGAGGATGCCATTTTTAAGAACAATCCTTCCTTGAAACCATTAATCTTCACCCGATATATTGATCACATATTCATCAATGCAGATAAACAAGCTTGATCCTTACCCTTATTCAAACTTTTAAAGGAAAGTTCATCCCTTACCTACACTCATGAAACAGAAAACAAGACGTTAATTTTTCTCGTCAAGTCTCAAAAAGCACATTTTATGACTCAAATTTAAATCAAATCAACAATTTTGGCTTCTGCATGACCGGATCGCCTGAATGTCTTGACCGATACAAAAATTCCGTAATCAAGGCCATCATAAACAGTCTTTTCTCATTCTTCAAACTGGACAACGGTTGATACAGAAATAAACAGAGTAACTAAGCTGCTCAACAACAACGGCTACCCGCACACATCAATTGATAATGTTATAAAGCAGTAAATGGACTCACACCACAACCAAGGGCATAAAAATGAAAAACCAAGTATAATAGACTTTTATACCAAGCTTTTATGAACTCAAGATATTAGGAGGTCATACTGATCTTGATAACTAAGTATGATTCATCCAGATCTTGTATTTCCCTGAATCTTATTCCTTCTCTGATCACGATTGCCACTACGTCATACCCCTCTCTCAAGTGCTTTAGAAACACAGAGTTATAGATTTTGATATGCTCTCTAGCCCCGTCTAAAACAGTTCAGATATCAGTAAGATGTCTCTGGTTACTGATCGTATAATCTCATTGTATATTCTACTTTTAATGCGCCATCTGTTGACGTTGAGTCTCAGATTTTTTATATATCTGACGTTAGTATCCAATTTTAATTCTTATTCGGATGTTTGCTCTCTACTCCTTTTTCTTTGGCTGGAGATCTCACCTTTCCCAACCTTTTCTTCATGCGTACGTTGAAGCATGACTTGGGACAAATCTCAACTGGACCATACCTAATTGCCTGGAGTAATTTTTTTTTTATTAATAACGGCATCAAGCTCTCAATTGTATTTTCATTTGACTATTCCCTCAATAATGTAATCGGTGTTGGGCAGGTTCGATATTGGTGCTGACAGTGATCCATTTAACTTCATACGTAGTTCTTGTGCTGTATAACTTGGTGTGATGGGTGTTTGATGGGTGTTGTAGGTCTCATTGGTTCTGGCTCATCGCTTGCGGGTATATGACTTAGGTCTATTTGAAAGTCTGTTGTTTCCTCAGTTTTAGGTTTGCTTAATAGTGGGTCTTGAGAGCCAGAACAGAACATTGGCACGGCTTCAGTCATTCTCTTGATTTAGGCATGAAATTGTTCGCCAGATGGTGGGTTGTCTGGGAACCACATCTGCTTGAGAGGATTGTAGACATTCTTTAAAATTTAAAACTTTCTCAAAATTGATTTGTCAAAACAAATATTCTTATGTCAAGATCAAATCATTTTTCGCTCTGGTATAAAATAATTCTAGCTTTGGTCTTGAAACATATTCTTATGTTACTTTTAATATAATAATGCATATATAAAACCCATTTTTGTAAAGTTTCCATTTTTTGGACACAAGATGGCCTATGAAAAGTTTGAAAATCGTCTAGGCTAATAAAGATATGCCACTTTCCAGCATCTTTTCTACCTTTCGCTTTCTGAGAAGAAAGTCTTCGAAAATGTTAAAAAACTTCAGCGCAAGCTTAACCAAGCCATCATCACTGTCTATTTTAACAAATCTTGTATACAAAAGGCCTCCTACCACGATATATATAAATATAGTAATAAATATGGTGAAACGCTAGATGCAAATAAAACTGTAATTTTCACAGTGAAAGCCTTATAATTATTTCTAACTATAAACCATTAAAATCAAAGATGATTTTTTCAAATATTATTATGATTTGTATTTTGCTGTTTTCTTATTTTAGGTATAGGAATTGTGTGAGGTCATAATTTTTCAGTGATATTACATTGGAAAGGAAGAGTTTATTCCTGTACTTGTGACCAAATTTAAAAATTACATTTCCTTAAAAATCAACCATGATTTGCAATGAACCAAAAATAAATTGAACGTGTTTCCTTCAGTGTAAGATTTCCGAAAAAAAAAACGTTTTAACATTTAGGTATAAATTTATAGTTAATAAACTAAGGTTCATATGTTTATAAAAACTAAATACGATAGTTAAGAAAATCATAAACGTAAAAATTTAAAATATATTTCAAATGAATGCAGTGTTATTTCCAATACAAGAAAGGTAAAACGCCCGACCGTACATCCTTACAAGATGCTGTCAACAATCAGATACACAATGTTAAACTATCTAATCAAGAAACACGAGGTGCGCCCAATAAGTTTTGCAATTCGGATATAAGGAAACGAGATATGAGGAAAAGCGTTTTATTATTTTTCAATATAACTACCCTCAACTTCAATGCACTTGCGCCACTTGTCCCTGAGGCTTCGAATTCCCGACAACCAGAAATCTCACGACTGCTGTTCAATTCACTCCTGGACGGCGAGCTGGACATCTTCATCCTCCCCAAACCAGCGTTCAGGCAGTGCAGCCTGAGCTGGTGGAATAAAAAGTAGTTGCTAGGGGCCAGATCCTCGAATCCGCACTCTCGCAGGGCAGCTTGTGCAACTCTGGCCTTGTGGACTTTGACGACGTTGAGGTCGATCATAGGGCATTATCTTTCTAGGGACCCAACGGGCAGACACCTTGGTCATGTCCAAATTGTCGTGGATGATGTTGATAAACCTTCCATGTGATATTGCAAGTTCTCGCTCGATTTCTTCGACCTTCACCCGTTGATTTTCGAGGATCATCCTCACCACACGGGCCACATTGTCCTTGTTGGTCAAGTCTGACGGGCGTCCCGGACGGGGGTCATCTTCAAGGGACTCACAACCATGGCGGAACTCCCTATTCCAGCAAAAAATGGTTGCATAGGAAGGGGCAGTGTCGGTGTACACTGCAACCATCCGTTCATGGATCACTTTTGCATTCTTCCCTTCCTTGGTAAAAAATTTGATCAATACGCGGTGCTGAACCTGCTCCATTGTTGAAAAATTTGTGACTGACGGTCTGCGATCAGCTACTGTTTCTTAAATAGACGAGGCATAATAGTGCGGCTGAAGGTCCTGACTTGTCATAACTTGTCCTAACACCTCCATAAACGGCCATTCCCCTTTCTCTGTTTTGCTCTACCGATTCGCAAAACTTATTGACTGCACCTCGTACTTTATTTGAGAATCATAACCTCTTACCATATGCATTTTGTGTTTAGTGTGCATTACATACTCACATAAGAATAACACGTTAAGCAAATCACTATAATTACATCAAATTTCTAATTAAGTTGGACACTTGAAGGTTGAAGGAAAAGCTATGTTAAGAAAAATTCGAATTCAAACTCAGATGTGATAAACAGATTAAAACAATGTTCCTTAGAGAGGCTCCGCTCACGGCTTCTTAAGGTTAAATGAGGAATAAGGCAAGTCATTGATCCTTAAAAGCAAACTTTATTAAATAAAGGATGGTGTCTCTTATCTTCTTTTAGAAATTTCTTAATGTAGGAAATTTTCTACATTTTTGAGTACCAGTCCTTTCCGAAAACCCTCCAATACTCATTTTCATCCAAATATTAGCGTCACCTTTAATATAATTCTTGTAACTCTATCTAAATGTTTACCAACCACTCAATACCTTTCAACATAAAACCTTTACCTCCATTCAAGTGTTGATCTTCCTCTCCATACACTCTTATCTAATTTACACACTGAATCAAAATTTCCAATGCACTTTGCGTGCGGTATTCACTAGACTTATCTGTCTGTATCATTTTTAATCTTGTTATTTTCCTTTCCACTTCACATTGGTACTATGCCGACATTCTTTTACTACTTAGGCAATGGTTCTTTCTTATAAGTTCTGTAATCTGCTTAACATACTTGA
Source organism: Ceratothoa steindachneri (assembly GCA_963969495.1). Taxonomy (NCBI): domain Eukaryota; kingdom Metazoa; phylum Arthropoda; class Malacostraca; order Isopoda; family Cymothoidae; genus Ceratothoa; species Ceratothoa steindachneri. The sequence goes on from OZ018320.1 coordinate 47,363,247, forward strand.
TGTCAAAGATACATCTACTTAATTTGCTAGAAATGCTAGAAGTTGCAAAGGCCTGAGAAAAAAAAATTGTAACTTACTAAAATAACGTTGCTAATACCACCGCATTTGTTGTATGTAGTTGTCAGTTTTCTTCATGTTCTGTATGTAGCTACCGGCTAGTACTAAATGTAACAAATGTGGTAATTTATTATTAAGAAATAATTAACATAAGCAAAACCGCAAAAATAATTTTTAGTGGCGCGCGAGTCTAGTCGCGAGCGACTAGACATCTCAATATGTGGGTCGGTTGGTCAGTCGGTTAATCGGTCCCCGTTTTACTCTTTTTTGTTTTTGTAATAGCATTGTAACTATTTGGCCGATTCTAACTAAATTTGAAACACTTGTTGTTTTACATTCTCTTTCGAATGATATAATTGCCAATATTCCTTCTACGTTTTGCCAAGGTCTTTATATTTTTTCCAGATTTTAAGGTCCCGACATCACATCAGAGCCTTCAAAGAAAACAAACGGGGCTGAGAAAGGGCAAACTATAAAATTCTTCTAGTTGCATAATTCTGCAAAAACTTCTTTTTTTATAGCCAGTCCGATGTACGGAATATCACCTCGAATAAATCAATTGATACATCCATGCATCAGTAGCGTAAACCCTGATGAAAACTAGAAATAGCCCAAAAATTCCTCACAAAAGGGGAAAAGAGCCGCCCTTAGCAATGAAAACAAACGTGACTAAGCCAAAATTGGGAATAACATCTAAAAACAAAATGATAAACAAAGCCGCTCTTAGCCGTGTCCCAATAATTTTCTAGATTAGTTTTCAAATCCCTCGATTTATTTTACTAGCCCAAACCCAGGTGGAAAACGATTAAGTACCCGACCAAATACAAATACCGCAAACGCGACTAAGCAAAAAAAAGAAAGAACCTATAATAAATTAATCGCCATCATGACGTTGCATCAGAGCCTTCAAAGAAAACGGCGTCGCAAGAAAAAAACTTAGTAGGAAAAGGAAAAGGTATTTAATATTCTTCTAGCTACCGATTTCTTCCCAAACTCCTTTTTTGTCTTTAATAGTCAGTCCAAGTTACAGAATATCAATCAAATAAATCAACAGAAACCTTCATTCATCTAATTCATTAGTGCAAACCGTAGGGAAAAGCGAAAAATAACCCATAAATGCGTCACGAAAGAGAAAAAGGGCGGCCCATCGCAATGTAAACAAACGTAACTAAGCAAAACAGGGAATAACCTCTAAAAACATAAACAGCCACTCATAGCGGTGTCCAAATAATTTTATACATTAGTTTTTAAATGCCTGGATTTTTTTTACTAGCCCAAGCCCAGTTGGAAAACGATTAAGTACCCAACTAAATACAAATACCGTAAACGTATCTAAGCACAAAAAAAAGGAAAGAACCTATAAAAAATTAATCAGCGTCCATAGCGATTGCCAAATGATTTTGAACATTATTAATCTAGAAATCCCTAAAATTATTTTAACATCCCAAACCCAGCGGGAAAACGATTAAATAACAAATAGATTAAAAACCCCCCCGCGTTTTAACCACCCGAAGCAAAGGCGCTTATATACTCCAAAAAAAGAAGAAAAAAAAATAATGGCCCAAGATTTGTTTTTTCCTTTAGCCTATTTATAGGTGCAAATGACTAAAACAATTTTAATTGGGTTTTCGATGCGGGCTTCGATATTTCTATCTAAGTTATGCTTAGTTATTGTACTTTTCTCCAATTGTGGTGTATTTTCTCAGGTTTTAACGTTATGGTGTCACATTTTAGTCTATTTCTATAGGAATATTGCGAATTTCACCGAATTAAATCTCTTTTAATTGGGCTTTCTATGCGGGCTTCGATAGTGGGAACTAGTTTCGGTTTAGTTCTTCCATTTTTGGCCACTTCAAGTTTAGTACTTTGAGTTTCAACCGCTATGTCGTCACCATCCAGCTTATTCTTATAGGAATTTCTCGATGTAGAAGTCTAAGTACATCCATGCATTAGTGCTTACATAAATACACAGACACAGCTGCGTGCTCCCCCTTCCCCTGATTCCAAATTCGCCTTTTCGCATCAAATCTTCTTCACCCCTTTTTGCGTCGTCATAAACCCGCGGTTGGAGACGAGGAAGGCTCGGATGGCAGCGAGACGTAAATATTCCGCATGTCCTGGCAACAGACAAAAGGTCTTTCGCGCGACGATAACGATTTTATGAGAACCCAGTGCTCTCTCGATTTTAGCTCTTGAGGGAAATAAAAGTAAAAATTCTCCCTGGAGTCAGGCAGAAGATCTTGAACCTACGTTGTGTGTGGAGCTAGTCTCACAAAGGAAACAGTTCGCACGTTTACTATTAAGAAACTTCGGGAAATTGGTTGTTGCTGTCACGGTATTTGTAGGTGCCAAACTTCTCGCAGCCCCCCCTTCCCTCAGAGTCAGGGTTTACACAGCACCTCCCTCTGCAGATTACCCTGGACGTAGCTAGGTAATCATTTTGGCTACCCACTCCAAGTGCCAATAATCGGAACGGTCACTTCGAGGAGAAGAATTCCGAGTTGAGTCACCGTTTGACTCGCCTTTGCGATCCCTCCTAGGATCATTACATCAGGACACCGGTCTAGGATTACCCCCACATTCGGTAACCTCGGACCACCGGGCTAAGTGCGAACATCGTCAGAAGAAGAAGACATTCACCGTCATCCTCCAAATACTTACGAACTCCAAGGTATGGTTAAAGTGAATTGTCCCCTCCCCTTACTTCACCAGTTTAACCGTTAACTAGAATTTCCATCCCGAGCTCATAACCACGATTATTACAAGTGATTAATTTAGTGCTTAATTCCATAATATTATTCAAATCATTCTGTCGGGTGCAATTAAGACGCAAGCATCCTAGTACGTAGATTTCAAGTGTAATCCCCACGTCATTATATAGACTTACCTATTCAGTGCAAAGACTAATCCTATTTATACCTATATACGAGTATGCTATTTCATATTTCTAATTCATGTATATTAAAGATTATTTTGTTATCTGTATGTTTAACTATTTTGGACGATCCTTTGGCAATAGAAAAGCTATCCACTCGGCCTACTTCTTATTACATCAGTCCACCCATGACTGGCTTTTACTAAGTAAGAACACACTCAGGGATCATTATCTTAACTTTGATAAAAAGGGAAGCACCGGGGTTATTCTTATTTACCGGAATTGGCTATGGTAGGTGTATTGGCTACACTTCACCCCCACTTTACCTTGCTGTGGGATTATAATATATGCCAAGGAAGTGGAACTGAGATTACCCACTCACTAACTCTCGACGCTCTAAGTTCACAGGATTGAAGCTATTTTAATTATGTTCACGATGTGGGCTTCGAAATTTTAGCTAGGTTACGTAGTTATTTTCTGGGTTTCCCCGAATCAGTTAAGTTCATCTTCATTTCGCCAAATTCGGTCTATTTCTTTCAATTTTTAAGATAAAGACATAAGAGCCTATTTCTATATGAATTTCTCTTATTTTTTACACGACTAAAGGCATTTTAATTGAGTTCTCGATACGGGATTCGATATTTTCTTTTTAAGGTAATTAATATTTGTTTCTTCTATGTTTTGCCAATTAAAGTCTATCCCTCTCATGTTTCAAAGTTTTGATGTCACATTTTAGCATATTCATATAGGAGTTGCTCTAATTTCACACGATTGAAGCTATTTTAATTGTGTTTCCGATGTGGGCTTCGATATTTTTAGCAAGGTTAGGCTGATTTCTTCTTATTGCAAGAAAATAAAATGGGGCTCGAAAAGGGCAAGCCATAAAATTCTTCTATCTATCGAATCCTCCAAGTCTAGTCGCGAGTCTAATCGCGAGCGACTCTACATCTCACTTTGTTGTTCGGTCGCCCCGTAAGGTGCGCAGCGATTTGCCATCCTGGCCGCCGTGCTTACGAGACTCAGCACCCCATCCGGCCCCAGCTTAGCCTCTCTTCCTTACTTCAAAACACTTGTTTCCTCTCTTTTCATAGAACCTCTCCCACAACTTTCTCTGGTCAGCCTCTAATTTCACAGGGTAGATGCTGACCTTCTTCTCGGCCAACCGTCCTGGATCGGGGCTGAGGGGGGAGGGGGCAATGTTCCCTAACCCCTGAGCTCTGGTCTGGGGTGGTTGGTTTTTAACAACCTGCTTCATCCCCACCCATACCTTCCTCACATCCCTTTTCCTCTCCTCTTCACATTCTATCTGTTTTACACCGTGTCTAATGTGGACCCGCCATGCCGATGGACTGCCAGGCCAGCAGGCGGAAGGGGTGGTCCGAAATGGCGACGCCTGGCTCTGCCGGGCTTGTAAGCACCTCTCGCAGTGCAGGCTTCTGCAAGAGGTGATGTGCGATTGCGTCCCGTATTAAGAAGAGGGTTACCATGCCCATGTATGTAAAACAAAAAAAAACAACCCTCAACTTCCCCTGAAACAACGACGGAGCCGCCCTCAGGCCGCTCCAGCTAAAAAATGGAGGTCCCCCCCCTGTGCTTGCGCAGGGGACCCTCCATATTTCTCTAACCAGAGAGAAGGCTTACTCCTCTCCTTCGCCTACGGGTGTAGGGGACTCCCACTTACCCCCTTCTCTGGAGGTGATTTCGGGCGCCCCCCCTTTTTCCAGCGGCAGTCCCTTCTTTTGTTTCCAAGGGGACTGTTACGAAAGCCAGCAGGCAGCCCTTAGCCAGCCGCTCCCCATCGAAGCAGCTTGGTAGGGCAAACCCCCTTAGGAGGGAGAGGGAGGCCAGGCCTCTTCGATCGCCTTCCTCAAAGGACATGCTGGCAAGGATTTTGAACCTTGCCGGGGTTAAGGCCTGTGCCTCCCACAAAAGACAAGTGACAATACTGCCACGGGACCTGCGATGTCTTGGGAGGGGATGGCCAACTGAAGGCCCCTCCTGTGATAGACATGGTCCTTGAAGAGGCCCAGCCTCAGATGGTAGGGCCTTCCATGGGAAGAATCCGTGTTTTGCCCCAAGCACCGAACCCAAATCCGCCCCTATGCATGGTCCTCCTCAAATGTCTGAGGGCTCCGAGGCAGTGCAAGGAGGGGAGGGATCTCCTCCGACAGGTGCCACTACAACTACCGGGACCTTCTCCATTTCGGAGAGGGACCTGGCTGAGGCCAGTACATCTGGCATAAAAGCTTCTGCGGAGAAGGTGAGAAGCGGGTTCATTCCCCGCCCTCCTCTCCTAAAAAGAAGAATAAAAAGACAAGAAAGACAAAGAAGACTCGGGGCTCCTCTCCATCCGCGGGGGCTGCGGGGACGGATGGGTCTACTGCCACTTTGGTAGGCCACCAAGCCAAAATTGGAACATACAGCCCCTCTACCCCCTCTCCCCGTGTGCGGAGCCCCTGACTAAGACCCAGAGTGCACTAGGCGGATCCTCGATGACATCGGGGCCCCTCATTCAGAGGTTACCTGGTGTTTTCAGGCTTACTGGCATCAAGCGCTTCCTCGTTATTCGCTTCACTGATGGCAGCAGGTTGTCCAAGGGCAACATGGTCCATCAGAGGAGATGATTAGCTAGTGCAATTGTTAAAGAGCCGAAGGTGACCCGTTTCTCGGACGGGAGCCTTCTGGCAAATGCGGACAATCCCGCCGAAGGGGCCAAGATAAGTGCTCTTTGGACACTTCATGGCACCCCGGTGAGTGTGACGCCGCATTCTACCATGAACTTTGTGAAAGGAGTAGTTTATGCGAGGTAACTCGTTGACTACTCCATTGAGGACATTACCCTAGAGCTGACCAACCATGGGGCGGTCAAGATCGAACGTGTGATGAGAAAACAGGGAGGGGCCTCGAGACCCACCCCTACACTCTTCGTTACGTTCGACTGTGACAAGCTCCCTGAGTCGGTGCGTGCAAGTTGGTACCGCTACCGCGTGAAGGCATTCGTGCCACTGCCGCGGTGGTAATATTACTGTCACCGCTTCGGCCATACGAATCGCTCATGTAGACGTGCAAAGTCGGGGTCACCCGAACTATGTGTAAATTGCTCTAAGGTCGCACACGATAAGTTCAAATCGTGTGTGGCCAAGTGTGTCAATTAAGGAGAGCCGCACCCTGCTTCTTCGAAGCAATGTGGTGCATATCTCCTTGAGAAAGAAATCCTGGCCGTTCAGGCCTAGGATCGACTTTCATTCCGCGAGGCTAAGGACTTGGTCCTGGCGCGCCCGGCTCTGCCGAGGACGTCATATGCCTCAGTAGTCAGAACGGCACCCTCTGCTCCTGGCCCATCCAGGCCAACGAGCATGGTTATTTTTCCGCCCATTCGGAGCCCTTCTGCGGGCTCTACCCACCCCGGGCGCTTCCTTGGTAAAGCTGGCGGCAAAAAAGGTTCATACCGAGCCCCGGCTAAAACCAGGGCTCCCCCCTCTTCCCCCAGCGTGACCATTTCCTGCAAGGCGAAACGGCCACAGGCCACCACCGAGTCGTTAGCCTCACAGGAGGCAACACCCCTGAAGATGGTCGCTAGGCCATCTTCGGGGGTTCCTAAAGTTGTCCCCCGAAAGGAGGACAGCAACAAAGGAGCTTCGGCTCCTTCGCCCACGCCCCGAGGTGGAGCGAGTGGCTCGGAGACGGTGGTTCCTCGAAAAGAGGGCCCCCGCCTCTGAAGCCTCAACGCCAGCCTAAGGTTTCGAGGCGGAGGGAGGTAAAGACTCGCATGGCGAGCCCAACCTCCCCCAATAAGTCCTCGAAGGCGACAGCGCCTTCAACGCTTTGTCCGACCAACAGCGCCAGGGGTTCTGCCCCCGGGAAGCGTACGGCCAGGGTCTTCAGTTTGAGGCGGGCCCTCGCGTCTCCTCCGAGCTAGGCCTGGAGGAAATATTCCTTCAATTGAATTGCCGTGGACTCCGGGCCAACTGGCAGGAGCTGCGTAGGCTCGTCTCGTCCTGTTTCCCGTTAGCTATCATTTTTTAGGAGACCATGCTAGGCGCGTGCCCCCTGCCCGCCCTTCCGGGGTATAAGGGTCTTGCGCCCCCCCCCTTTTGCGGGATGGCTGGGATAAGGGATGCGCGGTTTACACCCAGCATGATGTTTCCGTTCTTCCTTTCTCTTTAGATACCTCTTTTCAGGCAGTGGCTGTGCAGCTGCACCTGGATAGGAGGTATACTATTATTTCTGCGTACATTCCACCGTCAGCTGACTTCGACGCAGGGGACTTCTTCCGCGTCGTGGCACGGTTGCCGAGGCCCTATCTCTTGCTTGGAGATCTGAACGGCAGGCGTCCTCTCTCGGTGATTACTCCATAAATCCTAGGGGACAAGTCCTTGCCGATCTGATCGAAGAGCATGAGATGGGTGTCCTAAACGGGAATGAGTTTACGCATCACTGTCGAAGAACTGCCTTATTTTCTTGCCTTGATCTATCTTTGTGCTCTTCGGATGCACAGCCTGATTTTGATTGGAGGGTGGTCCATGACATCAATAGGAGTGATTACTTTCCCATTCAAATATCATTTTTAGGGAAACTGGCGCCTGAGAGACCACCTCGTTGGTGCTTGGCGTGGCCGCCGTTGCCTGCATTTCAGGAAAGGTCTGAATTCTCTATCTCAGTAGAGGAGTTCAAGTCGGTAGATGAGGCCGTTGAGTTGTTCTCCGGCAACCTCATCGCCGTGGGCCTGACTACTATTCCTAGGACGTCTGGCTGTTTTGCACGCCGACTTATCCCATGGTGGTCGGCTGAGTGTGAGACGGCCCTCAAACGGAAGCTTAATGACTAGATGCGCTATAAGCGCACTGAATTTCGTCGGGCTAGGGCTATGTTCCGGTATATTTCGAAGCACGCCCGCCACTCTTTTTGACGGGCATACGTGTCTTCACTTAACAGGAAGACCCCTTTAGCTGAGGTGTGGAAGCAAGTCAAAAGGATTCGGGGCAAGTTCTCACAGGACCCCCCTCCGATTTTCTAGGAGAATGGAACCGCAATCTCGGACCCCGCGTCCGTGGCGGAATCCTTAGCGACCGCTTTTTCAGCATTCTCTAGCCAGGATGCTGCTTCGCCAGCATTTAATGCACGTCGTAATGTCGCGGAAGGCCGCCGGCTGGACTTTACCTCCAGAGGCGGAGAACCCTTCACCGACAAGTTTACTGTGAGTGAGTTGCGTTCCGCTCTCGCTTCGTGCGCGGACACCGCCCATGGTCCGGACGATGTCCCGTACGCCATGCTTCGACACCTTGGGGAGCGAGGCATGGCCTTTCTGTTAGATTTGTTCAACAGGATCTGAGGGGAAGGTCTTCTCCCAGACTCCTGGCAAATCGCTACTGTGCTCGCCTTTCGCAAACCGGGGAGAGATTACTCTACTCCGACCGGTTTCCGCCTAATTTCTTTAACATTTTTCGTGTGCAAGTTAATGGAGAAATTGTTAAATATTAGATTTGCCTTTTTCCTGGACAGCGGAGGACATCTGTCTTCCGCACAGTGCGGCTTCCGCAAATTCCACTCCACGTAAAATGCTCTGCTCCGACTGGAAAATGCCGTCTGCAAGGCTTTTCTTCGTAGACAGCACTACGCGACGGTCTTTTTCGATCTGGAGAAGGCCTATAAAACCGCATGGCGATACGGTATCAGGAAAGCTCTCCACACGATGTGGGCGAGGGGCGCCTTCCGTTTTATATCTGAATATTTGTGAGATCGTTGATTCGGCATACGGGTGAAGGAACCCTCTCCGGCCAAAAGAAGCAGGAATAGGGTGTCCCGCAGGGATGTGTCCTAAGTGTCACACTCTTTGCCCTGAGCATCAACGGCATCACCTCGGTGCTGCCGAAAGATGTTCTCGCTACGCTCTACGTGGACAACCTTTTGATCTCTTTTGGCGTGGCCCAGATGCCAACTCTGGAGCATCGACTCCAACAGGCATTGAACCACGTCTCTCGCTATGCTGAAGCGCACAGGTTTCAGTTTTCTTTGGCCAAGACTAAGGTGGTGCACTTCTGCCGCCATCCAGGGATTCCCCCAGACCCAGATTTGTTTCTTAATGAAGTGCGCCTGGATGTGGTTAAGCCGCACCGTCTCCTTGGTCTTGTATTCGACTGCCGCCTTACCTGAGGGGCTCATATTCGCAGCCTTAGGGTCTCTTGTACCCGCGCCATGGACATTTTCCGTACCGTGACGTTCAGCGCTTGGGGCCCTGATAGGGCTACTACCTTACTTTTCTATTGATCCTTTGTTCGCTCGAAGCTCGACTACGGATGCGAGTTTTATGCATCTGCAGCCAAGCGTATATTGTGGAAGGTGGATTCGATATACCACACCGGCCTTCGCCTTGCGACCGGTGCCTTCCGCACTTCCCCCATTGAGAGCCTTTTGGTCACTGCTGGTGAGATGCCACTCGCTCTGCGCCGCGTGCAGTGCATCACTTGCCTGTACGTGCGAGCCTGGTGCCTCCCTCAGTCACCAACAGCTCTCACTGCATCCGCAGCTGATCTCGATGGTGCCTATGCCGCCGAGAGACGCCAGTCATACCCTAAGCCCTTTAGGTTTACGGCCAGGAAACTACTTCGAGAGGTAGATATAGCTCTCGGGCCGGTGGCGCCCCTGGTTCTGCCCCGGACGCCACCCTCGTGGGTACCACATTTGGCTATTTGTCACCATGCGTCTGCTCCCAAAGCTTGTATTGCGCCGGGAGTATTGCGTTCAACCTTTTTGGAGCACGCATCGTGTCACGATGGACCTGTGCCAGTGTATACGGATGGCTCCAAGTCCAAAGAGGGGGTCGGTTTCCACGCCATATCCCCTCTGTTTGAAGTCAGCGAGGCTCTACCAGGTGCTGCGTCTGTCTTCACGGCCGAGCTGGTGGCAATACACCACTCGGTACGGGAGATTACGCGACGCGCCTGGTTCGGAGACCGGATTGTGATCTATAGCGACTCACAAAGTGCCCTGAGTGCTCGCGGGGCATTGGAATCTCCGCACCCCCTGGTTCGCGATATCCGTGACCCCACGGTTTTGGCGAGCCGGGCAGATGTCGAGATTATCTTCTGCTGGGTTCCTGGACATGTAGGAATTGCTGGGAATGAGCGCCGATGAGGGCTCCAAAGAGTCCGCGAGGACTCTGCTACCGGACCAGCGTTTCGCTCTTCCTCACATCGACTACATGGCAGGAATACTGGCAGCTCTTCGGACTGCTTTGCAATGAAAATAAGAGACGGTCAAAGGGAACTTAAAGTTGCGTGCCATTGCGCCGCAACTGTTTCCATGGACCTATCTTCCAATTCCATGGCGGCTTCAGGTTGCTTTGTGTCGTCTTCGAATCGGACACACTCGTGTGACGCATCGCTATTTGATGGAGCGCTCACCTGCACCCTATTGCAACGACTGCGTCGTCCCTCAGACTGTTCGGCACATTCTTGTCGAATGTCCCAGTCTGGGTGATCTTCGCGCACGATACTTGTCCCAGTACCGGGATGGGTGGGGTCGCTACCACCTGTCCCTTGCACTCGGGACAGATTCGTGCACATTGACTTGTGGACTTGTTGAGTTCTTGGGGGAGGCCGGCCTTCTCCCTATTATATAAGCGAGGTTTGTTTTTTTGTTTTGTTTTGTTTTGGCATTTGTTTTTGTTTTTTGGTTTGTTTTTTTTCCTTTAGTTGCACGCTCCTGCGCCAGGGGAGACCTCTTCCCGACGCACCAGCTTGCTTCCTTTCCACCATTTTGGGGTGTTGTTTTTTTTTCTCTTTAATTTTATTTTAAAGTAGCCTAGAATTAGGCCAGTTTTAATACGGCGACTAATGCCCAAGTAGGGAGTCGCCAGATGAGCTCTTAAAAATAAAAAAAATGTTGTTCGGTCGGTCCCCGTTTTCGTTTTTTTTGTTTTTTGCCAGAGTCCTCCCAAGTTTAGCCCAGGCATGATTTTGTTTTGTTCATAGCATCATATCTATTCAACCGATTCTAACGAAATCTGAAGCAATTATGTTGTTTCGATCGTAGAATTACCAAAGACCTCCGGAGGTTAGTCTTAGTATTATTGAAACTTTTGACGTTCAAAAGTTCATATATCAGAATAAGTGAGAGCACGCGATCTTTTAGGCAGCATACGTTGTAATAATGTAAGAAGCTACAAGACTTAAGGATAAAGGAGAAAGAGGAATGGTGTTACACAAATTCTAGACGCGATGGAAAAGTTTGGTTATTGGATTTGAATTCACCACCAAATATCAGCGCCGGTATTTAAGGAGAATTTATCAACACAAAAGCTCTCAATATTACAATTGTATTGTGTTATTTGTTAACAGTTGTTTTCTTATTATACCTAAATATAAGTTTAAATTAGTAGCTCTGGTAATCGAAAACAGTTTCGACCCAAGGGATTTTAAACTTTCGATGAATTAGTGCAACTTTTTGATATCGTTCTTTATTCTAAACATGTGAAATGATCTTGGCATTTAGTTGAATGTCTAAAATATAGAAAAAGAATTCAGTTTGAACAAAAATAATTAAATTTTTTGAATTTTTCTTAGACATTTTTTTTTTTACTTCATTCAGCTTGCTTGACATCACAGTCGCAACAACTTGTATACCACCGATATAACCTTCCAATATATTTAGTTGTTCTAAGATATTCTTCCTTTATCTAACCAAAAATTTTGGCAAATTTAACCATCGCTGAAATCCAACGGAGAAATGGTTGCCAAAATCTCCAAATTTTCCGACGACACCAAGCTTGGTATCAATGTGGCAAAGGAGGGGAACACAGCCAGCCTCAAGACGACCTTCAAAGGATTGGGGAGTGGTCGGACACGTGGCAAATGCCTTTTAACGTGGGAAAATGCAAAGTAATGCATATCGGCCACCGAAACCCCAAATCTTAGTACTTCCTTAAGGGAACTGCCCTTGAATCGAGTGACACTGTAAAGGACTTAGGTGTTACTATCACTAGCGACCTCAATTTCTCGAAACAGTGCATCGAGGCAGAAAAGAAAGCCCAAAGGATGTTAGGCTACATAAAGCGCCAGTTTGGATACCGTAACAAGGAGATAGTACTTTGTCTGTAAAACTCCCTCGTTTGGCCGCACCTGGAGTATGCCGTACAATTTTGGAGTCCTTCGTTTCGAAAGGACATCGCAAGGTTGGAACGTGTACAAGCTAGGGCAACCAAACTGATTCCCTCTATCCGACATAAAAGTTATGAGGATAGACTAAGGGAATTAGATCTGTTCTCGCTGGAAACCCATAGACTGCGTGGTCAGCTCATCGAAGTTTTCTAAATACTTCGAGGGTTCGCCAATGTTGACTACCGGGATATTTTCACACTGAGTGAGAACAGAACGCGCAATCATGGCTTCAAACTTGAACTGAAGCGTTACAACCGCAATCTGTGTGAAATATTTTTCACCTACAGTATTTGCGTTAAATGGAACGCACTTCCAGTGGAAGTTGTCAACAGTGAATCTGTTGACCAGTTCAAGTCAAGACTAGACAAAGTCTTGAAAAGTGGCCGTTTAGGGACTCAAAACAATTGAGCAGCCATGTGCCTACTCAATTGCTAGTCCAAAGGTACCCCCTTTGAATGGACCGTAAGGTCTCCTAGGGTACTTTCTTTCCTTGTATCTCTCCTTGTAACTACACAAGAGAAAGTCGAGAAACATTTTTACTCTCAGTAATTTTATCCAAGTTAATAGCAACAAATAAAGAATCATTTATTTCACTTTTAATTTTGTAGGAAAGATTTTACCTCAGGCAATTAATTAAATCATTATCTATTCTATTTTTTACCACCATAATTCAAATATAATGGCCGAAATGGATAGTATTTTTGCCTAAAAAAGCAATTCAAATAATTTCCTTGTTTTCATAGTTTGTTGATATATCATTGACTCTGAATGCTAATAGCTGCTCACCTAAAATTAAACTGATCTATTCTTCGTTTAAAAATAATTCTATTCTTTTACTTTTTCGTTAGGAATTTCCTCATTTTTCTTGTGTTGTAGGTTTGTTCAATAGCAAAACTGACCTCTGATTTTCCGAATCTAGTCGAATCTTTAGTTGATTTATCTGAATAGAAGAATTCATATGATAATTAATTGCCTTATGCAAGTTTTTTAAATCGGTAGAACTAAAAGAATATCAAGTATTTCTTTCCTAAGTAAGCAGCGAACATGGCCAGTGGTATAATTTTGTCAAGCTCTGAAAAGAGTTAAACTACTTTGTCTTAATATATTGTCCTCTGTTCGATTGTCAAGCGCAGTTCTTTCTTTTCCAGGGTAAATTTCAATCAGGAGTCACCCTACCATTTGAATGCCTCACACTAATGAAATGAAATAATTTTATAATCATAATGTATTCTTCATTCATTTCTGTTATTAATTTGAATCGTGGCACTCTAATTGACTGTTAATAATACGATCATGTGTAAAAACAAAAAAAATGTCAAATCTGCAGATACACTTCAAAGCACAAATTTAACATGATAATTTGAATGGGTACCCGGTTGCATTCATTTTGATTTTCAAAAGGGTGCAAGAAGTAAATGCCTTAAAATAAAGATAAGCTATCAAGAATAGAAAACCTAATAAAAAGTAAATCGCGAATATAAAATCACGTGGACAAGAATTCGAATTAAATAAAGAAAATTAGTAAACTAAACTAATTTTTCTATTAATTAAGCCCAAGAATATCTTGTCAAAATAAGATATATATATGCAAAAAAAAACCGGAAATGAAAGTCAAATTCGAATGAAAGATGGAGTGGACTGAACAAGTTCGAAAGTATGTACTTTGAATCGGCCTTTCATTTTCCTGTGCGTTTTATTTCTTGCTCTACTCACGCGCTCCTTTGTGATTTTCTCATATTCATATATATATATATATATATATATATATATATATATATATATATATATATATATATATATATATAGTGCTCGCCAAAGAAATCTATACATTAAGAATTTTTGGATTATATAACAAAAAATTGCAACTTACATGTATATTATTTTCACTTTTAACGTAAAACTATTACTTTGTGATGTTTCCCTTGCTCTTGCTTATCCAATTAAGTCGCTTGTTCATAGAAATGGTGAGGGTAGAGAAGTAGAAAGCGTCCAGGGTGACCCATAGCTTCTTCAGTACCTCCTTCATTTCCGTGATGTAGGTGGGTCCAGTTTTTCCAAGCCCGCTTATTCATGACGTTCCAGGCATTTTAGATGGGATTTAGGTCAGTAGAATTGCCTGGCCACTGCAAAATACTGATTTTATTATCTTCAAGAAATCCTTTCACTACTTGCATGCATAAAAAAGTTGCACTCGTGAAAATCTCCAACCTAGAGAATATGTTCATTTAACACCTTTCATCGTTATGTTCTTAGGAAGGAAGTAGAGTCCCCCTTTGCCCTTATTTATACTAAAAACACCCCATAACGTAACACTGTCAGGGTGCTTCACTGTCTTGACTGTATACCACAGCTCATAACAGTCCGCATTTTTTGGACGTTGGATGAAATTGGAGCAGCCCCTGACCAGCCTGAAGGTGCATTCATCACTAAACATCACCTTCTGCCACTGATCTGAGCTCCAAACTTGTACCTGTTGCAGAACTGTGACCGTTTCTTCTTCACCGCTTCAGTTTGCATGGGTTTCTTGGCGGCACGATGGGTGGGCAATTTTAGGCCATGCAGGTTGTGCTGAATGGTGCGTACTGAGACGTCTTTCAGGAGTTAAGGATGGTTTCCTTCATTTTCTATGGCAGTTATGGCAGGATCTGATATGACTACTTATCTTTTGTGGATATCTCTTGTGCAAAGACAAGTTTTGGGGGGACCCAGGGCCCGGCTTCCTTATGGTATGGTGGCGGTTGTTACTGATGCAGCAACTTTCTTGAGGTTATAAATTGCTATCCTCCTGACTTTCAGTTGTACAGCTACGTGTATTACAGCAAGCCTCATTCTAAAAGGGCGGGGGTACAGGTCTTCTCTTCCATTGATAGTTTAGATCGACCTATTTTGACCAATTGTAGCAAGGATATAGGGCGGCAAATTTGGTTATTGAGTGCAAAAAGTGTCTCTGATGAGCAACGTAAATCAAATCATTCCTCACCGAGCACAGGCAGCCTGCTCACTTAAGCGTGTTTTGTTGGGAAAGAATGTACTGAGTCAAAGTCTAGTAGGCTGAATTATCACTAGATCTGCAAACTTTTTCTATAACAGAAACTCAAGTGAAATCTATGCGACAAATCTCGTATATAAATTTTTGTTGCGTTAAAAAAATATATAATTTTTGGCGGGCAATATATATATATATATATATATATATATATATATATATATATATATATATACATATATATATATATATATATATATATATATATATATATATATATATATATATATATTCCTTAATCTACTAGAAAAATTTTATGTAGCTCCGCAACACTCTTTAGAAAAATTTCGAGGAGACTTGAGACAAATTGGTGCAACAGGTCAGTCGGTTATTAACTTTTTATATCTATTAAACGCATATATATATACACACATGTATATATAGTTAGTTAGTCTAAATTTAAAATTAATGTCAGCCATAACTTACTTCATAGAGCATACAATGAGCTTATTCCCTAATACAAAATACTCCACTCTGTTGCTATTACAAACCATTAATAAATTAAAAGCCGTTTTCCTTTACATACTTTGATTACTAATCGGGAAACCTAAAAAAATGAATTGTTATTAATTTTGACATAGGACTATCCTCAATAATTACCCTGTATTATTTTCAATAACGAACTAAGTCTGCGTTAAATTTTCAATTCAAAGATTTGTCGGTTGCTGTGGCACCTAAATTGCATGATTTAATAGGCCCAGCGGGAAATTGCAGGTTGGTTCCAGATTGTGGAGGACTAGTTTCACATTTTAGGCATAATGATTCCAGCGGCAATCATATCTACCCAAAATTATTAGCTTTTAAGGACTAAAGTGATTCGGTTTATCGAGAAGATTTAAACCCGAGGTCTTTGAGATGTTCATTGCATCCTCCACTCTCACAGGTCGAGCCTCTACCAATATAGAGCGACTAAAAAGAACTGCCCTTCAGGTAGGAGTTGATAATGAGCTTGTAAGACACAAGTTTATTTAATCCCTGCCGGTCAACATCGAGCCTATAATTTTCATACAAAAGACCCTAACCTTGGCATAATTAGGAAGACTAGCGGATGAAATAATGACATTCTATAGAGCACATTGCCTTAATGTAAATATCTGCTGTGAGTGGCTAGAACGCAGTGCCGCTTCCGTATCCGACGCGTGTAGGCCTAATGTTAATTACTGTACAAGTTATGATTTTATAAATAGTGTGAATTCGGTGGGAAATGCACGGTCGTTTGCCAATGAGTGCGTACCTTACTGGGACCCGTCACAATCTTGTGCAGTAAAATGATGATCACAGTGCTTATAACCTACCTGTAGGATTGCGACCTTTTTGCAGGAATCAAAGACCTGTAGTCTGCCGTTCACATTTTTACTTTGTTGAGAATGCGAAATTCTGTAACCCTGGTCCAGGTGGCCAAAGAGTTAAGAACACGTATAACTTCAACCTTCACTCAGTCCATTATTGCCCTCCCAAGCGGAAAACTAGCCAGGGCATCCCATTACAAGTGCGGCCGCTGGTATGCCATCTGTTTTAACCGCATCCGCTAAAGTGAATTAGAGTGAATTGCGCGAGTCTAGTGTAAATATTACAACGGCTAATCACGGAAAAATATAAGTGCAGGGCGAAGTACAAATGGATATATTTACCCCTAATCTTCGCTGATCATTCAGTTGGCCATCTTTCGAGTGTTTTGGCTAGGATAACGCTGTTAATATATTAATAATAACGGTTTTCTATGGCGGTAAAGAGGCTAACATAAAAGGGTAACTTTGAAACCAATTTTTTGCGACTGGTGGATTAGCTATCCTATTAATGTAGTCTTCATTTTCGAGAACAAAAGGATGTCACGCTTGACCTGAAGTAGAGCAGTTGTCTAATAATGGCACTAAATTAAACGTACCATATATATATATATATATATATATATATATATATATATATATATATATCATAATTGCATACGTTTATCTACCAACCTGTGAGATAAATCTTTCCTAATATTTCTGAAGTTTGTCAACTTCTTGGCATATTTTTAGAGATAACCTTTTCATCTTGCCTTTGGTCTTCTTTTTATACTTTATTTATCATATGTAGTCCAAATGAAAATTTTCTGTTCCATATATTGTCTTAGAATTTTACAACAATGAATGCCTAGCTTCAATTTACGTTTCTTCTTGTTTCTACTATATTCTAATATTTTTTTGTTCTCGTATCCAGGTGGCTACTTTTCTGTCACCCTAATTTATCTTACTCTATCGCCGTGATTCCCAACGTAGGACGCAGGGCCCCACTGGTAGGGCATGGTGATATATTGATGGGACTTACGTAGGACGTGCACCCTTCAGCTTACTATACCAACAGACTGAGGGCGAATTCGAGAATGAGTTATTAACAGTGAATTGTTTTCTATTGCGTCTGTGAGTATGTGTGCGTGATAATTCATACGGTGCATCTACAGTATGCATACATAAATATATTTGTGTGTATGCCAGTAGATGTGTAATTGGTACACATGTATTATTTCCCTTCTCCCTACACTCGCGTGTCTCGGTTGACCAAGGAGAGGGCGGGACGGGTGTTACTGGATGAGCCAACGTTTTCTCGGTTAATCACTGTGTGTGAGCATTCAGTTTGCTTCATGGGGGGTATTTACGTTTGGCCGTGTGTCCACGATAATTCCTTGTTGCTCTGAGTTTTTTCGTAATAATATGTTCTTATGTCTCACCTAAAGTGATATATTACAATTTGGCAAAACAAAGAAAAGGAATATATTATTATTTTTATTTCTTTATATATCAATTGAACTCTGCAATTATGTAAATTAGCAATATCTTGCATTTATACCAAGCACGCCAAAAGAATGGACTTGTTTTTATAAGAATTCGTTTTCGTTGACATTTATTTTCCGTATTTAGAAATTATTGTATGAATACTTCTTTAATTAATTTATAATTTTATAGTGCAAGTAAAAAAAAGTTCGTCAATATTCAGAAGAATATTCAAAATTTTTATTCATACCCACTATCCATGTTAAACGGTCACCTTTCTGACCTCTTATGGCAACAATGATTGACCAACGAATCAATGAAACCAGGTCGTCTTGAGTTGCATTTTAAGCCGAAACATATTGCGTAAGTAAATTCAGATTTAAATTAATTAAGTTTACAAAAATATCAACAATAAAGTCTTTGTTTACTACACAAACTGTTAGCATTAGTCGTATTCTTGACGCTAGTGATGAAATTTCTTTACTCATTGGTAAATGAGGAAAAAAATCATACTATAGGAGAGGATTTATTTAAACCATCAATATCACCATTTCTTAAAAGAGTCATGAAAAAAGATGATAAGCCACTCAGTAAGAATACTGTTAGTAGAAGAATAGATGAAATAATTTAAGATAATGAAACAACTTGATGAAAAGCTGAAATCAAGAAAATTCTCACTACAATTGGAGCATCAACTCTGAGAGACAGTGAGGTCGTATTGTTAGTATACGCAATATAGATTGATAAAGGTAAATTTGTTGAAGAAATGGTATTATGCAAATCATTAGAAACCACAACTACCACTACTGATGTATATCGTAAGCTAAAAAATTACTTACACGTAATATTGCCCATGATAACAGGAGCACTATCTGAGGCCCAAAATCTTATGTTTTGTATTGATATATTATATACCAATACAAAACATAAGATTTTGGGCCTCAGATAGTGCTCCTGTTATCATGGGCAACACAAAAGGCTGCTTAAATTTGATTATGGATGAGAATCTAGAAAATGCTTCTTGTGAACTGTGTTATTCATAGAGAGAACTTAGTGTCTAAAAATATTACTCCGGTTCTTAACGCGTTATTAAACTCGGTTATAAAATGTATCAATGCTATAAAAGCTAATGCAAAATGTAAGCGTCTTTGTAACCAATATTTTGAAAATGAAAATGCTGACAATATGAGACTAATACTTCACACTAAGGTAAGGTGTCTCTCAAAGGGGAATTGCTTGAAAAGATTTATGTAACTATTTGATGTTAGTAGTGACTTTTTAAGTGATAAGACTGAAATAAAAAACCTGCTAACCGTTAAGTGTAAAGCATTTGTGAGTTATTGAACGGATATTTTTGATATAGTGAGTATGTTGAATAAACAACTTCAAGGATTAAATAAAGCCCCTGTACATGCAAAGACGAAGATATTTATTTTTGTATGTCAAAAAAATATTTCTCACAAAATTTTTGACCAGTTTCATTGGCTAAAAAATTCTGAGGTGACTGATGCTGTTGTACTTGTCATTGTGGATCATCTGAAAATATTGGTCTTTGATTTGAAAGAAAGATTTTATGAATTAAAACAAAATGATTTTCCAACATGGGTGATGCAGCCAATGTTTCGATGCAGTACCAGGAAGAAGTCTCGGAAATTTCAAAATGATGAGTCAGTTAAAACTTTATTCAATATAAAATGAATGATGCCATGGCTTTATGATGAGACAAAAACTAAATACCCACATTCAATCAACTTTGCAAAAAAATTGTTGTTACTCTTCCCATCTTCATATTTACCTGAATGTGGCTTTAGTGCTGTAAATGATTTGTTATTGAAGAAAAGAAATCGACTGGATATCACTAAACGAGGAGACTTGAGACTTAAGCTGACTAAATTGGTGCCTGACATAAAATCTCTCTGAAGCAGGCATGATGCACAAGGATCTCACTAAGAGGCATTTTGAGTTGAGCGTAATTTTTATTTTTCATTAAAGGGTATTTAGGTAATTAAAATGATCAAAGTATTTCAGAATAAGCTTTAATTCAAATATTTTATATTTCTGTATATATTTCGCATTTATTTCTCTCTTTCAATATGCCATGTTCTTTGGAAGCTTGTTTAGAGACTAAGTTAATGGCCTTTTAAGCCTTCGTCACGTGAGTACCAGTAAAGTCTTTAATAACAAAAATTTAATATCTTGGGGGGTTGGGGGGGAATTAGGTGTGGCATGGCATAAAATCGGTTTTGAACCACTGTATATCGTAATGCGTTCATAGGCTCTTTTCAATGTACTATGTTTCATCCCACATGTTTTGGTCAGGTTCGAAGTTTCTATTCCATAGTTCTTCGTTAGGATTATTTATTTCCTTTATACCTTTGTTTTCAGGCACGTGTGCATGTGTTTCTGTTGGTGATGCCTTCAACCCCAGAATCATTCTCCGTGGGGTTATTTTTTTAGGTGACATTTTCTTCTAACTCAGATCGGTACCCATATTATTATACCATTAAAATTTTATTAGTGTTAATTGTAATGTTTATTATATCAAAATCAGGTAGGTTTATCATCACCTTTTTAATCTAGTATATCAATTATAATTACAATAATATCTGCAAATCTCAGGTGAGTCAGATATTTCATACCAATCAAAGCGACTTTTGTTATCAGTTTAGCCAATTAAAGATATATTTTAGACAGCAAATACGCAATTTGGGATGGTATCTTCTTGTCTTACATATTTCACTAATTGAAAGATGTCTGAATACTTATGCAATCCAATCTAGGATTTGGCTTAAGTGTTCCATGGTTTATACCTTGATTCTTTAATGATGTTATGAGTACATGTGTTTCGCCTTAAATAAATGCTTTCTGGTAGTCTAAAAATACCAAGTATATAGTTATATTCCACTCTGAAGTCTGCTTCTTAATAAATTGGTTAAGAATATACAGTTTGGCAAATTTTGAGGAAGCCTTTTCTGAAGTCAATTGTTCCCTCGGTTGTTGGCATGTAGCTGGGTTTGCATTCTGTTGATAATGACTTCGAGAAAGAGTTTATAGACCTCAGTGAAAGCAATGGTTGGGATTTAATTTTAAAGATCCGATGGATAACAGTTTGTCCATTCTGTCATTCATCAATAATCTTGACTTTTCTAAGGGAATGTGGGAAGAGGCTAGCAATTTGTTCACAATAAAAGCACAAGCATCTTTCGGCACTCGCTAAAGATTTTTTTCCGAAACTAGTGCTTTTTGTGGATCTTCCTTTGTTTAATTGCAATTTTAAATTTAGATTTGAAAACTGCCGGAACATTAAAGGGCGTTATTGGTTGGTTGTAATTCTATAGTTTGTTGTTGTTCTTAATTTTTGATTCCTTATATTTTTTGCAGTCTCTCAAGTATTTAGTTAAGTTATTGTTCATCTCTTGCATAATGTTTGTGTCACTTTACTTATGATTTTAATGGAATAGCTTTCTTCTCGCTTCCGGAATAATAATTTTTACCCTACATCCGATCATCCTATGGTCAGGTATTTTGGTTTTATTGATGATTTGGAAATTATTAACAGCAACTTTTTGGTCGAATATAAGGTAATCAATTTTATTGCATATCTCATAGTTTAAAATTTTACAGGTCCATTTTTGCTGTTTTGTGTATGAAACGAAACTTGCCTAACTTTGATGTTTTAGGGGCGAAGTGGACTGTGGCTCAGTTTTTAAAGTGGTGCGCCTAAGAAATAATAAGCGCTTGAAGGCACAGTTTCAATCCCTACTATCTGCTTTTCGGATATAACCTAATCTAATCTATTTTAAGATTTTTTGTCTGTTCTTTGGGGAGACAGTCTGTATATAACGTGCAAACGACTTCATGTTTAATTTTAATTATTATTATTACTATTATTAAAGATTTAATTGCATAAATAAACTAATAGAGAAATAAAGAGACATATAAAGCTTACAGCTCTAAACACGCCTCTCTAACTCGGCCCGGATGACGTCATCGATGGATTCTCGAATAAGTAGAACTCAAGTAATTAAAATTACAATAATTACTTTTAATCATTAAAGTTACACCATATATTTTTGAACTCGATATCACCCTTTAACCAAAGATGTTATAAAGGTTAATCGCAAGCGGTGGTAACCTTTGTACTCATGATTTGTTTGTTAAGAATTAGCTATTTCTTTACATATTTTGAAATCCATCTTTCGATTTTTGAGGCACCGCTATCATTCTCGTGAACTGGTTTATGTTACAAAATTATAATGTGCATTACGTAACTACCTGATTTTAGTTTACTATACTCAACTGGTTCCACCACTATTCAATATTTTAACCAAAAGATTTCCTATACATTAATATCTTAATATAATTAAATAACTTAAAGAATACAAAAGATATTACGTAAATCACTCTATCAGATAATTATAAAATAACAAAACATATTTATGTAAATTTAAAATTGTGCCAGGCATTTGGTTATGACTCTTCATTAATCACACTTCCGAAAATTTATTAGATTATTTTATTTATATTAGATTTATATTTGCATATTTATATAGGATTAATTACATATTTTTAACAACTACTATTTCTTACCTTTATTTGTATGATTTCTCCTGTTGTTGGGTGAATAACGAAAGTTCCCTCGGTAGGATTGTTTACATCAACCCCGTCACCCTCTAACTGATATAAGAGGCTACTTTCCTTCGATGTGTCAGCATCTACTGCAGTTACCTGTTGTGCATAAAAGAGAGTTTAGTAATCTATTGAAGGCAGAAATAATTCCTGAAATCACATGTCTGTTAAAGTAGTATGGACTATATAAGGGATTGTAAAGCAAGTATTATCCTGATAAGTAAACATTAAAATAATAAACTCAATATTTTAATAGATAACACCTTGTTGCAGTTCAAAACTCGTGTCTTATAATAGGTTGCCGTTTATTTAAGAAATTATTCGTTTATTTCAATAACCACTTTAGATTTTCTCCCACTCCTGAAGCTTGTCGAAAGCTTTCCAATGGTTTAAATAACTATTGAACCTAATATTTTTAGACCACCATTTATTACAGTCCTTCACAAGGATTTAACCTCAAGGTTTAGTCATATGTTATTCTCCAAAGTTTTATAATGATTTACATAACCATTTATCATAATATTTTAGACCACACTTATTTAGTAACAATCCTTGACAGGGCTATTTAAAGAGAATTTGCGTCCAAGTGATTTTGAGTAGAGTACATAATCTTCAGCGATTATGTTGCTTTTACAACATATTTACGCAATATCACTCTAGTTTTTAGATAAATGTTTAGTATGTTGTCAGCTTTCACTAAAAATATTAGGATATCGTAAATTTCTGCCATGCGAGATATCAGAATCTGTCTCTCGTAGAAGGTCATGTCAAGAAATTCTCTTTCAAAGCCAGCTGCTAATAATCGTGATTTACAAATGTCAATTGGAAATGGGGTGTTTTTTTATTTATGTGTAAATGCTTCGTATAATATTTCCTATCTCTTTGCTGAATTGTTTATTTATAAGGGATTATTTTTGTGAATTCAAAGGCGTGTGTGTTTGTGGAAGCATGAAACTCAATACGCCGATATCACACATAATTTCAACGGTCAAGACAGAGTAACGCAGCTGTGTTTAACTTAGGGTGCTTTATTACCGTCTTCCTCCAGTTTGATAAGGCTGTCAAGCTTAAGTAGGGCGGCTGTGTCTATCCTCATCGGCTAGAAGAGAATCGTTCTCATATTTCCGTTCGCCTCTTCGATGCCCAAGATATCAAGGTTCATGTTTGCTTAAGCCGCGTCTGATATCCCTTGGGAATCTCGCTTAAGTCCCTTCTTCTCGTCGATGCCTAAGATTATCAATGGTTTATGTTTGCATAAGAGGGGTCCGATATCCCCTTTGGAGGCCATCGTGCGCAAAGCCCTCCAAACCTTAGTATCTGTCTCCCGTGAAGTGATCCCCTCGTTCTTGTGATCTCGTCAGCAGGTCGTCTTCGTGTATTCCGCCTTGATCAGAAGAAGATTACAGAAACCTTTTTATACCCAGGAAGATTGTCCTAGGTTTCTCTGTTCTCACTAAATTGATTGAGGCTTCCTGCTGTCCACAGACAAATCTCGATTTCGTGATTACTTCTCCCTGGGGCCTAGGTAATCTCAAACCCTTCGGAGTCTCACTAGACGCCTTCGCATCGAGACCCCATCAACGAAGACCTGGCCATTAGTCTTTCACATCACCAGTTCACCCTCCAGAAGTAACCAGGAGTCCTTTCCTCGTAAGTCCCACCTCTTTGTTCACAATCCTAATAATAATTCCCCAATTAGTGTAACGCCAATAGACTTGCTAAATCTTTCATTCCTTCCAGCTTATTGGATCACTTATAAATTTTCCCTGACAGTTTCCTTAATTTTTGCCTGTCATAATGTTTTTTTGTCTTACTGATTATTATTTAGATTTCCATATTTGTCTGTGCCCTTGTTCTTCTTGAATTTATTAAAGTTCATTATTGTAGAAGTGTTTATCTTTCAGTAATAGTCTGTGCCGTTAGATACTTTTTGGTCACATGTCTTCGCGTCTCGACAGTGTTCATTTTTATATTGCTATGAGTGCTGCCGTCGTCAAGTCAATTTTTGTTCCTTATTATTTTGTTTGAGTTTATTTTACTGTCTACTTTGTACTATTAATTATCATGAAACTATAACAATATTTAGTATAATTATATGTTTACACTGAGATGCGGAGTCATCAATTTAGTTGATGCCACCAGCATATTATTCTGACTGCAAATTGATCTTCGTCGAATAAAAGGATACTTCTGACTGGGAAGATGACTGGACCAAGCATTCTCTCATGTGAATATAATAGTAACTTCAGTTAGCCCCTTATGAGGGGAACTACCCCGTGCTTAGCCACAGGAAGTCTCTTCAATCAGACTAAGCACGCATTAATATTGGGTGCAGCGACGTAGAAAAGGTTATTTGTTAAAAGTTTACACGAACACGCGTAATCAAACTTTCACAAAACTTTACCTTCTTAATCATGGAAAACTTTACTAGATCGTAAAGAAAGAAGAACAACTGATAATCTGAGCCTGGAAAAATTGGCACTTATTCTTATTCTTATTAAGTTTAAGTGGGGGTGCATGTGAGGGGAGGACGATAGGGTGTGTGGAGAGATAGAGAAAATAGACAAGTAGAGAAGAGAGAAAGAAGTGTGGTAGAGGCGCAAAGAGATGCCTAGGGTCTGGTGATCAGACTTATCACTTTTATTATTTTCTTGGATGCGTGTATTCATTGTTGTTGTATTAGATTTTTTGTAATAATTATAAAATTATAATTATTATGGCGTTCAAGCCCTTTGTCTTAGCAACTTTAGTTTTTTTGGTTTATGTTGTGCATTGCTTACTTTGTATATGTTTTAAATACGCTTAAGTGCGTGCTTATTGTTTTGTTTTATTGTGTGTGTGTGTTCTTAATAGTATTTTTGTTTCTTCTTTTGATGCTTTTTTCTTTTGAAGTTCTTGTCGTAATCGGGAGCTTTTTCTTCTTCTTGGTAGGGAAGTCTTGTTTGGTAGGTTGTCGTAGTAATATTTGAGTTCTTTTGTTCTTATTTTTGTTCTTGTTTTCACAGGTATTTTTTTTTATCTCATTTTATGCATAGAACGGTACTTCGTCTCCGCCAGCCACTCGGTTGGCGGAGCTGGGAAATCTGGGGCGACAATCAGCTCTTCTGTTCTGGTTAATCATCTGGGTGATTTCATCACTCAGTTCACGATTAACCAGATCCTGCATTTTCCGGGTCCGTTCTTCAATGACTTTGTTAATGGGAATTATCCACGCCTCTCTGTGCAGGTCTTCTTGCCGTCTTCTTTCATGCCTGCGTGTACCCGTTATTAGGTACAAGCATTTATTATGTACTACTTGAAGACACCTCTTTTGTGTTTTTGAGACACATGAGAGGGTGGATGCGGGGTAAAGCAACGTAGATCTTACAAGGGCATTGTAGATCTTCTTCTTGTTGCTTTCACGTAGATTTCTGAAACTATATAGAGTTCTAACAGCGGATGCACTTTGACTTTGACTTTGACTTTGTGTGTAAGTGCGAGAGCACGTGAGGGGAGACGATAGGGTGTGGGGGGGGACAGAGAAAATAGACAAGTGGAGAAGAGAGAAAAAAGTGTGGAAGAGGTGCAAAGAGATGCCTAGGGTCTGGTGATCAGACTTATCACTTTTATTATTTTCTTGCTTGTGTGAGTTCATTTGTGTTGTTTTGGGTTTTTGGTAATAATTATAAGTTTATAAAATTATAAAATTATAACTATTATGGCGTTCAAGCCATTTGTCTCAGCAGCTTTAGTATTTTCATGGTTTGTGTTGTGCATTGCCTGTTTTGTACATGTTTTTAGTATATTTAAGTGCGTGCATTTGTATTGTTTTATTGTATGTGTATTTTAGTAGTATAATTGTTTCTTCTTTCTTCTTTCTTCTCTCTTCTTTTGTAGATTACTTCTTTCGAAGTTCTCTTCGTAATCGTTGGATTTTCATTTTCATTTTCTTGGTAAAGTTGTCATTATTGGTATCTTGTCATAGTAGGGTTTCGAGTAATTTCTTTATTCTTGTGATTGATGTTGTTTTCACAGGTATTCCTTTATCTCATTTCACGCATAGAACGGCACTTCATCTCCGCCAGCCACTCGGTTGGCGGAGCTGGGAAATCTGGGGGGACATTCAGCTCTTCTGTTCTGGTTAATCATCTGGGTGATTTCATCACTCAGTTCACGATTAACCAGATCCTGCATTTTCCGGGTCCGTTCTTCTATGACCTTGTTAATGGGAATTATCCCCGCCTCTCTGTGCAGGTCTTCTTGCCGTCTTCTTTCATGCCTGCGTGTACCCGTTATTAGGTACATGCATTTATTTTGCACTACTTGAAGACGCCTCTTTTGTGTTTTTGAGACACATGAGAGGGTGGAGGCGGGGTAAAGCAACGTAGATCTTACAAGGGCATTGTAGATCTTCTTCTTGTTGCTTTCACGTAGATTTCTGAAGCGGTATAGAGTTCTGACAGCGGACGAGGCTCGAGAAATTCTTTCTTCGACGTGCTTTTTGTACCCGGTAGAGGTGATTTTCATACCGAGTACATTGCATTCGTTGGTGTAGGGGTATCGCGTATCCCCCACACGCACGTCTGCCCTTGAGGTGCGTCCAATGGGGACCACCTTGAATTTCTCCTGGTTTGTTCTTATTTTCCACTGAGCCTCGTAGTTGTTCAGGTTCGCGATTTCCATCGCTGTCATGCGAGCTTGCCACGGCGCATGCCTCCATGGAGATACGATTATCTGGTTGAAATCATCGGCGTATTGAATATTGAGGGAATTGGGGTACACAGGGTCTGGGACGTCCGCGGTGTATATCGAGTAAAGGGTGGGGGACAGACACCCCCCCTGCGGGAGGCCCGCAGTGAGCGGAAACTTTGGTCCGTCCGTGCACCCTAGACTGACATACGCCGCTCTCTCCATGACATAGTCACAGAGAGTTCTTTCTAAGTTTTCACTTAGACCCAGCCTTAAGATCTTATACTGCATGCCCTGCTGCCACACCTTATCAAACGCCTTTGACACATCCCGACAAACGATATCCACATAACTCCTGTCCCGTTTGGCTTGGGAAAGCTTTTCCATTATGACATTAATTGCCATTTCCGTACTTCGCTTCTTTCTAAACCCGAATTGGCAAGGGTTGTAGAGGGAGTTTTCTTACAGGTGAGACACCAGTCTTCCGTTGAGGATCTTCTCAAAGAGTTTCCCGCCAAATTCCAGGAGTGAAATTGGGCGGTAGCTCTCTCTCAACGTAGGGTCCTTTCCATGCTTGGGCAAAAAGATCATTTTTGCCGTTTTGTAAGCATCTGGAAAGTACCCTGTATTCAGACATGCGTTAAAAATTCGTCTCATTCCTTCGATGACGTTGGCTGGTGCCTTTTCGAAGTTAAGCTTCGTAAGCCCCGATTGGCCTGGGGCTTTCTGTCGGAATGAGCGGAGTGCGCCAAGGATCTCTTCTTCTGTGATCTCGGCGTCTCCGTC
The DNA here is from genome assembly GCA_963969495.1 of Ceratothoa steindachneri. Classification (NCBI taxonomy): domain Eukaryota; kingdom Metazoa; phylum Arthropoda; class Malacostraca; order Isopoda; family Cymothoidae; genus Ceratothoa; species Ceratothoa steindachneri. The sequence continues at coordinate 47,391,219 of OZ018320.1, forward strand.
ACGCAGTCTATCCACCTGGTGATGAGGATGCGTTCGATGTATTACCGTGTTAAGCTCGTCTACGATGTTATTTTCGAACTCTATATCGAAATCTTCGTTTTCATCTTCCGATATGCTGAAGATTTTTTCCCAATAACGCCGGAATATTTCTTCGATGATGTTATCTGCAGTTTCAATGGATCCATCTTCTTTTTGGATTTCCATTTTCTTCTTTTTTCCAGATGATCCTCTGAGACTTTTGACTTTCTTCCAAAAGTCCTTGGGGGATGCATCTTGATCGAGGCTCTCGATCGCATCGTCCCATTGTCTCTGTTGTTGTTCGAGGATCAGCTGGTTGAGCTCTTCCTTGATCTCTCTACTTCGTTGTAGCGAGTCAAATGTTGCATTTGTTATATTTAACTCGTACATAACTCTCAATTCTCTATAGAGTTCTTTCATATACCCAGTCCACCTGTATGAGGAGATGGTTTTAAACTGGGTTTTGGGGATGCAAGCCCTATCTGCAATAATGAGATGTTCGTTGAGGTCGTCGAGTGCCTCGTCTATCTCCTCGAGAATTGCCTCGTCCAGATCTGGTGGGTGATAGGCCTCGAGGAGACCAGCGTACCGTGCCCAGTCGGCTCTCCTGTAGTCTTTTCTGACTGGAGCTGGGACTTGTATAGGGTTCCTATTGATGGTGAGTAGGATCCCTATATGATCACTACATGGCACCTGGACTGGTTCCATGTAGTAATTGAACGGCAGCTGACGATTAGCCAGACAAATGTCTGGTTTTGTGGCACTTCTTCCTCGAGTATAGGTTGGGAAGTCCGGGCCTATTCTATGGACCATGTTCCGGTCCATCATAGTATCCAGGCACCTTCCATTGCCATTGAAGGTCCTGTACCCAGAATCCCGACATCTGGCATTAAGGTCCCCCATTAATATGGTGGGGGTCCTTCTGCCAAATAGGCCAGAGAGAGAATGGATTGGCAAATATTCTCGTCTCGGCGGCTGGTACCCGGTGGCGATGACCAGCTTTCCTATATCGAGTTCGACCTCTATTGCAAGATAGGATTCCTCCAAGTTTCTTATGGGTTTATACTTGATCCCTCTTTTGATGGCGATGGCGGCACCGTCGTACCGCTCTTGAGAGTAATTCGTGATTAACACGTCGTAGTTCCAGATCTTAATTTCAGAACTACGAGTGTCAACCCCATGTTCAGAAATCAAGATGACATCTGCATCTATTTCCCTGAACACATTCCCGTAGAGAGTTCTTTTGTTTGTCCAGCCATTGGTGTTTATTTCCAGAATTCTTAGTGAGTTCCGCTCCATGGTAAGATGAGTTACCTGTGTTTCTTCTTTTTCTTACTCTTGGGGGCCTGTGGGGCGGGTCTGGGGTGCCCAGGCTTTACCTTCTTCGGGGGAGGGCTGGGAGTCTTGGACTGACTCTTTGTTGCCCTAGTGCGAGTGCATGGGCCCTCGTCACTATCCGAAGAAGTGGTATCATCTTCTTCATTCGCTTCATCTTCTGAATCATCCGACGGGGGAGATTCAATTATGTCTTTAAGTCCCGTGGCTTTTGCTTCGGTGCTATTGTTTCCGATGACACTATCCTTGAATGCCTTAGAGCATTCCGGGTCATCAGGAACAATGATAGAAGGGAGGTTGTTTGCCTTTAGCAGTGCGTTCAGTACCCGGTTGTAGCATCCGGGTTTGACCGCATTTGCCACATTTGCATGGGTAATGCAAATTAAGATCTTCGCACTAAGGTCACTTGTGAAGATCACGGGTGAGGGGGTTGCCAATGTTGAGGCCATCCCTTCACTTTTCTTTACGGTGCTCGCGTAGGTTTGAGTCTTTTTCTTTTTCTCTTCCTCTTCTTTTCTTTTAATTATCTCCTTTCTCCTTGGGCAGTTCAGGGCCATCGTTCGATGGGGCCCCTTGCAGTTCATGCATTTCTTTTCGGTGGTTTTGCAGGCGTCATAGCGATGACCCTGCGTGGCACATTCACTGCACCAGGTTGTTCCTTTTTGGGGACAATTTGCGGTTGTATGCTCTTCGAGGGCATAACAAACGAAGCACATCTGAATATTGACATATTTTTCGTGCTCGATGTTCGATCCAGGGATCCTCATATTAAAAATGAGGAGTCCCTCGGTTGCCGCCTTGTGGGCCATTTCTGTCGTGTTAAAGGTGATTTTGAAAACGTGGGTGTGATCTCTGAATTTGATCACTTCCCTAATTTTCGCCCAACTGTGATTCCTCTCAATTTCCATTTTTAAGTCAGCGGGTGAGTTTTCGCCACCCTAGCTCTCTACTTTACGGCAAATGATGCTTCTATTTGCCGAGATTGCTGGTGGGGTTTTGGCCTCCAGGCCCATTTCCTTGAGGACTTCGGCCCCTTCGTCAGAAAGGAGCCGGTCGATGTCCTTGGTTTCACCGCACATGGCGATGAAACCGTTGGGAATGTCAATTAGTTTTATCAGAGCAATCCTTAAGTTTGCGAATAAGGATTCGCAAACAGTCTTTTTCTCGGGGGTCTTGTTTCCAGGTAAGGTCTCTTCACTCTTCTTTCTTGAGTTATTTTTTTATGTGTGAAAATGATATGTGAAAATTTTGTATATGAAAAAAGTGATTTGTGAAAAAGGAGGTAAAGTTAAGGGTTGGTTTTGAAACGACGCGAGAGAAAGTGCTCCCGTCCAGTTTCCTGTTGTTTCCCCGCTCGGATGGTGCCGGGATGAGGGGGGGATGATGGATGGGGGATGGTTCTCGAGTGGGGACCTCAGAGGGTTGAGCTTGGTGGACTTAATGCATAGCGGCCGAATCAACGACCGCTAAGTTTGTGCCACCCCCTCACGGGTACGTACGCCAAAACTGCATCCAACTACATAGAGACGGGTGTAACTCCCTCTATGATTCTGGCCGGGTCCCCCGGGCGATGAGGATTTCTCCTCCGTCCGGGACTCGCAGTTTTGCCCCAAATTCGAGAGAATTTCTGACTTGTGCTTCTGCTGTGGGATAGGCCTCAAACCAGTTTCCACGCAAGCCCTTAATTATGCCAGACCAAGTGGCCGACATAGTTAAGACGAAATTAATGAAGGGCAGTCATCCGAGCAGGTTCACACGCAGGTCGTTGGACGGGAGCAACGAGGGTATTTAGCCCATCATTTTTCCTCTACTTCGCAGCGAAAAAGATATGCACTAATATGTGCATTAGACCTTTCTCTGCAAAATTAATTGGAGAAATTAAAGTATTTTATTGGATGAACTATTGAAAATATGTTCCCAAAATTGAAACAATCGACAGTAAAGGGTTAATTATTCATTATTTTATCTATTTTAACTAATCACTAACGGTAACTAATGTATTTGTAGCTTAAAAGTCGATTTCACACACAACGATGGAGCGCCGTAATTATTTAGAAGAAATATGTTTAATTGATCAATTAAACCACGCTTCTTTCAACAATTTGCAACATAACGCAACCCTCACCGCGCCCAGACCTCCTTGGTAGTACGGTGTAGTGAACCCTGGAAGGAACCCCTGATACGGGGCGCGAAGAAGGGCGGTCCCTAAAAGACACGAGCCAGAGACCTTGGAGAGGCGCCTTTTAGAGTAGGCTCATTTCGGTAGGAGGTTTGCTGAGTCCAGTTATAGGCAGGTATTGAAGGCACTAATAGGTACACTCACAATAGGGTTCAGACTCTTAGATTATGCCACTTTTTATACAGGGTAAAGGGGTGCTTCCCTCCCCCCATTACCAACACCAAAAATGGAATTCATCAAAAGGGTCCCCTTGAGAATCAAGCCCAACAGATGGAAGAAAACACCACAAGAAGTAGGCCAACAGATATTTATTGGCCTGGAAATCCCACTAATTAAGTGTCTTGATGTCCTGACAGGATTCCTCGTGATATGCCCTGAAAACAAGGATGTCGAGAAACTCCTATGCTGTGCGGCCGGCATCACACTCAACAAACTTGACCTTGAAACAAAAACCCATTCACAAATCACGGCCAATATATCAGTCGAATGCAGGAAGATTGGGTCATGGGTAGAGATAAACACTAGTTAGGACATTAAGGATGAGTTGAAAGCGAATCAACCGTGGTTGAAAATTCCTGATATAATAACATTCAGAGATCACACTAACGTGTTTAAGATCGTCTGTGAAAACACCGAAATAGCTACGCAAATCATGGACAAAGGACTTATTGCATTCTGTACTTGGATCCCGCAGACCAACATCCAGCGAGACGCATTTATCAACATACAAATATTGTTCCGTTGTTATGAAATGGAGGACCACATAACTGCGGAATTTCCTAAAAAAGACTTTATTATATGTTCGGAGTGCGGGAGAGAGGAGCACACCCACCGATCATGCCAGAGTACGACCAAACAGTGCATAAACTGTGGAGGACGACATCCAACAATGGCTTTCATGCCCCAAAAGGAAAAACATAATAAAAAGGAAGGAGAATGAAAAAAGATTCAAGGGAGAGAAGAACGTGGCATACGCATCGTCGACAAAAACTACAGCAAACAACCAAAAGACGAAAACACAACTCAGCATAGACGGAACATTGAATGTCAAGATTCAGGATACTGTCCTGTATCTTGCACGCACATATAGTGAACATTGCCAACCTGGGAAGCTACGCGAATACCCTAAACGGAATGCTCAATGAAAATGGTTTAGAACCCATGAACTTTCACAAGGATATTAATCGTCAGCTATATTTAATGTGAAGATTAGTGACAATACAACAAAAGCACTAGTCAAAGAAGCAAAAGCACAAGATGAAAACAATAAAGACTCAAATACTAAGGAAACTGATTCGGACAGTAGCACGGGGGAATCCTCCCAGGAGGTAAGAGTCACAAGAAGGAAAGCCCAAAAGAAAAGAACATCCAGCTCACACAAGACATCAACCCAACAGGAGCTTACCCGATCCCGTTGACATCACTATCACAGAAAGGAAAGGAAGTTATCACGTGTAGACGGGAACAAAACGAGAGAAAGAAGAAGAAACGTTAAACAAGATCTAAAGAGACAAACGGAAACCCCCCAAAAGAATATCAAAATGGACAAACGTAAATTGGAAATACTTCAAATTAATAATAACGGTTAGATAGGTAAAAAATGCTTCTACGGAAATATCTTTAGAGATATAAACCCAGATGTTATTTTAATATCTGGCCATGGATTAGACCTAGAAATAGAAAAAATAAAAATATGGAATTACAATGTTGTTGCTACGAATCCTCCGAGACAAAGATATCAGGGAGTAGCAACTGCAATCAAAAAGGAAATAGACTATAAGACTCATCAAGGACTAACCGAATCCTATGCAGCAGTAGATATACAATTTGAACTAACTAGTCTTATAATAGCCACGGGGTGACAACACCCAAGAAGAGACGAATTACCAATTGCCAACTTCACTAAGCTTTTTAATAACCGGAATCCAGTCATCTTTAGGGGAGATTTGAACGCCCACTGCGCGGAAAACAGATATAAAGAAATAATAAAGCGGGCAGGCATTTGAAAACGATGCTAGATAGAAGAATGCTCCAAAGACTGAGGCCATATTTTAACATATAAATACATAACAGTGCGGCAAGGAAGCCAGATATCTGCATCGCAAACTTTAACTTGCTATTAAATTTTTACTTAGAACCGGTTGACACACTGGTCATCGACCCCTTAGCTACACCTCTTACCATTAACCAGAATCCCATACAGAAGCCTTGTAAGACATGGAAAGCCTATCACCAGGAAGACTGGACAAAGCACAAAGAAGTATTAAGCGAATAGGAACAAAGGACTTTTACTGAGGCGATAATAGAAGAAATGGACAAGGGACTTAGAGAAACTAGGAGTACGCTAATTAGAGTAGACGAAAAACAGTTCCAAAACGAGCCCTTACAACCATCCAAAACTTTAGATGGTCACAGGAAATTATAAATAAAAATACCAAAATAAGACTTATCTCTGAACAAATTCGGATGGAAGGACATAATAGAGACCTATACAACCATCTTAGAAGAAATAAAGTAGAATTAACGCAAATGATAAGCGATAAGCAACAAGAATATTGGAACAACCATGTCGGGAAGTTATATGTCGAAGAATCCCCAAACAAATTTCGGAAATGGGTAGATAGAATGAAGGAATAACCGGCAAAGGAGAAGATCAAAATTAAAGATGAGAGAGGGATACTAATTGAAGATGAAAGTGATATAGAAATAGTTTTCAAAGAATACTGGAGAAAAGTTTTTAGAATCAGCGAAGAGGAAAATGAAAGTTTCGAAACTGATTTTGAGAACATAATTGTCAAGGAACTCAACAACACAACGTCCAGGAGTCAACACTATGATTCGGTTGACAAAATGAGAAACAACAATGAGGGAAATGATACTACATTATTCGTACAAGAACTAAAAGATAGCATAAACAGCTTTAAAAAAAAGGCGCCGGGAGTCTCAGGAATCACAAAGATATACTACACAGAAGCGTCTAATAACATCTTGGAGTGATTGAAGAACCTATTTAATGACTACCTGAATACAGGCTACTACCCTAAAGATCTAAAAGTAGAAAAATGATTTTTATCTCAAATCCAGGAAAATCTCCAAACAGGTTTGAAAACTATAGACCAATATGTCTGCTTGAATTCATCGGGAAAGTAGGTAAAAAGAATCTAAAGAAGAAACTCGATCAACATCTTGTGAAAAACGGCTTGTACACCGAGTGCCAATTGGGATTCCAGAAGAACTGGAGCACGCATATGGCGCTCTGTTTAATTATGGAGAAAATAGCCAAGGTTAAAGGTAAAAAAAGGCGTGTGGACATTGAATGTAGAGACGTGTCCAAAGCGTTCGACAAAGTATGGCAGCAAGGCGCACAATATAAGATACTTCGGCTCAGATTAAGCTGTCAGCTAGAAAGGGTGCTATGCAACTATGTAATGAAGAGATACGCGTATGTAGGCATGGGTAATCACCGAGAGAAACCCTTCAACCTGGAGGTTGGAGTTCCCCAGGGAAGTTGCCTGAGTCAGTTATTATACGCTGTTTATATAGCGGACATCCCCCTTCTAATGTTCGAGGGATGTATGAACATACAATTTGCGGATGGTATCACCCAAGTTATGTTCTCTCCATGCAAGGAAGCTCAATTTTTAGCAAGAGTGACGGCAGAAGAAATTCGAGGAATTAACGAATACGAACGCTGATGGAAAATCAGTACAAACAACAGAGACAAATTTAAAATAGTTCCCATATACAGAAGAAAAATAGTAGACATCAACGTGGACAATGTGAGATATGGATACAGCAACGACTGTAAAGTACTAGTTTTGACAATAACGAAATCCGGTTACACGAAATACGTAGCCGAGAGAATACAGAAAGGAAAGAGAGGACTATCGGGAAGGATACATCACCATATTTGACAACAGATAAACAGATACAGCAAAGAATTTGACACCCGATTAAGAGGTAGAATATGAGATTCGACAAACGGTTTTGAGAACCGATACGCGACCTAGAAAGGGGTAACAAAAGACCTTGAGGAACGACAAGTGTGAAAACGAAAAGATAAAAGGGAAAACATACATGCAGGAATAGTCAGTTAGAATACAACATAACATGTAAGAAAAGCAAACAGATTTTACTTAAAAAGAAACACAAACTAATAACGTTTTGAATGCCAACTATAAGTACTAGGTAACAAAAATGGATAGCACAGGCACCTGGATCTCAGGTACTGCCTCTGTAACTATAATTTCAACTTCTAACTAATTAAAATGGACAGATATTAGCTTAACCTTCAAGCACCTGGCGGCTCACCGCACACCTCTAATTTCTTTCCATTCCTCACTAACTCTTTGTCACTGTCTTTCCTAACGGGGTCTACAAATACACGTGGCTGGGTGATACACACCTTGGTATTAGCTACGCGTATTAGCTGTAGGATCAAGACCACCTAGGTCATCAGTTTTATCTTCTACTAGTTTCTTGCTATCCTATCGCTCCCTTTCCTCTTCCTCTCTCTGTCCTCCTCTTCTTTTCCTTGTTACCCTCTCATCGGTGCCGCAAGGCACAGGGAGTGGAGAAAGGGGGAATTGGAGGAGTCTGGGGTCTCTTGTCCCTTCTCCTCTCTTCTGGCCTCGACAGTGGGCCAGAAGAGAGGAGATAGGGCGGGATTGCTCTAGGTGCACTAGTCTTTTACACTATTACACTTTTTCTTCTATTTTATTCTATTCTGCCAATTTCTTTTCTATATCATCTTAGTGATTGACAGCACGAGTTTAAACTTTACGAAAAATTGATGTTTTCAAAATTTTTATATCTATATCTGTATATTTCTTAATATTTGCATTTAGCAAAAGCGAAATGCATAAAAAATTCTTCAATAGTTGTACGAGCTTTCTCTAAAGTAGTGGGAAAATAAAGTAAGTGCAAGCAAATGAAGTTGACAGAATTTAATGTTCCCAAAATGGAAACATTCACTACTTCTTGTACCTAAACATGTTTTATTTATCTGTCCACACAGATCCAAATTATACGTGTTGAAACTTATTTAAACTTACGTTTTATCAGCTACGGCATCTTGGCATCAGTCATTTGTGCGAAGAGCACAAGGGCAGAAATGGAAACCGCATCTTCTATTCGTAAGTATAATTATGAATAAATTGAAAATGATGCCATTTTGGTGTTTCTTAGCTAAAAATTGCAGCGAGTCTGTATTTATAGCAGTCAAATTCTGCTCAAGTTTTAGCACTTCGTAGACACGTTTCATTTATATTTAGCATCAGTCTGTAATTACTATCGCAGGTCATTTTTCAGACAAGTGTGTCATGCAAGTTTTTCAAATTTCTATATCTGTACGATTGAAAATGACTTTTAGCGTCCAAACAGCTTATAAGGTCTAAGGGTCAAGTGAGTAGATTGCTTCTTTATCATTTCCTCATTATTATGTTTACAGGCCTAGGCATAACAGAGGCACATCTCGGTTTCGCTTCCTTTAGATCGGAAGAGATAATATCGATCAACGTGACAGTGAAAACTTAGATCTCGTTTTAATGCCTTCCGCTACCGCAAACAATACTGTCAGTGACCAAGAAAACGATGATGGTGATTTGGACTAAAATACCAAACCTAAGAGAGTTTCTGGCGATATAAAGGGCCAAAAACAAGACAGCGTCTGATAGCGAAGAGTTTGATCTTTGTGCAAGCAAAACATAGTGTAAAAATGAAAATGTGTTTATCGGACCGACTACACCACTGCAATTACAAGATGATCTCTTTCAGCACTTTATAGAGGATGTTTTTGATATTTTTCTGATGCTCTTTACTCCGGACATGATAAGTCATATCACAGAGTAAATCAACTCATATGCTAAGAGAGATAAAAAAAATTGGACATTCAGCGTTTACACATAAGAAATGTCCGGTTTCTTAGGAGTACCTTGAAAAGTGGCTGCTATAGAATACTTTCGGAAAATGATTACTGGTCCCCGAACTGCTTTTGGAAGCACCAATCTTCCACAAAACAATGAGAAGAAACAGGTTCAAACTGATCAAGTATTTTCTGCATATTGCTGATAATCAAAATCTGTTGCAGGCGAAAGTAACGAAAGTTCTACCTTTGTTTCAGATGCTGAAAATTAGTGCTAACACTTTGGAATATATCACAAATTCCTAAGCATCGATAAATCGATGGTTCTTTACAGAGATCCCCACAGCGTGAGACAGTTCATAAAGAGCAAACAAGTGAGCTTCGGTTATAAAGTGTGGATTTTGTGCGTTTGAACCACCTTCCTTATAATTTTGATGTTGACTGTGGCAGGGATAGCAGGAGAGCAGGTTCTTTGGAGTTTCATGTAGATAATAGGATGCATAGCATCCATAAAAGCAGGTAATCGCACGTAGTTTTCTTCGAAAACTTCTTCACCAGTCACCAGCTTTTGACAGGGTTTGCTAAGAAAAACACCCGTGCATGAAAAACAGTCCGAATGAATTATAATGGAATTGGTCCTCTAATGCCCGATACAAAGATAAATAAAACAGATATAGAGACCTACGACCACAGGTCAGACGGAACCATTCTCTGGTTCAAATGGAACTACAACTGTACAGTAGTGGTGGCTAGTAACTATTACGGAGTTTCTCCTGTACACTAAATTAAGAGAAGAGTGAAACATGAAGGAAAAAGTTAGTGACACAGCCTTACACGATAAAAATGTATAACATAGGCATTGGTTGTATGGACGTATGTGACCGCATGATGTCTTTCTGCAGGCCTAGACGTGAATCAAGGACAAAATGGTAGAACATCTTTTCTAATGTCAAAATCTTAGCAGTTGTTGAAGCTTATAAATTTTATGAACACTTTAAACATGAAAATAAGTTGAGTGATTTTAAGTTAATAAAAACTGTTGCGGAGTCATTAATGAAATCGCAAGACGAAAGGCTTTCTCGAGCAAGACCAACACTGCCTCTAGTAAAAGATGCAAGATATGACGGAGTAAACCATTACCTGGTATCATGTACATCAGGCTGTTGTGTGCAAGAAAAACACACGAGTGAAGCGTTAAAAGTGTGACGAACTGCTGCACAAAGGCTGTAACGAAGCTTTTCAAACTAAGTAATCAAGTTGCTCTCATAGTGTTTAGCACACTACTTCACTGTTTTGGTTGTTTTGTTTCGACTGTTATTGTCATTGTACTAATATGAATAAAATGTCAAAATGTTCAATTTAATTTTGAAACAACTTATTTCACTTATTATATGAAATAAACACGTTTTATTATCTGTAAGTAAAACTGATCAATAATCGTGTATTATTTGGGATGCAAATAAGCGAATGTTTCCACTTTGGTAACATACAAAATAAACATCAAATTGTCCATTTAAAATGAAAGACATGAAATTACTCCTAATTATGCCTCGAAGCAATGTAGTTTTAAATTTTACAGAAATTCGACAGCTCATTCAGGTAGCCGTAAGTAACGGGTTAATAAACAAGTTTATAGTGAATTGGTTCGTAATAATTCCGCATCGATATAATTATAATGACTTCATGCATGTTAACTGCTAAAAAATATTGTGATTACGTTTATTTTTTACCACAAGCATCTATAAGGTCGCGTCTCACTATGCTGTTTTGAAATCAAATGTTTAATTTTTTTACATTTCTGCATAAGCTATAAATAATTAATTTACTTACAATTATATTCCTACATAACTGAATTCTTAAATATATATTAAGCATTCTTTTAGTAATCTCTTGTGTCGGTAATAAGTCTCATATTCGGAAATAAATTAGGTTATCCTTAAAAATAGGGAATAACATGCAAACTATTTCATAATATTACGAGTATAATTTTTTCATAAGTTACACTGTGTAACACAATTCTTGCTTTTGGGTAGCAACTGTTGATTGTGTCGATAATACATGGAAAACCACTGTTATTTATTTGAAACTTTGCATTATGTCCAGGATAATGATATTTATATGAAATTTACTTGTTCCCTCTGGAAAGAAGTGACGACTTGAACTTTCATTTTCATGAAGAAGAAACAAAACGACATGAGGGAAAAATAGCATTTATTTATTCTAGAATTACATAAATGATATAATTAAAATATTAGAAATGAGTAGTTGTCCATGATTTACGCTTATATTGTAAATTACCTTCACGAATCAGCCCCAAATATAGTCTTCCATTAGTCTTTCATTATACAATACTTGAAGGCAGTGTTCAAAGCCCAGTAGATCCTGATGCAAGCGCTCGCCATGCTCCTCGGTGTACGCTCTTATGATTCTCATAAGGTTCTCAACAAGCTCTACATAGTTTTCAGCTTTGTGATTACCTAGGAAGCCCAGAGCGACTGCGATAAAGCTGTCCCACGCTGTTTTTCCGTCCTAGTAAGCTTCTCATGAGTAGTTGTCCGTGATTTACGCTTATATTGTAAATTACCTTCACGAATCAGCCCCCAAATATAGTCTTTCATTAGTCTCTCATTATACAATATTTGATAGCGGCGTTCAAAGCCCAGTAGATCCTGATGCAAGCGCTCGCCATGCTCCTCGGTGTACGCCCTCATGATTCTCACAACGTTCTCAACAAGCTCTAGATAGTTTTCAGCTTTGTGATTACCTAGGAAGCCCAGAGCGACTGCGATAAAGCTGTCCCACGCTATTTTTTCCGTCCTAGTAAGCTTCTCAGGAAATCTCCATGATGTTTTTTATTTGTGCACTGACGAAGACCGCAGATAGCTTAGAAAAGAAATTTTGGAGATGCTTAAGATCTGCAGACTCCTCATCCAGAGATCTGAAAAATTGTTTCATAAGGCCAAATTATATGTGAAGAGGAGGAAACAGTAATTTGAGGGGGTCCAACAAAAGCTCTCATTTGAAGTTGTTTCTTCCCACACTAAATTCTGTCCGTGGTGGCCAATCTCGCTGATGGTAGTGTGACACAATGTCCCTGCTCCTCCAAATGCAAAGATAGCAAGAAAACACGGTAAAGCCGCCTTGGAGACCCATCAAAAAGTCTACCATTTTGAAGTTACCGATAACCTCCCAACCGTAATTTTCATATTTACATACATCTAACAATGTCTTGATAATGCGGTATTCCTCTTTAAGCTGGACTGATTGTGCAAGATGAAGAGATGGATACATGTTCCCGTTATGAAGCAGCACTGTTTTGAGGCTCCTGGACAAGCTGTCAATGAAGAGGCGCTACTCGTTGGGTTTACACGGGATTCCGATTATCTCAAACAGACCAGTCACATTGTGGCAAAAGCAAAGCTGATCTTGACGTGTAGAAAAGCTTGAAAAACACTGGCAACGCTTTCTTTGACCTGATAGTTGCACACTCTCATCTAACTAATTCCACTGCTTTAGTCTCGAAGTAAAAAGCACGGAATTGGACTTTGTGAAACCATGATCTCTTACAAAGTGGTTGAGATCTTTTTGGTGGGGATAGCATGAATTCCTGCCCTGAGTTGCAGCTCTGTAATCTGAATCCATGACTTTATCCTCTTCTGAAATGCTTTTCCTTTCTAAAAGCTGCTTCTTTCCTTTTAGTGGAGTGGGTACGGAGAGCTTAGAACTGTGTGGCACTTACGTAATAGATTACTAAAGGCTTGGATACATGATAAAAGCCACATTTTTGCCATCAAAATTCGTGATATTGCGAAATTCATAGCTATCTTTTCTCCTCTGTACCATCCTGTAAAGGAACAAAATGATTACATAGGTATAAATATAGAAATACTTTTCAGTTAGTGTTATTATAAATATTACGAAAATCCAGAATCCAAATAAATAATATACTTTATATTTATATATATTTTACCTTCCAGGGTACTTTTGCAAAGTTCGCAGGTGAAATGAGATGCCAAGTTTTGTTTTGCTCACTGACTAGCATGCCGAAATATGCCCTATAGGCATAGCCCATTTTTACAGATCTCTCTACAGAGTACTTTTTAGCTCTTGTCTTAATAAATTCGACGCAGAGATCGAAAAATGCGTCTGTCGGATGCTTACAAACACTAGATACCATGTGTGACATATGCTTTTATCAGTGACGAGTGACAATGTCTGCGCTGTAATGGCTAGAGATAAACTGATCTGTTGAAAAGACATTCTTTTTATTTATAGTCATCTACTTTGCCAGAATGTTCTAGAAATTCTTCAAAAATATAAAAAATTCTCGTAAATTCTAGAAAGCTCTACAGTTTATTTTTCACCATATTAGTGCTAAATCTATGTAAAATGTAAGAGAACTGCGCTTGCTGTGCCGTCGCAAAAAAAAAAATAATACCACTGTATTAAAATTCCTATAACATTTTAAATACAGTATATCATGTTTTTACAATAACTGAAAAAAATAACCCTTGAAACTTTTTATATAGTTTTACTATTTGCATCAAAATAATGTTATTAACCATAACTGGGATTATTTAAAAACTCCATGTCATAGCGACACAATCAAAGTTTGGGGATTAAAATTGCCTTTGTTTATTTAATAGAGCCACAAACAATTGAGAAATATCACTTTTAACCTAAGGACAAGAAAAAAGTGAAATCTTGTAACAAAGTGTTATCAAAACTTGAAGTATTATTATTTTTTTTTTTGTATCCATCGCTCGTTTTTGAGGGATCATGGTGAAGTTATGGCTAAGGTTATAACTTGCATGTTTCAAGAGATAAATAACTCAGGGTTTTGAACCCAAATTTGTTTTTAAATGCAAATATATAAACTAGAGAGTACTCACACAGTCTGAGGTTATTGTATATTTTGGGGGGCTGCTAAAATTTAACACTATCCAATGAACGTTTGTATGTAGAAGATACTCATAATCGTGAACAAAACTTCTGATTTTGTGTAAAGTGCTTTGTGTGTGCCTCACAATTCATCACATGTTTACGGCACACCTTATGATGTGAGGCTAACTAAGCCAATCAGAACATGGTTTTCAGGAAACTGTAGGTGGTGTCTTTCTTTATTGACCTATCAGCAATGGCGTTACAGGTTCGGGGGATGAACTTCTCTCGTGTGGTTACTATTTTGTTTTGATAACAAGAGACTATACTCCATCTCTTTTAAAATTGCAGACTCTGTCAAATAATTTATCATTCTAAACTTATCTTGTTTTTCTGTGTATTTATTTGTTTTTTTTTCAATTAAATTTTAAGTCAAATATTTGCTTTATTAAAATATACTAATAAAATTTCCACTATCAGATTCTTTTCTCCTTTTTCAGTTTTCATTCGTTTGTTAGGTTCTTTGAATAAGTGTTTTTTTTTTCTATTCTCTCGAAGTAAAATCATTCATTTCAACAAAACAATTAAAATAGCACAGCAGAAGAGAGTTTGTAGCGTTTGCCCCCCAAATTATTTTCTTAGTCTTTTTTAGGGTAATGGTGCTCTTGTGTAAACCAGTGATAGATTTAGGTTGAACGTCTTCAGTCGAAATATGAAATTATGTTTCTTTCTGATAGGCCTAATGCTTTAATTAGGAGGCATGCAGCTAGAAAGTTGATGCAATAGAAATTATTTCATCTTAAAATTTCATTGAGCTTGTGCATCGATGTGGCACACATACTCTACCAAATCGAGAAAACGAAAAGTTACACCTAAACGTTACTCATATTTAGCTTCTCTGCAAGACTTGACCTAGGATAAAGTGCTTCTTTTTGGTGATTCCATTAGACAAAACCAATTAAACCAGTTTTGTTGTAGGTCTGCACCTAAAACAAAAGGCGTACTGTTTTCCACGTGCCAATTTTAAAATTTAAAAACCTACCTTTCTGACTTTACAAAAGAAGCTACTTTTGAATATAAGGTTCATATTATATTCTAAAACTATAATATTTTTTGTTCGGAGTCTGAAGAGCTTTTTGCGATTATACGTTGCTATTGAGAAAACTTAATTTGAGAAGCTGCACTTTTTTTTCAGGACTAATACCGTGGGTGGCAGAGCTTTTTATATTAATAAATTTAAAAGTTCTTTGTGCGAGGAAAAAGCACTACATTTCGTTAACATTTGGGATCAGTTCAACCAACAACACAACCGAATTAGACCAGATGCACTGCATCATAATTGAATAGGATTTGAAAGGTTGAGCAGCCGTTTAGATAAATAACTCTTTACTTGTTTTCAGCCAGAAAAGTACCAGATCCACCATAAATTATGCCTTTTTCTAGACAAAACAAGGGCACTTGTTTTGGTTGAAAAATTAAAATTGTTTTTATAAGCGAATCAAACCCTAAAGGTTTCATTAGCGAAATTTATTTAAATGCATACAAACTTTTAAATAAAGAAAAACATAAAAGTTGAAGTCTAGTCGTCCTCTTGTATAGGTGAGCCAATTTAACCACATTCATTTCTAATACTGTTACTTAAGAGTTTATACAATAAAGATACTTTAGTCTTCTCTATATTTGTATAAATTTATGTACTTTCCTTGTGATATAGATTCATTAGCTTAAGACCAGTTGTGGATAAATATTTGGATTCAATTGTTGGAGCCAGAATCGTGTATTACTTGGATAAATATAACGTAATTAAAGAGAGGGACCACAAATTCATATTGACATCGGTAGTGGTTAGCGAATTTGTTATATTTTATTCATATTATGACATAAAAAATAATCCACATAATGCGATAAGATATTATTTACTTTGATTTTAAAAATACATTATTCTTTTTTTTTTAATTCCACATAGGATACTTTCCGGAAAGCTTAGAGAGCCCACTTTCTAATATGTACTCTACTGCGTTGGAGCGAAATCTATCGTATAAACCGTAGGAGAAGAGTGGTGATTAAATACTATTAAGCAAGATTGTCAAGTTCGCGGACGATATTAAACAAGTTCGTATAGCGTGACACGACTCATATCGCTTGTTTAGTTACATTGCGGGTGAATTTTAATCTCGATAAGTGGAAAGAATTTCAAATCAGTTTCCGAAATGTTAACTTTAATTATTCATTAGAGGCAGTCTTCATTTAGATAATGTCTCAAAAAATCATGATGTTGGTGTATTAATTTGGGGCGAATTTGAAGTATTACATCCAAATAGTTAAAATAACAAAGAGAACACTAGGTTTTATAGCGAGAAAAACATCTTTGCTTACACAGCTTGAATATTCAGCTAATTTTTTGATATTCCTAACTGAAAAACAACATTGATGTCTAATTGGGAACACAAAGAAAAGAAACAAAGCCTTACAAGACAATTAAAGAATTGTCACCTCAATAAATTAAAATTTCATTTATTATTTTAACGCACTTAAAACGCTATGCGAAAAAACGCACATAAATTGAAATTATTATCTTATCATAGGATTATATTGGGTATATTTTTAATTATAAATTCGTCTCCATTTTGGAAATCTCTGCCATTATTTTTCATTCAAAGCACCTCGATATATCAGTTTAAAAATAAGTTGGATAAACAGCTATTTACTTATTAATCACTTAAACAATATTTAAATTTTACACGATAAAGATCTTTGCAATACCTCCATCCAATCGCAGGTCCTTTTTATTCATATACATACCATGCAATATTAATGCAAACCTTTGAAGGAAGCCGTCGAAACTACTAGCAAGCGTTCCCTTGCGTTTCTTTTGATAGCCAAACGCCAAAATACTGGCATTATTTTTTTCATTTTCAGTAACTAATTTTATATTCCTTTTGCCTCCCACCAATTTGTTTCAATATTTTCCCTATTGAACCTAATCATCACTTCTACATATTTTCCTCTCTTTTAGTATGCTGAACTCTACTTAAATAATCCCATCCATTATTAATATATTAGAAGTTTTGCATTCTCCTGGAGAAAAGCTGATATGCTTTATATAATTTAACTTTAACTATAATTAAAGATAGAAAAAAAATTAGGTCTCATTTGTTCATAAAGAGCATTATTATTTAAACGAATAATAAGTTAGCAAATTATCAACATTTGCTTCAAGTTCAAATGAACTAAATCTCTGTGTATAATTTTACGGAATGAGTATAAGATAACCGCTCAAAATCTCTTTAAAAATTGTAAAGATACAATATTATAAAGCATTGATATTGTCTTATGTTAAAATTTTTAAATCTAATTCACTTGACAACCATAAACATTAATGATTAGAAGTATTAAATACCGTAGCATATTGGTAGCTCTATTCAGATATTAGATTCGGAAATGCTTGGTGCCAAATCTCGGGACCCCGAAAGCTTCCATTATATTCACCTTTAACAATATCTTCCTAATAACTTAAAGTCAAACTTTGTTCCATTATGTTGTAAGAAGCCGAATTAAATTTTACTTGCTTCTTAAATTCTTCTCTTGATGAGCGGCCCCAATGGATTTTAGGTAATGCAAACAAAGAATGCATCATTTTTTCAGGAAAATAATTATATAATGGATACAAATCAGCGAAACTAGGTTGGTTTATATACTGGCTTAGTCTAGTAACTAACTCTTACGCCTAAGCAGTTGTATACCTTAGTCTAAATTAACGCTTACCTTTTGATATAACATATTCGCTATCTTCTGACTTAATAATGTTAAAATATTATTGTTAATTTTCTGTGCCTTTTATGAAATTCTCAAAAGATCGCATTCGGTACTTTATGATTTTTGAGATTAGAACAGAGAATAACACTAAGTTAACAACCCTAAATTTATTTCAATTATTCGGTTATATTAAGTTATTGTTAACCATTGTCAAAGATGGCTTCAGAATACTTGCTATGGTGACGTTTGTCTGAAAGATAAACCCAGTTTAGGACTACGGATAGAAAATGATTAAAATATTTAAAAAATAACAATAAAGAAAAATCTAAATCTAACTGTTGAAAATTTAGCTAAAAAGTATAATATCACTGTTCATCATCATATAAACAGTGGCAAGGTTTGACGATTGTGGAAATTGATAAATCACGATCTTTCTTCGGTAAATATGCAAGAAAGAATCAATATTTCTTAATCTCCCCTTTCTTGAATTCTAAACATAAAACCGCGTAAAGGGCGCGGCGATTTGTCATTCTGGCCACCGTGCTGACGGGATCCACCGCTCCGTCCGGCCCCAGCTTAGCCTCTCTTTCTACCTTCAGATAGCCTGTATTTCTCACTTACTTCATCGCTTTTTATACAACCTCTCCCACAACTTTCTCTGGTAAGCCTCGAATTCCACGGGGTAGATGCTGACATTCTTCTCAGCCAACCGTCCCGGATCGGGGCTGAGGGGGGAGGAGACAATGTTACATAGCCCCTGAGCTTGGGTCTGGGGTGGTTGGTTTTTAACAACCTGCTTCATCGTCAACCATACCTTCCTCACATCCCTTTTCCTTTCATCTTCACAATCTATCTTTTTACGCAGTGTCCAAGGTGGAGCCGCCATGCCGATGGACTGCCAGGCCAGCAGGCGGGAGGGGTGGTCCTTAATGGTGGCATCAGGCTCTGCCAGGCCTGTAAGCACCCTTTTGCAGTGCGGGCAACTGCGAGAGGTGATAAGCTATTGCTTTCCATAGAACAAAGAGAGTCACCATAGCCATGTATGAAAATTTACAAAAAAAAAACAAATCTAGCCCAACTACCCTTGCTCATCAACGGAGCCGCCCTCAGGCAGCTCCACCGAAAACATGGAGGTCCCTCCCTTATGCTTGCGCAGGGGACCCTTCATATTTCTTTAACCATAGAGGAGGCTTACTCCTCTCTTACGACTACGGGTGTAGGGGACTCCCCCTCACCCCGTTCTCTGGAAATGCTTTCGGGCACCTCACTATTTCCAGCGGCAGTCCCTCCTTTTCTTTCTAAAGGGACTGCCAAGAAAGCCAGCAGGCAGCCCATTGCCGACCGCCCCCCGCGGAAGCGGAAAGGTAGGGCAAACCCCCTTAGGGGGAAGAGAGAAGCCAGGCCCCTTGGTTGCTTCCCTCCAAAAGACCTGCTGGCAAGAATACTGAACCTTGCCCGGTTCAAGACCGGAGCCCCCCCACACCAGCGGACAAATGACAATACTGCCAACGGGACCTGTGATGTCTTGGAGAGGGATGGCCAGGCCAACTGGAGGCCCCCTCTAAGGTAGACATGGTCTTTGAGGCAACCCAGCCTCAGACGGTAGGGCCATCCTTAGGGAGGAATCCGGGCTCGGCGCCAAGCACCGAACCCGAATCTGCCCCTATGCAAGGTCCTCCTCAAATAGCTAGGGTTTCTTTGGCAATAAAAGGAGGGGAGGGATCTCCTCCAACCGGTGCCCCTACGACTATCAGTACATTTTCCATTTCGGAGAAGGACATGACTGAGGCCAGTCCATCTGGCCTCAGAGCTCCTTTTGGCGGAGGTGAGAAGCGGGTTCATTCCCCGCCCTCCTCTCCGAAAAAGAAAAAGGACAAGAAAAAGAGAAAGAAGACTCGGGGCTCCTCTCCAGCTGCGGGTGTTTCGGGGATGGATGGGACAGCTGCTACGGTAGGAGACCAAGCTAAGATCGGCGCAACGGCCCCTAGGCCCCTTCCCAGGTGCGGAGCCTCCTGAATATGACAAATACCTAAGGTGTACAGGGCGGAGCCTCGATAACATCGAGGCCCCTGATTCAGAGGTTACCTGGCGTTTTCGAGCTCGCTGGCTTCAAACGCTTCCCCGTTATTCGCTCCACTGATGGCAGCATGTTGGCCAAGGGCAACATGATCCATCAGAGGAGAGGATTAGCTAGTGCAATTGGTACGAGCAGAAGTTAACCCGTTTCTTTGACGGGAGCCTTCTGGCGAATGCGGCGAATCCCGCTAAGGCGGCCAACATAAGTGCTCTTCGGACACTTAATGACACCCCGGTGAGTGTGAGACCGCACTCTACCATGAACTTTGTGTAAGGAGTAAATCACCTTAGAGGTGGTCAACAATGGGTCAATCAAGGTCAAACGTTTGATGAGAAAACAGGAAGGTGCCTCGAGACCGACCCATACACTCTTCGTCACGTTCGACTGTGACAAGTTCCCTAGGTCGGTGCGTGCCGGTTGATACCACTAACGCGTAAAGGCATTCGTGCCACTGCCGCAGCTGTGCTATTTCTATCACTGCTTTGGCCATACGAATCGTTCTTGTAGACGTGCAAAGAGAGGGGCACCCGAAGTCTGTGTAAATTGCTCCAAGGCCGCACACGATAAGTCTAAATCGCGTGTGGCCAATTGTGTCAATTGCGGAGAGCCGCATCCCGCTTCTTTGAAGCAAAGTGGTGCATATCTCCTTGAGAAAGAAATCCTGGCCGTCCAGGCCCAGAATCAACTCTCATTCCATGAGGCTAAGGACTTGGTCCTGGCGCGCCCGGCTCTGCCTGGGACGTCATATGCTCAATAGTTAGAAAGGCACCCTCTGATCCTGGCCCATCCAGCCAACGAGCACGGTTGTTTCCACGCCCATTCGGAGCCCTTCCGTGGGCTCTAATCAACCCAGGCGCTTCCCTGGTAAAGCTGGCGGCAAAAGTGGTAATACCCAGCCCTGGCTCCCCCCTCTTCCCTAAGCGTGACCGAAGGCCGTAAGGCGAAACGGTGGTGCACCTCCACCAAGTCGTTAGACTCACAGGAGGCAACACCCCTGAAGTTGGTCACCAGGCCTATTTCCGGGGTTCCTAAAGCTGTCCCCCAAAAGGAGGACAGCAACAAAGGAGCTTCGGCTTCTTCGCCTAGTGGTAAACCGAGTTGCTGGGAGATGGTGGTTCCTCGTAAAGAGGGCACCCCGCCTCCAAAGCCGCAACGCCAGCCTAAGGTTTCGATGCGGAGAGGGAAAAAGACTCGCATGACAAGCCCACCCTCCACCAATAAGTCCTCGAAGGCGAAAGCGCCTTCAGTGCTTTGTCGGGCCAACAGCGCCTGAGGTTCTACCTCCAGGAAGACTACGGGCATTCCCGTAAATGTCTTCTGTTCGAGGAGGGCCCCCGCGTCTCCTCCGATTCTGGCCTGGAGGGCATACTTCTTCAATGGAATCGCCGTGGTCACCAAGCCAACTGGAAGGAGCTTCGGAGGCTTTTTTCGTCCCGCTCCCAAATAGCTATTTTTCAGAAGGAAACCAAGCTAGGCGCGTGCCCCCTTCCCACCCTCCCGGGGTATAAGGGTCTTGCAACCCCACCACCACGCAATCGCCAGGCTTGGGGATGCGCGGTTTACACCCAGCATGATGTCTCCGTTCTTCCTTTCTCTGTAGATATCTCCTTTCAGGTAGTGGCTGTGCAGCTGCACCTGGATAGGAGGTATACTATCATTTCTGCGTACATTCCACCGTCAGCTGACTTTGACGTGGGGGACTTCCGCCGCCTCGTGGCAAGGTTGCCAAGGCCTTTTTATTGCTTGGAGATCTGAACGGCAGGCATCCTCTCTGGGGAGATTACTCAACAAATCCCAAGGGACAAGTCATTGCTGATCTGATCGAAGAGCTTGAGATAGGTGTCCTAAAGGTGGATGAGTTTACGCATCACGGTCTGAGAACCGCTTCCTTTTCTTGCCTTGACCTATCTTTGTGCTCTTTGGATGCACAGCCTGATTTTGATTGGTGGGTGGTCAATAACCTCCATGGTAGTGATCAATTTCCCATTCAAATATCATTTTCAGAGCAACTGCCACCTGAGAGCCTACCTCGGTGGTGCTTATTGCGGGTACGGTGGTCTGATTTTCAGGATATGACTGAATTCTCAAACTCAGTCGAGGAGTTTAGGTCGGTAGATTAGGCCGATGAGTTTTTCTCCGGCAACCTTATCGCTGCGGGCCTGACTATTATTCCTAGAATGATTTCACTGTCGGTAAATTTCGTCGAGGTAGGGTTAGGTTTCGGTATATTTCGACGCACGCCTGCCGCTCTTCTTGGTGGGCATACGTTTCTTTACCTAACGGAAAGACCACTCTAGCAGAGGTGTGGAAGTGAGTCAAAAGGATTAGGGGAAAGTTCTCGCAGGATCCCCCTCCCATTCTCAATGAGAATGGGACCGCAATCTCGGACCCCGCGTCCTTGGGGAATCCTTCGCGACCGCTTTTACGCAGTCTCTAGCCGGGATGCTGCTCCGCCATCATTCAATGCACGTCGTTGTGTCGCGGAAAGCAGCCGGCTGGACTTTACCTCCAGAGGCGGAAAACCCTTCAACAACAGGTTTACTGTGAGTGAGTTGCGTTCCGCTCTTGCCTCGTGCGCGGACACCGCCCATGGTTTGGAAGGTGTCCCGTATGCAAGCTTTGACACCCGGGTGAGCGAGGCATGGCCTTTCTCTTAAATTTGTTCAAAAGGATCTGGGTGGAAGGTCTTCTCACAGTTTCCTGGCGAATCGCTAACGGGGTCGCTTTTCGCAAACCGAGAAGAGATCACTCTACTCCGGCCGGTTTCTGATCATTCTTTCTAACCTCTTGCGTGTGGAAGTAGATGAAGAAATTGGTTCATGTTAGATAAGCCTTTTTCCTGGACATTGGAGGCCAACTTTCTTCTGCACAGTACGGCTTCCGCAAGTTCCACTCCACGTCGGATGCTCTGCCCCAACTGGAAAATGCCGTCGGCGAGGCCTTCCTTCGTAGACAGCACTACGCCACGGTGTTTTTCGATCTGGAGAAGGCCTATGATACCGCATGGTGATACGGTATCAAGGAGACTCTCCACACTATGGGTGCGAGGGGACGCCTCACAATGTTTATGTCTGAATTTTGCGAGATCGTCGATTCCACGTAAGGGTGGGGGAGCCCTTTCTGGCCCAAAGGAGCAGGAAGAGGGTGTTCCGCAGGGAAGTTGCCTCAGTGTCACACTCTTTGCCCTGAGCATCAACGGCATCACCTCGGTTCTGCCGGAAGATTTTCTTGTTAAGCTCTACGTGGACGACCTTTCAATCTCTTTTGGCGCAGCCCTGATGCCAACTCTGGAGCATCGAATCCAACAGGCATTAAAGCTCGTCTCTCGCTATGCCGAAGCACACAGGTTTCGCTTTTATTTTGCCAAGACTAAGGTGATGCACTTCTGCCACCATCCACGGCTTAACCCCGAGGCTGATTTGTTTATTAATGGAGTGCGCCCGGGTGTGGTTAAATCGCACCGTTTCCTTGGTCTTGTACTCGAGCAACGCCTCACTTGGGAGGCTCATATTCGCAGCCTTAGGGTCTTTTGTACCCGCACCATGGATATTCTTCGTTCCGTGACGTTCAACGCTTGGGGCGCTAATAGTGTATGGCCCTACTTTTTTATCGATCCTTTGTTCGCTCGAAGCTCGACTACGGATGCGAGTTTTATGCATCCGCAGCCGAGTGCAGTGCTTTACTCGCCTGGACGCGCGAGCCCGGCGCCTCCCTCAGTCGCTAACAGCTCTCACTGCATCCGCAGCTGATCTCGACGGTGTCTATGCCGCCGAGAGACGCCAGTCATACCCTAAGCACTTTGCCTCTTTGGCCAGGAAACTCCTTCGACAGCTAGATATAGCTCTCGGGCCGGTAGCGCCTTCGGTACTGCATAGGACACCGCCCTGGAGGGTACCACATTTGGCTTTTTTTCTTCGCGCCTCTGCTCCCAAAGCTTGTACAGCGCCGGGAGTATTGCGTTCGAACTTTTTGAAGCACACCTCGTGTCACGCTGGAACCGTGCCAGTGTATACGGATGGCTCCAAGTCCCAAGAGGGGGTCCGCTTCCACACTGTATCCCCTCTGTTTGAAGTCAGCGGGGCTCTGCCAGGCGCTTCTTCTTGTTTCACGTCCGAGTTGGTGGCAATACATCACTTGTACAGGAGATTCCGCGAAGTGCCCGGTCGGAGACTGGATTGTGATCTATAGCGACTCACAAAGCACCCTGAGTGCTCTCGGGGCATTGGAATCTCCGCATCCACTAGTTCGCCAAAACCGTGGCGCCTTGGTTTGGCGGATGTCGAGATTATCTTCTGCTGGGTTCCTGTACATGTAGGAATTGCGGGGAATGAGCGCGTCGATGAGGGCACCAAAGAGTCCGCAAGGACTCTGCAACGACACCAGCGTTTCGCTTTTTCTCACACTGACTACATGGCAGAAATACGGGCAGCTCTTCGGACTGCTTGGCAAAGAAAATGGGAGGGGGTCGAAGGGAACTTAAAGTTGCGTGCCATTGTTCCGCGCCTGTTCCTATTGACTTATCCCCCAATGCCGCGACGGCTTCAGGTCGCTTTCCTTCGTCTCCGAATCGGAAACACTCGTGTGACGCATCGCTATTTGATGGAGCGCTCGCCTACGCCCTATCATGACGACTGCGTCATCCCCCAGACTATTCGGCACATTCTTGTCGAATGTCCTATTTTGGGTGATCTTCGCGCACGTTTCCTGTTCCGGTACCGGGATGGGCGGGGTTACTACCACCTGTCCCCTGTACTCGGGACGAGTGCGTGCAGATTTGCTGGTGGACTCGTTGACTTTTTGGGGAGGCCGGCCTTCTCCCTATTATTTAAGCAGGTGCTTCCTTGCTGCTCGCTTCCTTTCCTCTTTTTGTGTGGGGTGGGGTGTTTTTCGTCTATTTAATTTTATTTTAAGGTAGCCTAGAACTAGGCCAGTTTTAATACGGCGACTAATGCCCAAGTAGACAGTCGCCAGATGAGCTCTTAAAAAAAAACGAAATAAAAAGTGACCTATGCTTGAGTAGTCATAAGAATATCCAATACTCCTAAAGCAACCAAAACAACGACGACATTCAGGAAAGAATCTCTTATGTTTTGGGGGGGATATGAATGGTATATCCCATTTTGAACTTCTACCCCAAATCAGACTATCAACAAAGAGAAGGTTTGCTGTGATCAGATAGAAACTTTAAATAAATCACTCGAAGAAGACAACTCGCATTAATCAAAAGAAGTCGAATGCTCTTTCCTCTAGACAACGAGAGACCTCAGATCGCAAAGATACCATAAAATAGCAAGGGATTACCAATAGGAACTTATAACTCATCATTTAGCCTTGGCTGACTTAGCTCCATTAGAATATTACTATTTTAGGAGTTTAACCAATCACCCAAAGAGAATGAAGATGTCAATCCCAGAAAAGGCTGAATTGACCTTAAAGAAACTATTTAAATCAAAGTTAAACGATTTTTTTAAATACATTATCGAAAGGTTTTAAAAAGATGGAAACAATTGGTAGAAACTGGTGGTAATTATATTAAATATTATATTAATAGATAAATCCGTTTTTAAATAAATAAATTAAAATATGAAAAACAGCAAATAGATGGGAGAGCACTTTTTACACTGTCCTCGAAGTAGATTTACTATTATTTTTGGCATATTTTGTCCCAAGAATACAAATTGATAAGGCAAATATTCAGTCTTTGTGAGAATTGCAAGCGACCAACTGAAATATTTTTTAAAATTATGCCTTTAAAAGTTTATCAGACCTGAATTTTTAATTATTGAAAATATCCTCTAAATATGCCATTATTTCATTTCTTAACTAACTATAATTTTATATTTGGTCCAATTTCAGCCCAAGTTACTAAACTTGAACATGGCTAATTAATGCGTTGTTTTCTTTAATTTGATTTGACATAATAGAGTATGTTTATTATAAAAAGGAAAAGATAATCTGTTACTCCAGCTTGAAATCCAAGAAAATAAAACAAAGGAAAGTTATACTCAAGTAACATAATTTCCAAATGAAGTGACCGTTTAGGCAGAGTCAGACAAGGATTTGTTATTGTAGAACGTTTAACTCCTTTCTTTCACGTATAGCTCGACGTATTGAGTCGGCTAAAGAAAGTGAGAGATTTAAAAGTAGTTGAAAATGACCCTAGGAAGAGCATCAGTTTCTTTTTGGCACTTAAGTCGGGAAGGCGTGATGCTCCTACCAGTTTTAGTTGTTGTAGGGGCGTTATGTAAGGATGCCTAAATACCAAATAAATTTCGACTATTAATTTAGACGAACGAAAGGAATTAATGGTTGATGAATAATTAATCGCAGGATTAAAGATAGATTTCTCTTTAGATTGAACCAAGTGAGTCTTGAAAATCATTAATTCGGCTATTTTCATTTCTACATTTGCTTTTGCGACTAATTACTTATTATTACGAAAAATCTCCAAACTCAACATTTTTTTTGTTCAGATTGAATCTTAGAAATCTGGGGCTTTTTTAACTGATCTTCTGGCAAGAGTTTAGTATTATTTCAACATAAATATGAATGGCTGTATTATTTGATCCCTTCAAAATGATTTGATTCTATGCTATATATTGGCTAGATCATTGATACCTCATATGAGTACTCTTACTAAAACTGCTTGATTCTCTGTTGAGGTAGAGTAAAAGGCCTTTCATCGTGACACAATTTCGCACAAAACATTTAAGCGTTAATTAATTACTAGATTAGAAATCGTTTGGTAAAGGGTAATATCGCGATAAAATACCATTATGAGCTTTTCGAAATGATATTCCTTTAATTATTAATCTAAATTTAGATTATTTTCTTAGATTTACTATGATATCGTCTGAGACTTTTCTTGGTTAAGATAAACCCTACTCTTTAACATTGAAGAGCACTGAATTAGACAGGACCTTGCAGGATTTTAAGGTATTCAGTTGGTGCCCGATATTCCCAAGTTCTGTATTTCTGGAAGGCAAGGGAATCCTAGTTCCAGTCGCTTTGCAATCATTTTTCTTGTAATACGAGTGGTAACGGAATAAAACCTTTGTAGAGGAATAAAATGTAGGGATTTTACCAGCTATATGTAGCTATTAAATATGCCTTCTATTCCAGAATGGTGGGATAGAGTTTAACAGAGGATCTGAACTCCAGGCATTCACAGCTTATAACAGCCACCTTGAAGGTAACCAAAAGGGAAAACCATCCTGCCACTTGCCAAAACTGAGCTTATATAATATCAAATTTTGTCGCTTTTCAGCTCTAGTATTAATAGGCCTCCAACCAATATAAAGAAATATAGATACATACACACACACACACACACACATATATATATATATATTTATATATATATATATATATATATATATATATATATATATATATATATATATATATATATATATATAGGTGCTAGCTAAGTTTGCGGGGTACATAGCTTCAGCGGTTTACCCAAAATACGTTATTATTGGTTACCTTCACTTAAATATATGCAGTGTTTCACTAATATTAGAACATATAATGAAGATTTCTCTTATAGTCTTAAAGTCTGTGATAAACTTAAAAATATATATTAGTAGAAAGACGCTAACAGTTTAAATAAACAATATATAATTGCATAATACTTCGCTTAGGTGACACGGTTAGAAAGGGACCGGATTCGATCATCAGTTCACACTTCCTAAACCTTTTTCCTAAGTTAAGCTGTTCAGCAAGGCATTTTCAAGAAATTTTGCATTGTAAATTAAGAAAATTCTCTTCGATATTCAATATAATATGATTTGATAAATTCCCTCCAAATTGTTTAATTGGGAAAGTGCCATTAAAAAAATTAAGAGGATCAAGTTGGAGAATTCAGATTTCTTTTAGATGCTCTAGAAAAGGATGACAAACTTCTCGATCTCTTTGAGTACGAAATTTTCGGGGACATATTTAGCAGATCTTATTGTGTGTATAAACTGTAAAGTTATTTCAATTCGCGAAGTTCTCTTATATTTTATAGCGAATACATTAGTGTTAACATTTAATACAGATCGAGGAAGCACAATTTTAAGGCCGACGTAAATATAATCGAAGAAGGCTATTAACAGGATTTTCTTTCTTCTCTTCCTAAGATAGCATGATGATATTGTGACTAACAGATTTCATGGGCCAAGAATTGATGGTCCTCTGCTTATGTAGTGAAAAAAAGGATTGCATTCAATAAGCAAGGCTCTGTAAAAGTTCTATTAAACTCGGTTTTTATAATCTTTCAAGAGGATTACGTGTGTGGTAGAAATCTTCCGTTAAATAAATTTAAATTTCTACTTTTCTAGCAAGTTACATTAAGACGTCTTTTCTATTATGTGCAGGTGTCTTGAGATGGATGTGAAAAGAATCGAGAGCTGTGCTCTCCTGCGAGCGATAACAAGACCACAACAACTCCGACATCGCTAATCGGCTTAAAGTAAGCCAGATGACGCTTCACACAGTCGCGGAGAGCCTCAAGAACCGGAAAGACACCAGAGATTGATCTCGTTCAGGCACTCTTATAGTTGCCAACATTTTGGCTGTGTGAAAGGCTTGTGAATTTGATCTGAAGCTCAAAATGACCGGGCTCGCAAAGAAGAAGAACAGTTCAGTGACCAAAGAGTCGAGGGCTGTAAGGAGGAGGGCGACAAGAGTTTTAGGTTCGTGGAAAAATAATTGCCCACCGTCCGTATTTGAAAACAACGTCGAAAGCACTGTGATTGCATTCTCGATGACTTGAAGTGTCTTGGCAGTAAATTTCTAATTTTTCTGATTGTAAAACTTTAACGGTCTATGCGGTCATCAGGAGCATAGAAACTGCGTCGTACTCTTCGGCTGGAACGTCCTTAAGTTCCGTTTAGTGCCTACGACTAAGCAACCGGCATCTGTGATGATGTTTGGCGTCGGGCATCGAATGGCGAAGAGATGCAGCTGCTGTGGTTTGTGGCCGGTTACAAGTTTATTGCGGCCAATTACAAGCCCATTAAGACCACAAAGGTTTGGCCCACACGACTTAAAACATGCAAGAGTAGTTGGGTTTGATCAGAACTTCTAGTCTAAGGAATTTTGGCCGCGGAATTTGCCTGACTTCAATCACTTCGAATAGACCGTGTATTGCCTCATTTAGAGGGCAAGGCTGCAAGATCGCCACATCAACGTCAATGAGCTGAAGTCCTCCCTCAGCTGCGTGTAGGCTAACATGTGGAAGGACTTCGTCCGCAAAGTGTGCGCAGTATTTAAGGCTCATCTGGAATGCATGCTTGCTGCAGAGGATGCCACATTGATTAATATTACAATTTAAACACACATTAATATGGTAAAATAATTATTCTATTTAGTACTTTAATTTCTAGTTATTTTTTATGATATATACTTTCCCATTTAGTCCGAGAATATTTGACTAGTGATGGCCCATGGCGGGTCTTTTTTAGAGTTTACTTGAAGAAAGCTTTTAATTGCATTCATAAGGATGCTTTCCTTCCGGCTGCCTATGAGGAGATGTTAAATCAAGCATACTTCCGGCCAACCTCACTTCTGTATGCCGGTGAAGTTTAGAATTCTGCTATTGGCATACTATACGGCGACCAAATGGTTCCTTCGCTGTTTTCGCTTGGTATAAATAAGATCATTAGGAGCCTAAAATCAGAGCAAA
The DNA here is from genome assembly GCA_963969495.1 of Ceratothoa steindachneri. Lineage (NCBI taxonomy): Eukaryota > Metazoa > Arthropoda > Malacostraca > Isopoda > Cymothoidae > Ceratothoa > Ceratothoa steindachneri. The sequence goes on from OZ018320.1 coordinate 47,420,998, forward strand.
ATATTTGATACTTGGACGATTGTTCAATTACTGATACTCCCAACAAATTTTTGATGACCTTGAGTCTATCCTATCTGAATTTTAAAAAATTTGGCTAAAGATTAATAGCATTAAATGTGAGTTAACTATCATACTGAAGATGATACTCATGCCATCCTTCAGAAATTCAAAACAACTCTCCTATGTTAAGATTATGGCTTTGAATGATTTGTCTGTATTGGACTCTCCCATCACTGCGGAAGCCATCCAAGAGGCTATAGTCGCAAAACATGAAGCCCTAAAACGAATGATATCCTGCCTCCAATTAATGGATCCTCACCAAGCTTGTGTCCTATTAGGAAATTCTTTTTCTTTACCTATGCTTCAGTACATCTTGAGATCCTCTCTTGTCTACAGGGAGATCGCATTTTTTAGTATTTCCATGACACTTTAAAAGCTACTTTCTCCAACCTAATTAAAATTAAATTTTCAGCGGATTCATGGACGTAGGCAACTCTCCCAATTGGGAAAAGTGGCTTAGAAATGTAACGGACTCGAGACATTGCTCTCCCTGGATAAATATCCTCCTTAATTTCAGTTACCCCTTTGATCCGAGCTATTTTTCGCCGGTTACTCGTTTGGTTCAAGTGGACAGGGTGGCTAGACTAATTGGATTCTGGAGGGAGATCCTTGAGAACAAAGCTTGCGAACCATGACATGAGAACCACTTGAAGCAGAAATGTTGGGATCTGCTTGTTGCTCTCTCCAAACTAAATTATCTCAAAGAGAGGGCAGTTGAGGTGACTGCTAACTACAGGGTACCCTGATATTGGCTGTTGGTTGTCAGCCACCCGGTCCCTTCTTTAGGGAATCAGTTGGAAACAGAAACCTTTAAGTTGCCATAGCTTTGAAGGTGTGTGCGCCCATTTGTGAGCCACATAGATGTAAATGTAGATCTTATTTATCCCCTTGGTCTGCACTTCCTGTCCTGTCAGCTCATGGTTGGATAGATCTCCACACACTCTGCCCTCGATGATTTCGTATGTCGAACTCTGACCAGTTTAGGTTTGCCAGGTGTCTTGAGTCAGTTGGACTTGAACGAGGAGATGGTAAGCGTACGAACCGGATAACAATGTTTCCATTTAGTAATGGAAGGAGTCTGTGTTGAGATTTGACCTGTGTCAAGACTTATGTAGAACATATTATTAATACGTCAGCTGTCTCTGTAACTTCAGCGGCAACAGCTACAGAAAATTCTAAAAGGATAAAGTACTTTTCCCTGACTGCGAGGTTTAAGTTTGAGCTAATAGCTATTGAAACTAGTAGACGCTTTGATCCTTCCAGTACATACGTAATTTAAAGAAATAGGTTCTCCTTTTAGGAATATTACTGGTGACTCTAGGGAGGCTGGATGGTTTAAGCAGGCAGAGACAAATTATTGCTTTTCAACGGGGCAATCAATTAGTATATTGAATGGGGTCCGTTTTGCTCATGGTGTGGGCCTGGTATTTGCCCCCTGAACTTCATTTACAACTGTGTCTTTTATCTATACCGTTGCCTTTTTTGTCAATAAATATTATATGACCCTAGCATTTCTAGCCATACCCTCTCCGAGAAAAGTTTTCGCTGTCCTTTCCACTCACAATACACCAACTGATAGTGTTTAGGTGCAAAATAAAAACGGTGATTCCGGTTGAACAGCAGATATCATAACTAATTGTCGTAGAATGCCCCCCCCTTTTTGTTCTAAGAGTGCTAAGAGTGCTAATATATTGATATCTTAATATCTTAAAGAACAGAGCCGTTCCGCAACACGTAAGGATATAAGAGAAATGAACAATAATCCCAAAATACACTTATATTTTAACTTTAACCATTGAATACACAACATCTAAACATTAACTACAGCAATACTCTGAATATTATCATAAACGAGAATTAATTAAATTAGTTTGACCCTCAAAAATTGGTTAATTTTTCTACACACGACAATAATATAAGAATTAGGCTTACGGACTCATCTGGAGTTTAAAAGTCTTTAGGAATGTTATTGACTCACGACGCGTGCCGTCTGAACAGATGTAGATGGGCGAGATCACACGGTCGTTTTGGCGAGGGTAGCAGCTGGGGGGGCCACACGGTATTCCGGGGGGGGGGGTCTTCACGGATGAGAACGATTACGGTGCTTTATGCAACACCAAGGTAGTAGTTGTCTCTCTGGCGAGAGGGAGTCGAACTTGGTTCTTAAACCAAGTTAACTTTGAGGGCGGTGTGACCACCGAGTAACGAGCTTTAGGGGGAGCTTTTCTCCTTCGTTACTTAATTCCTCATGGACGAGGATTGAACTCGGGGAGAATCTTATTCTCTGAGGAGAATAAGTTACTTAAAGTTCAGTTTGGTAACCGGGAAATAGCTCGAGGATGAGCTTATTCTTAGTTCCAGTCTTCCTCAAGGGCGAGTATAACGGAGGGGGGGTTCCTCTGAAGAGAATAAGTTGAACTTAATTCTTTACCAAGTTAACTTAAGAGTTCGGTGTGGCCCCCGAGTAACGGGCTCGATGGGGGATCCTTTTCCTTCTTCTTTTCTTAATTCCTTAAGGACGAGGAATACCCCTGGTGTTTAAGGTGCACCAGGATACGAGGAGTCTCTCTGGCGAGATTAAGTTGAACTTAACAAAGTTAACTTAACGTTTGGTTTGATAACCAGGGACTAGCTCGACGATGAGCTTCTTCTTAGCCCCTTAAGGTAGGTATCCCTGCCTCTCTTGCAGGGTACTTCTTGGTCTGGCGAGCCAAGTACACTACCAATGCAGTCTAGGTAGCTCGGTTTTAATCAATGACTCGCCACCTGGAGTCTGACGTATACTACCTCAATTTTCCTAAGTGTTCCTCATTTATACCTAGTCACCGCACTGGGGGAGTGGTAAGATGGGGAGGGGCTTGAGGACGGCCCCAGGAGAGTTCTTTTGCCCAACGGTTTTTCCCACCGATTCTTACATTGGCTGACTCGTTAGCCTTCAAGCTTAAGAGAAACACTTCTCCAATTTTTTATTTGACGTGAAACTGGATCTCACGCTCCTGGGGGAGATCTTGAATTTTGACCTTTAGGGTTCTTTCATGGCACCGAGTTGTGCGACGCTGCGGTTACGCTTTTGACCCGCCGATGCCTTGGCCGGATGTCTTTGCGGTAACTGCCTTGTGACTCCACCAAGAGTGAATGGTGGGGAAGGTGACGATTCCTTTACACTAATTTTACATTCGTTTATAAATAATTAAATAAATATTAATCTCTACTGTGTGATTCCCCTTATACTTTGCTAAATGAAAGTTTTCTCCTTTGTAAATAGAATGAGTTTATTATGTTCCGGAAAATATGAATCAAATTCTTTTACTATATAATGACCATTAATTTTGTGTTATCGTCATTCCGTTTTACGCTTTAGTGAAAAATTGTCAGGTCCTTTGCTTTATTTATATCGTATTTAAGCTACTCTAATGTTTACGAATTTGTACTATTTTTATCTCGAATGATCGTAATTGTCTTAACCGAAAGTTTAATATATTCATTCCTGGCTTGGATTTAGCATCTTACGATGTTCCGTTTATTTTTTTCAGAACTACGAAGAATGTATTCAATGAATATAATATGATTTTAATAATTCCTTTTATCTCTATAAAGAATTTTCATTTAATGTTACACGACCTAATTCATTTTCCCGCTCTCTTTTTACTCTAGTATGGAGCATCAACTATATTACCGTTGTCAACTTTCTCTCACCACAATTTGCCAATTGAATTTATTGTAATACATGCTCTAAAGCTCGGTAATATTTTGTCCGATTCATCATTTTCACGTTAATTAAACAAGGATCATTACGAGAACCATTCCCGCATATGTTAATAAACAGCTACACCTACGCTTTGCAAATAGCGCTTTCAAAGTTGAAATATATCGTCTATTTCCTTTTCCATCCATATAAAATACTGCCGCGTCAACAATCACATTGTCCTAAAAAGTGAGCGGGTTTATAGATAAGCCAGTAGACAATAGTTATTAAGCCAGGAAACTCCGTCTAAAAGAGTTGATTCTGGAGAGGTAGTTTATAGGGATAGCATTTCCAATCAATTTGAAAAAAAGAGATTAAATGATCGTTTTGACATGTGCTTTCCATCTTTCTGTCAGATATATTTTTACTTTCCAAACTTTTTCTTCAAACAACCTTAATAATTTTTGGGGTTCTTACTGACTCGTGAGGACCTCAATTACATTTTTTTTACTTTATAATAGTACTCTCTATTATATACTTCTCATCACTCCTTTAAATGATGTATATAGTTATAAACTGCCTATCGGGATAAAGTAACTTGAATAAATCGTGTACTCGTTTAATATTTTATGTTCGATTCAAAAATTTTGATATTTGATTAATTTATTGGCCTTGCTTAAATGATATTTTTGTTACCTTCCATAACTTGAATGCAGATTGACCATTACTAATGAGAAGTTAACGAAAATTTACTATTTATAAGGAATGTTTTGGCAGAATCTCATATATTCTAGGAAAAAATCGCAAATAGCTTTCCAATTTTAATTAGTCATTTTTCGATTTCCTTTTCATGCGACACCATATATGTATGTATATATCAATGAAGTTGTTCCTTCCTCGTGGCTATTTTCAAAAGTAAATCATGTTGACGAATATCTGTGTGTTTCTTACCTCAGTCTTAAAATCACCGACTGAAGTCATTGTTATTATTTACTGGCAACTAAAATTGGCAAATATTCAAAGGCAGCTCTTTCAAACTGTTTGTAAGGCAAGAAATGTAAGGAAGATACATATTAGTAGTTCCACCTACCGGCTTTGAGCCCAAGATAGGCACCCAATATTCTAGATGTAATTCACAAAATGGTTGCCTATGATACACCTGACACAACTTTCAAGGGACCAGCATTTTTAAAAAATTCTAATTGCTATCAGCCCTGACCGAACCAACACGTCACAATTATTCATGGTAAATTTCTCACTAAATACACGAATCAAACTCATACTAGATCAATTTCTAGCCCAAACTTATCGGATTTTTATATGAAATCTTTGTCTTCCATATCAAAACTACCTTCGCATTTTCACAAATGCAGCTCAATTATTCAAAGTTAAAATTGAAAATATCTTCTATATTTCTAAATTATAACTTTAATGATTTGCTAATCGATAGGACAGCTCTAGATTTTTCGATTTCCATCACACTATTATCTCTCTAGTTGCCTTGAATTGTTACTTACACGATTGTTAGAAGTATTACTATTCCCTATAAAAAATAATTACCCATTTAATCTATTATACTACAACTTTCTCTATGATTTACCTTTCAAGATTACAGTAAACTTAACCCTTTGCCTGCTGCCAGGATAATTCCAATGGGCTGCTGTGTGCGGCAGATATATTTTTTAAAATATAACTATTTACTATTGTTTTTATCCACCTAGTTATTTTTTCCACTGTAGTGATTATAAAAATATGTTTATCATTTTACAAATGCGCTCGTTTCGTATCCAAGGGCACTTTGACAGTTCGCGGATTTATTCCGTCATAATAATATTAATATAAAATTTAACTGCCTTTTTCTATTTTCAAAATATAATTTGTAATGACTAATTAATGTAAAGCCTTTTATAGTTAAATTCAATGTTTTGGAAAAATATTAAAATATCAAGGCACACATTCGAACGCGTAGACAGCCCGCAAAACTTAACAGCTGAGAAAGTAATGTCGTGATATTTACTGACCTCATTCCCATTTTCTTTCTTTCTTTATTTAATGAGTTACTTGCAGAATTTTATTTTATTTCTGAATCGACATAATTTGTATCTTTCACTTCACTTATTGTAAATCTAAAAGGCTTTTTATAACGTGGATTAAAGAAGTATTTGTAAGTAACCTTACATTTATTTATTACCACCATTTTATGCATAATATATTGTTGCATTGCATCGATTTCCCCTCCTCCTTCTTTACTTTTTAAAAAATTTAGGCCTGTTCTTTTTTATTGGAACAAAACTTTTGACTCTTACTAATAATTGCACAACGCAAACGATCTTATTCCAATAGAGCACTCGAAAGCAACTTAATTTTGTGTGCATCCGGTTTTTTATCAAGTCTTCGTCGATAAACTGTTCAAAAATAATCTATGTATTTCTTTTGAATTTTGCGTAATGAATGAAGAGTAAGTCAAACCTGGTAATAAAGATTCAAATGTAGGAGGGACGGCATAGACTGAAGGCCAAAGCCTGGCTGCCTCGTCCGTTTGCGCGGTAATCAGCATGCTGAGTATAAGATTATTCCGTCATATTAATATTATTGTGGAAATTTAATAGCTCTTTGCATTCTTCCAAACATATTTTGCAATAAAATTTATAAAGCATTTTATCTTAAAGGAAATGTAATGTTTTAAAAATATTAAAAATAAAGGCACAATTTCGAACGCGTGGAAGCACACCAAAATATTACGTATCAACTGAGAGACGAATATGAAATTTACTGGCTTCCTTCACATTTACTTCCTTTCTCTATTCTATCAGTAACTTACATAATTTTATTTTTAAGTGAATATTCTTTTATATTTCCATTAGCTAAGTGAAGATTTAAAATCTTTCTATAGCGAGGATAAATATATATATATATATATATATATATATATATATATATATATATATATATATATATATATATATTAAATCTTTATTTATTTACAATTTGAAAAATTATGTACATTGAACTAGAAATCTTTTCTGTATGGTACTTTTTAAAACAAGGGTGAACATAGAATGGTACTTCACATTCACCACAGATATAATTTGTTCTTTGATATTTTTTCCCAGTTTTTGTTGTTTTGGCGAATACATGACAAGTTCTTCTTGAAGAAAGAGGCTTCATAAAATCAATACAAACATCAATAAGGCGCGATGGTCGATTAGCAATATGTCTAATATGAGAAATTCGATCTTCTTATATTTATCAACAATTTGTGCAATCACACTGTTTGAAAAATCCCAAATCGTCTTTTTCTCTCGTCTTTTTTCTCCTTGTATATATTTTAAGCGTTTAGAATAGATAAGTCAAGAAGATGGAAGAAAAACTTTATACCATTTATTAGCATATCACTCTTATCAACCATTCGCATTTTTTTTTATGTACTCACTCACATATTTAGGTTTCAAAATAATGTTATCATCTCTATCCTTTTTTACGCTGTCGCACATTTGGTCATCATGCACACTTGTAAGCAACTCTACATTTTGTTTATCACACCATTATTGGAAAGAACTGTTCCACAAGCCCCAGTCTTATTTTCTAGTAATTTTGCAAAGAGATCAGGGCTTTTGTACCAAATGTCAACACAAAAAACATGGCCCTTATTCAAATAGGATTCAAGTAGTCTCATCACAACTGAGCCAGTCACACCTAGTTCATTGTCGAAGGTAATTTATTTACCGGCGCGAATATAAATGATCAAATCTATTACGTAACCAGTCTTACCATCGCACAATTCAAACGATTTTACGCCGGATTTATGTCTTTTATTTGAATTAGATTGTCTGTAATGGAGTCTTCCTCTCCAAAGGAGTAGACGTTCAGCTATACAAAGGTCTTTAAAAGGAATCAGCTTTGATTTAAATTTCTACCTAATTAGATCCAAACAAGTTTAATTTTTTTTATCTTATAAGCTTTTCAATTGTGTTATCGCTAAAATGTAAAAGCCTCAATATTTACAAAAAGCAATCTTTTGACATGAGTTTTCTAAATATTTTCTGTTCATGAAGTTCATTAGTTGAACAATAATCATTTAGCTGCCTTTTTTTACTGTTACTCACGAGAAGCTAAATACTAAAAAACAAGGAAATTTAGTCTGCGTCCGTTTCTTTGAAGGTGTAAAGGCGGATATTCGTTTTGTATCAATTTATTTGCTTCAAAAATTAAATAATATGCATTTGATTATGTGACAATTATATTGATCACATCATCGTCGATAAACTGTTTAAAATAATCTATATTTAAATTTTGTGTAATAAAGCATGAAGAAGTCAAACCTGATTGTGAAGATTCAAACGCAGTCAGTGAGGGTAGGAAATTTAAGCCAGATGCCCAAGGTCAAGTTGTGGTACGCCACGTTCTTTTGCATGGCCAAGGGTAGGACTCTTCATTTTCGTCTTTAGTGTCATTATTTTCACTATTTTCTTCGTCTAAAACTTCTATATTATCCATGTCAAATTCAGGTAATGATTTACTGGGCCAGCCATCATCTTTAGATACGAGTACACTGTTTAGGTGGTAGTGGTGGTGGTGGCAACCCCGTCCCCGGCCCGACAGTGGGTCGGGAACCCTCACACCTATTCCAGGCCCTACTCCAGCTCCCTGGACCATTGCAGTAGCAGACCCGTCGTCTCCCGGGGTCTCTCCCAGAGATCCACCGGGCCCAGGTCAGTCTGTATTTGTGGACAGTTAAAGAGATGTGTGGTGTCGTATATCTGTGTTAAGCATTTGGGGCAGTTTGGTGTTATATGGCTGGTAGGAGATATTTTGTGCATGTATGTCGTTATAAAGGGTGATTTGTTTGTTCGTATCTGTGCTAGTGTTCTAAACTGGTTTGTGAGTGTTTGTTCTGAATTGTGTATGGTTAGAGGTGGTGCACTTAATATTTTGTTGTAGGTTCTGTTTTTCAATGATTGTCGTGTGATCTTAGAGTGCACTGTTTTGTTGTCTTGCTTGATTTTGTATTGTGTTGTTGTGTTAAGGTTTAAGTCTAAGTTGATGGTGTAGTTGTTGTTATAAAAAAATGGTCTGCTTTTTGTGTCGGATATTGGGAGGTTGACTGGTGATATAGTGGAGTGAATGATTTGGATTTTGTGTTTTCTGTCTGATTGTGATGCATGTAGTTTTAGGTGATTTTCTGATTGGTATGATGTTCGTCTCGTCGAGTAGATGTTGGTTGTTTGTGTCAAGACTGAATCCTGTGGGAGTGCGAAGGGCTGTGTTTTGTATTGTCTCTAGTTTTTTGGAGTTGGTTTCTGAAATGTTTGTATACCAGATTGTGTTGGCGTATTCTAGTGCTGGTGTTGTGATTGTCTTGTATGTGTTAATGAACGTTTCATTGGGTTTCCACCAGTGTATAGTTGTTAGTGCCTTGATGATTTTGAGGTGTTTTCGTGGCCTTGACTATTGTGTTTTGTGTGTTTTGAGCATGTGAGTTTGGGGTTAAAAGTGAGGCCAAGGATCGTCAGTTCTTTTGTGGTGAGTAGTGCTATGTTTTCTATTTTTAGGTTATCTGAGTCTATATTTTCGAACAAGTCACTCCACTCATTGCCTATTTGGCCCTTTAAATTCGGTGTGCAAAATTGCTGAACTTTTCCACTCGACATTCTGAGAGATACTGATTTCCAATGAAAATATTTTAAACATGGCAACTGATATAAGAGTGCCAGAGGAAACTACTTACAAAATATTTCAAACCTTCGGGCAATTGGTAGAAGAAATACTAGATCAAATCCATATATGGCTGATTCGTAATAACCGTTATTTTAGAATCTATCCATATATGGCCGATTAGCAGCAAAAGGGTTAATTGGATGGTGGATGAGAAATGGGACAAATATGCTGCCTTTATCGACAGCTGACAGGAATATATGTTAAATTAATAAAAGCTTTTATCCAAGAATGCCTCTATTTGCTATATAAATATGTAGGGTTAGTTAATTTAAATACTCTTTTTATTAATTCAAATTGAAACCTAACTACAAAGGTGCAAGGCCATTAGATAAAAAGGCTCCACATGTAATGCATCTTGCTAACAAAATGAAAAATATAAGAAAGTAGGTAGAAATGTTTAAAGCAAGATAAATTGTGTACATGGAGAGATGATAGGGAAAAAACAAGATAACATCTATATATTAAAGTTGAGATAAGACCGAGTTTGAAACTTCGAGCCACAACTGATTGAACAACATCGCTATATAGTGTAGTCAAAAGTCTTGTTACGGTAGAGATAATACAAATCCATTATGATTAGTATTAAATGTCATGCTTAAGAAAGTAACTCTATTAGTAGCAGCAGCTTTAGTCAGGTTAGGAAACGATGCAAAGAAATGGGTGATTACATTTTTTTAGCACATGTACAATATAAACTGAGAACTATTTTACTCACGATGACCAAGATTTATTTTAAATACTGAATATGATATAAATAGCCGACAATATTCTATCAAAGTTTTCCTATTATCTATCTTTCGTAGAGACATAGACTCTAAACAAGGATGAATAAAAGAATTGAAGCAGTATAACATAATACCATCGTCACCCTACGATTTCGCAGAAACCCTTATTTGTAATTATTCCCCAGTCAGTATTCCATACGTTTCTCAAACCTAAAGAAATTCTCAATAGTTACCCCGAGAATTTTTAAAAAGTAACCAGTAACTAACCCAGTTCTCAATATCTAGATAAATCCATATGATGTGAATAAGTTGTCTTAGGCCTACTCTTGATCATGGTTTGAATTTAGGGTGGATTTAAATTGATACTCTAAATCTAACACAAGTGATTATTATGTAACAACCTTTATCTCTAATCTTAGCCACATTTTACTTGTATCGATTTAAAAAAGCACTGGTCAAAAGAAACTACCTTAAGAGATGCCAGAGATAACATTTCAAATATAACTAAGCTAGCCAGCAACAAACACTCTTTGAGTTTTATTAGTTAAAAATTCTATACAACATCAAGAAAGGGTCCCTACACTTATTAGCCTAAATTCATAAAGAGACGATGAATGATATACTTTCTAAAATCTAGACGAAAAGTACGGGCTTCACGACACAAATAAAGTTTCTTTAACGTCTGACGAAGATATCCACTGTGCAGTTAATTGGCCCCGACACTAGCGTAAAAGTAATTGCGAGTCAGGAGGCAGATATTTACTTTCAAAAAATTTACACTTGTAAACATTAGCCTCCCAAATATCTTTGATAAAATTTAGTTAATGAAGCTCGGTCTACAATCAGAAGAGTCATGTGATGCAATCATACCTCCAATTAGTTGTGCTATATCACCCAACCTTGAAAATAATGTAAAACAACCAGATGTGAGTAATAAGATTTTAAGGGCTAATACATACATATGCATTATTTGTTAAAAATAGACTGTAACGAGTCATACTCGTAATGTTAGGCTGATGCTTTATTGGCCTTTATATACTGGAACATATCATACAGCCGAAACTTTCCTTGCCTTTTCCTACATCACCATATTATTGGAAACCAACTTGGATTGCCATTCATTACAGAGCGACATTTTTGGCCACCAGCTTTGTTAACCTTTGACCTTTTTATACAGGCCGATATTGTTGGGTTCAAGCCTTTTTGGGCTGTCAGCAGTGCTGCAAACCAGTTTTTTAATATTTCATAAAAAACGAAAAGCGAAATATAAAACCGGTTTTTGAATTGTCTGCCAAACATACACTTTGGGACTTTGTGCAAATGAAAATAAAATATAGAAACTAAAGATCATTCCCCAGTAGCAGTATCATCAGACTTTGAGATACAAGAAAGTAATAATTGTGACCTAATGCCTGAGTACATGAAAGAACTGAAAAAATGGATTTACATAAGAAAGCTTACCGGTTTTACAAAATAAAGACTCAGTTTAATTACTATGAAACTACTCATCAAAAGAATTTACAATTTGCAACCTTTTTATGAACTTCTTACGATAAAATCATGAGTGTTGAAGCTGAGGGATCGTTTGCAGCAGTAAGTTATTTTTTGTCCAAAGTACACGCAAGACAGGGGCGAGAATACATCAATGCCCTTTGTTTTTTGCGCTGCTACTTTAGAAAAATTAATATCCTCAAAAGTATACGTGCATTTTTTTTTTAGGAAATCTTTTTATTGGTGTTTCAGTAAATAAATATTTTAATTTTTAATAAAGGTAAAATATTTTGTTTACTGTATTTCTATTACTTAATAAAACTGATATACAGGTTTATTTTTGATTGACCACTAGTTGAGGTAAAAAGAAATAAAGAATTAGGATACATAAAACCCTGTTTTCCAAAATTAGGATCGGGGAAAACTGGTTTTAAAATTCCGGTTATTTAGCAAAATTAGCTGTCAGTACAGAATCATATTTGCATGCTCATTCTTTGTTGAACTTGGCCTTTTGTACAGGCTCATATTATTGTGTTCTATCTTCGTTAGTCTTTAAGGAACAGGGCCTTATTTTGGGTTAAAGATTTGTTGGTCTTTTTGTAGATGACCATATTTGTGGGCTCTTTTGTATTCAGGGCCATATTGTTGGGGTGAACCTTTGTTTGTCTTTTGTATATGGCCATATTTTTGCCTAAGTTTTCAGCCTTGTTTTACATGACTATGTTTTTAGTCTACGGCTCTGTTGACCGTCGACCTTGGCTATAACATAGAGCACCCCATATATTTGTATATTTAACATATTTAATTTAATATTTTAGAATTTATCATATTATTGATGTGTGAAAATAATGGATATTTTTCAAATGTTTCAATATTTTGCTAATATTTGAATTACTATTTTACATAAATGTGTATAAAAAATAACTAATTTACCAATATTTCTTATGTTTCCGCTTAACTTTATAACTATTGTGTATTCACTATCGTTTTAATAAATATTGATTAAAACTAAAGAACTTGCAGATCACAGAGATCACAAACAACTACTTTATAGCCAAAGGTTATTAAAATTACAAATTCCTATAAAATAATACATTGCTCAAGATAGGCTGTCTAAGCTACTATAACACAATATTAAGACACCAAGAATTTTGTAAAAGTGAGGAGAAGTTGGAGAAAACGTCTTACAAGTACTAGAGAAGACATCTGTAATTTTAGCGTCACTGCAGAATTGCCGGAAAAAAAATCTAATAAAATTGCAGAGGATTTCAATTACGCTTTAAATTTAAAAATATCACCGAGAACAGTTAGAATAGGAGTAAAAGATATAGGTCTAAAAGGGTGTAAGGCAAGAAAGAAGCTAATTGTTCCTGAGGCCAACTCAAATATAGTCTTGAGTGAGACACAGATCGCAAAATTTGGAGAGAAAAACAATGATCTAAGGTAATGTAGTGAGTTGAAAATAATTATAAGTTATGTAGGAAAGACTATTGCGTTATTATTTACATGTAATCTATTTTATTCTATTTTAATATATTTGAGAGAAAATCATTTGAATATTTGTATTTTTTAACATTTTTTTCTAATTTTCACTACTTCTAGGGTATAGAGTATCAGACGTAGAATAAGAGTCATTTGACTACTCTTGTGTATTGCCAACTGGGGCTGCATGTACTCATCAGGGCTGGAGCAGATGCTTTTATGTCAAGAAAGAATGAACTTAAAAATTTATACTATCAATTTATTAAGAAATATTATTATATCGAACAAATACATCAGAAGATCAAAAAATAAAGAGAAAAACTCACGAACAATACTAAAAGGTATATTATCAAGATTTACGGATATTATTCTACCCCACTCCAATCGTTGAACAAAATAATATATGGTCGAAGGCTTGACAAAGAGTAAATACAAATGGGACTACAACTCTGATTACGACGAATCCGAGAAAAATCATGCTATCGTAAAGGTCTCATCGAATTTTAGCAAATTACTGCTTTAACCTAGCTAGTAGCAGTTAAAAAAAATGTCAAGATCATATAAGATCACCATCGATGATAGAAAATGGTAAAGCAGGAAAGTTAACAATGCAGTAAGATAGAATAAGACGTACAATACCTAAGTAACTTCAAAATCCTTAACCTGAACGATGATGGATGGAAAACGAAAAAACTCGCCCACAGTAACATAATAAGAAAATTAAACACAGATCTAATTATTATTACAAAAAACGAAATCGTCTACTATAAAAAATAGCCCAAAACCTTATCCAAATGCGCTTTGTCGAAATGACAAAGGGAATCAGAAAAGGACTGGTTTTCTCCGAAATTAAAGATCTAGAGGTGTAATATTCGATCAATATGGCAAAAAAGACTACGGGACTTGAAAGCGAAGTGCATAGCAGCGTGATATGCACCGTTCAACAATGGCAATGGGAAATCCCTGGATATTCTCATGAGGAGAAAATTAGTGCAGAGGGAGGGACCAGACTTCCCAACATTCTTAACTTAGAGGTCATCAACCAATCTGGATATCATCATAACCAAGCCGAACTTTGCATTAATTATCCACTCTCTTCCAGTCGCACAATACCATCTTCTCTTATTGTGTTTGTCAAAAAACACGACCTTGCCAAATCGAATACAATTACCCCAAGAAGGCCCTACCTAGGACAAACGGGAAGGCATATAAAGAACATCTCGCTAATTATAACATCGCTACCCATGATAAACGCCGAAAAGAATAAAGAGATACCCATCTAGAAAATATCACTAAGCTAATAATTAATGCTAATACGCTCTACACCCCAAAACAAATTTCAGAACAATTTCGTCCTGAGAGGAAATGAAGAAATAAAAAAATGAAGGAGATCAACAACACATTCGCGGAAATCTTTCAAAATAGAAATAACAGGGATAGATACGTTCGCTTAGAAATCTAAGACCACAAATAAGCAATCTAATAAAAATAAAAATAAACAGAAATAGGAATGAACTAATAGTTACCATTAATATACACAGAGAATTCAAGAGGTTCTGGAATTAATATAGAAAATTATAAGGTTCTGGGCCAAAGCAGAAAATCCAACTAAAATGAGAAGTAGCGATAACCAATAAAATAGAGATAAAAATTGATTCCAGATACACTGAACAGCAACAGAACAGCAAATAACAAAGCTACTAGAAGAGAGTGAACCGAACTCTCACCTTAATCACGGATAAATGTAAAGAACGTACAAAGGAACGAAGGAAGTCCCTTCATTCAACACGAGTTTAATACAACCTTAAAATCATTTAAACAAAGATGCCCAAGAATTATTAGAATCACTAAACATCACATCACAAATCCACAAAAAAATATACAAGCATCATTATTTAAAATATTTAACGCATGCCTGAATATAGAGCACTTCTTATTTGCGTTGGAGACAGCAAGAATGTTATTCCTACCAAAAGCGGAAAACCCAAAAGACACATTGAGAGCTATTGCGCGATCTTGTTGTTAAATTTCATCGGAAAACAATTCGAAAAACTTTTCAATGAAACGCTATGAAACTTGCTGGAACATACCGATATGCAGAACGAACAACAACATAGATTCATGATATTTCGTGATACCAAAACAGCATTGGCACTCATTAGAGAAAATCTTGCCGTCGAATCAGCAAACGGCAACAGAGTGGATTTACAACTACGCAATGTTGCTAAGACCTTTGATAAGCTATAGTTCCCGAGAGTAAAAACAAAATCAGTGGAACTTGATCTACAAACCATCCTCACCTGAATTCTCTGCAGTTTTCTGGAAGAAAGAAAAGGCAAAACTTCAACACAGCCTTAAAATCACCTAAGCAAAAATGCCCAGGGATGGATAGAATAACTAAACACACTAAAAATACACCCAACACTATACATCCATCATTATTCCAAAAGTTCGACACATGTCTGAATATTGGGCACTATTATTCAAAATTTCACCGCATACATAAATATAAGACATGTCTGATCCCCGTGGAAGACATCGTGCAGCGAGTGATTGCTATCGTAACTGCATCATTGAAAGCTTATAGAAATCGAATGCTTTTATTCTTTCCTAAAATAAAGTGCTTGTCACACTGTGTTTAGAGTTACAGGGACAATTTTGGTCTCCAAATAAAAACATTATTGTAATATTACAAATAGGCAGGCATCTAGCGATGAAATTATATCATATTTTAGAAATAAATCCTACAAGGAAACAAGTTCTGCTGACCCAATTCGCGTGCTCTCGATTCTTCAGATTTATGATCTTACTACCTTCAAAACCTTCAGAAATTCGCTTACTAACCTTGGGAGAATCTTTGTAATTATCTCAATTGAATGCGAATCTAAAATAACATAATAGTTTAAAATCTTGTTAGAAATGGCCGAATAGTTAGCAAAACAAACGAAAAAGGAAAAACAGCGACCGACATAGTGAGAAGTAGAGTTGCTCGCGACTAAAAATCAGCCTCTGTGCTGTCAACTTTTTGAAGTCTTTAATTTACTCAGTGTATTTATCAACGTTCCCGATGCAACAGAAATAGAGCAAAACATTGAAATTCGTAACCGCATAATATAATGGCATCATTGCAGTGCATAAAAAAAAGATGCATAGCCTGTCCCCAACAGATGGGAGTAAACTATTACGTACCACGGTTGGGTGAAGGCAAATTCGCGTCTGTCACATAAAAGGTTAAAGTTTAAAAGGACCAATTGAATTGGAGGGGAGGGGGAGGATAATAGATTGGAATATATGATATAGCTACTTGCTTGGTGCAAATTAATAGAGTCCTCGAACCTTCTCGAGGCGAAATCAATGGAGCGATTAATTGCTATCGTAACCCTATATCAGGATTGCGTCATCGAAAGATTATAAAATATTGAATGATATTATTCTTCCCTAAAAGTAATCGATTGTCACACTTTATTTTGAGTAATATGGGCATTGTAATGCTGCAGCTGGGCTACCATCGAGCGATGAAATTATGATAAATTTAGAAATAGATCTTACAAAGAATAAAATTGGCCTCTGTGCTCTCAACTTTTTAAATTTTTAAAATTACAAAATGAGTTATCAAATCATGTAAATCAGGACTTAATAATAAAGCTAGATTACCATACAGCCAATATAAATCATGGTTTTGAGCTAATAAAAAGAAGATTTAACACCATATAGCCCCTAACTTCACTGTTATAAAAAAACACAGAATTGGAATAGCTAACCTAGGTTTTCATTGAAAGCAGTAGAGTATATAGGTTTAAAACTACAAACGATAGATATTAATTTAAAATAATACCTTGCGGAAATAGGAGTTGTAAATCTCATTATTTATCTCAATTCTATCTTTTATATTCCTGTCTTTTACCTCTCATTTCCACCTCTCCCTCCCATTTTTCTAAACTATATTCGAAGTGACCCCATAGTCTTTGCTCTTTCCTAATTTTGTGGTTGATAAGGTGGAGGACAAGGACAAATAGAGCTTTATATGCAACCCATCATGAACAGTTGATGTGCTGTAAAATACGTAAGACAAACGGAAAAAAAACAATTAATGATCAACCAGCAAAATAGAGCCTCTTGAAGAAAGGTTCCCATCTAGTTTATTGCATCTCATGTTATTTCAAACTACAAGAAAGATATAGATTAATCAGGAAGCAGTATTGTCGTAAAATGTAAAAATGTAAGTGGAGAAAACAAGAACTGTTGAAAATTCTTTAAAGCTTGGATCTCATTAAGAGAATACATCCATTAACACATACACATTAACAATATATATATATATATATATATATATATATATATATATATATATATATATATATAATTTCTTTGTAAAAATTAGCTTTTAATTAATTTTTGACTTATTTACTTGTCTTTATTTTGATTTATAGGAGTATTTTTTAAATTATTGCTTAACTTGTTAATATCCACTTAGTTATTTTTGATTTGTTGCTTTCCAAGTTACTGTTTCTCAAGCACTTAACTATATTTTATACCTTCTTATTCTTGTTTCTTCGTTTCTTTCTAAGTATTTTATCATTTGTATGTGATATTCTTAATTTTGTTTAATAATTATTTTTTATTGTATGCTTGTTTAGTAAGCATTTACTTACCGAGTTGCAGTTTCTCAAACTCCTTTCAAGTTACATCCAAACTTCAGTGTCAAAAATATTATGTAAATGAATAAAATTTCAGTTTCGTTGTATTTAAGTTTTCGTCATAAAGTAACCTAAGGGACAGGTTTTCAAGATATAAGAGTTAGGACCAAAAATTACACGGTACACATTATTAAAATTTAAAATTACATAATATTCTAAAATGAGCTTGACTTCTTCAAAATATACCCCTACAACAGCTATACAACCGTCTGCCTACGACTTTTAAACTTTGTAAAAGACTTCTTATAGTCAATTTTAGGAAAATCATCTAGATCAGCCTCAGATTTTATTTCGTTTTTTGATTTCTCTTTTCAAATTTTGTTTCGGACTTGGAGACTTTTGAATTTATCAAAAGGAAGTTTGGCACTTTATTTCTACATCATAGCCGTAAATACAACTTCCGTTGCTAGATACAATTTTATCCTATAAGCTTGCATCAGTTTCTAGCTTTTCGAAAAACTTGCAAAATAACTAAACTAGATAACATTTAATATATATATATATATATATATATATATATATATATATATATATATATATATATATATATATATAAAATATATATATATATATATATGAGGAATTAAACCACATTCTCCGAAGATAATTTAATTCAGAACAGTTTCGGTGTATCTCAACACCCTTTTTCAACTGACACTGGGTAGAAAATATAAGAGAAGTGCATATAAGTATAACACAAGATCCCCTCTTTTTTCCCCCAATCCCCTACTTCTCTTATATTTTCTACCCAGTGTCAGTTGAAAAAGGGTGTGAGATACACCGAAACTGTTCTGAATTAAATTGTCTTCGGAGAATGTGGTTTAATTCCTCATCTTTTCTTGCGATATTGCATTAATTTTCATCATATATTTATATATATATATATATATATATATATATATATATATATATATATATATAGTTTAATCCTTAGGAAATGATCTTTCATGTTTGTTTATTGAGAACGGCTTTTTATAGTTTAATCTTTTGGAAATGATCTTTCATTTTGGCCTATTGGGAACCGCTTTTTATAGAGTTAATCTTAAAAAAAATGATCTTTCAATTTGGCCTATTGGAAAGTTTTTAATAGAGTTTAACCTTTAGGAAATGTTCTTTCATGTTGGGCATCTTGCATGCGAACACCATTTTATAGCGTTTAATCTTTCAAAAATTGTCTTTCTTGTTGGCCTATTGTCAATTGTTTTTATTATTAGTTTATTAATATTTCTCCTCTTTTCTTTTATTAAGTTCTTTTATATTAAGGATTATTAATAGAGGCTAAACTTTTTACTTTCTCTGTCTGAACGATACAAGAGATGTGAATTTGGACTCGAAGAGAGATGTTTTTGAAAGTGCATTTCTTCAGATATATTCCTTACACACAAAGTAGTATCTTTTTTAAAATATTCGGGACATATCCACAAATTCTCCTTTCCTTTTTATCCATCATTTGACGAATCCTTCGTCAAGAATATACTAGAGCAGATGCCTTCATTGGTTGTCATTATTTTGACGAATATAATAAAATTTCATGATGGTCTACACTTAATGGTGGGGAAGATGAGGTTAGCAGTAGACTCTTTCCAAATATATCCATTTTTTAGTTAAAAATGAAAAGAACAACGGAAGAAACTTTGTCAAAATGTATTTGAATTCCTAAAAATGTGAAGAAGTGTAAATGCGTGGAAGATTTCTTGCCAAAATGGTGAAAAGACGACCATGGAAAGCACACGACTCTCCTATATCTAATCGTATAACAGGTTTTTCTACACTCTGAGATATGCCTTAAACTATGAAGTTTCGGGAAAAATTTTACTCATGGACTCAGTCATAGATTAATTGTAATTAATCACCCTGGCTCTCAGGCCCTGCATAAGAGTATTTCTCCTCCAAACATCAGAATATTCTGTGGTAATAAATTACTTGAAAATAAAAGTAATTTTTCTGCGAGAAAATTATTCGAAATGCATTACCACATTAAGTATGCTCCTAGACACATTACTTGTTTTTGCGATTAGTGCCATTCAAATTTTTCATGCAGAAGTAGCAGTTGGTGACTGAATTTTTGCATTCAATCCACTCCATTAGAACACCAAATGGTATAATCTTCCTTTTCTTATTACTCCGAATCCCGTAAATTTCCCAAACGGCTTATCCTAGTCCACTAGTTTCACTAACGTAGGCATGATATGTTTTTTTCACAGAATCCATGATTTTTGCTTGACGGTCTGGAAGAGTGACATGTCCGCAGATGCAACAAAACCTTTTCGGATGATTCTTACACGTACGATCCATTGTAATGCTAATCTAAACCTGAAAAGATGAATAAAATAGCTTATGTATGGTTACTCGTCACCAGATATGACAAAACAGAAGTAAAAACGGTTGGATGATAGAGCTATTTTGGAATATACGTTCTAATATAAATCGAGCAAACCTTAGAAACCAGACCTGACATAAGAAAAATAATTAGATTTTTAAATTCAGCATTCCAAAAGGATTCTAAATTAGTTCGAAACTTCTGGCCTTTGAAAACAAAGTTTTGAAATGCGGGCTAGTGTAATTATTAATCGGTCAATATTTTCCATATAAAATGTTCGCTTTATTTGTCAAAGATTTAATAGGCTTTAATATATTTGTCAAAACTTCCGAAAAGCTATCCCTATTTGTGATAAAAAGATTCTAAGGCACTACCATTCTTTTTAAATTAATAGAACCTTTTTTTTCAAACAATGGCTCTCTTTGCAACTTCTCTATCAACCATTATCAAGTGATTAGTGTTGCATCATTATTGAAACTTGGTTCTGTGGACAAACTTTGCTAAAATACAAAGATCGGTTAAAGATTCTACGTCATATAAAGATGTACATAGAAATAATATACCTTGAAATGTCTTCATCTTAAGATAGATCAATCTCATTTTGATAGTTCAGTATCTAGTTTAATTACACTTCTCTGCTGATCTCTCGTTGTCTTTAATTCTGGAGTTCAGTAAAGTTGAGAGGCAACGTTGGTTCCTTATTTTTACGAACTTAAGAGACATCGCTCGTGAATAGTCACCGGAGTATTTTAAATAAGGTTTAATATCTTGGCTGCTGACATACGTTCACCTACCACTGACGCTAGAGAATGCCTCCTTTTACTAATTTTTTTTCTGGTAATTTTGTTTTGTCCTTTAATAGCTGTAAACTAATATATGGAACTGGATATATAACGGAGGCCATGAGAGATTTTATACGACAGGCAGTCAATAAGTTTTGCAATTCGGATATAAGGAAACGAGATATGAGTAAAAGTGTTTTATTATTTTTCAATATAACTACCCTCGACTTCAATGCACTTGCGCCACTTGTCCCTGAGGCTTCAAATTCCCGACAACCAGAAATCTCCCGACTGATGTTAAATCTACTCCTGGACGGTGAGCTGGATATCTTCATCGTCTCTAAACCCGCGTCCACGCAGTGCAGCCTTGAGCTGGCGGAATAAAAAGTAGTCGCTAGTAGCCAGATCTGAACTGTAGGGGGCATGGTTGAGGTCCTCGAATCCACACTTACGAAAAGCAGCTTGCGTAACTCTGGCCTTGTGGACAGGTCCATTTTCGTGGAGAAGCAGGACACCGCGTGTTAACTTGCTGTGCCACTTCTGACGGATGTACTACTTCAACCCAGCCAGTTTCTTGACGTAGTATTGGGCTGTATCGGTGCTTCCACGAGGCACATAGTCCACCATTAACACTCCCTCAGAATCCCAGGAGATGGTGGCCATGACTTTCGTAGCTGAGGGTTGGGTCCGGAACGTAATGGGGGTCGGAGAGCCTTTGTGCTTCCAGGCCATGCCTTCGAGCTTGGTTTTTGGAACCCACTGATGGACCTACGTTTCATCACCTGTTACTATGCGTGACTCGAATCCTGCCGGGTCTTGTTTGTATAGGAGCAGCAGCTCCTACGAACTTTGACTACGTTGAAGTCGATCATGGGGCGTGAGGTTTCTAGGGACCCAACGGGCAGAGACTTTGGTCATGGGCAAATTGTCGTGGATGATGTTGATAACACTTCCATGTGATATTCCAAGTTGTCGCTCGATTTCTTCGACCTTCACCCATCGATTTTAAAGGATCATCCTATCCATATGGGCCACATTGTTCTCGTTGGTCACGCCAGAGGGGCGTTCTGGACTGGTATCATCTTTAAGGGACTCACGACCATGGCGGGACTCCCTATTCTAGCGAGCAATGGTTGCATAGGAAGGGGCGGTGTCGGTGTACACTGAAACCATGCGTTCATTGATCTCTTTTGCATCTTGCCTTCTTTAACCAAATATTTGATCACTGCGCGGTGCACAACCTTCTCCATTGTTAAATAATTTGTGACTAACGATCTGCGATCAGCTAGTGCTTCTTAAATAGACGAGGCAGGAGCGTGCGGCTACAGGAACTGACTTGTCATAACTTGTCGTAACACTGCCACAAAGAGCCATCCCCCTTCCTCTGTTTTGCCCTACCAATTCGCAAAACTTATTGACCGCCCCTCGTATTTATGGCCATCTCTAAAAGGCCAGGGCCTGCAGAGCAGATAGCACGTTTATCAAAATAACAAAGACGATAGCACCGCCTAATTTAGGCTATTGCCGGCAAAAATTAACATAATTTTGTTACTTTGGAAATAGACTTCAGTCGAAATCTATCGGGACTAAGTCGCTTTTATGTTTCGTTCAGACACGCAAAAACGATTTGTTAAAAAAAAAACGTGAGAACATTATTCTATAAACAATTATGATTATATACTTTGGATTATCGTTCTTCTTACAAGGATTCCTTGGGATACGGAAGCTTCAAGCCCAATTTTTCGCATGGGCTCTCTGGCTTCTTCTGACAATATTTTCTTAATGTCGTTATCAGTCCAACATATCGAGGCCTCTCCGTGGGGAGTCTCAATAAGCCTGATGAGGGCTATATTTAGGGATCGAAAGATTGTTGCGACGACCGGACTTCGAAGCGGTTTTGATGCCTCCCGTATGGCATGGAGGAGGATCTCTGTAAGCTCAAGATTGGGCGGCCCAATGGCCCCCTTCGGGCAGCGTTGCCCCTCTTCCTTCTTATGTATGTGTGCTTCTTTCTTGGTGAAAATTTCTCTTCTTCTCAAAAGCGATATTAGGGTGGATATCTGTGTGGTGAGGGTTTTTTAGAATCTTCCCTTAACTTCTCCTCCTTTGTCATGCCCAGATATGATGAAAACTCACTAAACAAATGGAAACTATCATAAGAAATGAAATTAAAAGAGATGTGGAAGACAAACACAGCTCTTCCGACCCTCCCCCGTCCCCCTTGGCGCTCATGGAGTGGCCAAGGAGGGAGAGGGAGAGTCCCAGTACTCCTTTATAGATTTCCATAGTCACACTGTCTGGAGTGAAAGTAAACTCCAAGCACTATGAGTACGGCGGTTAGGAATGAGAAGGAGAGGAATAAGAAGGTGTTAAGATATACAATTATATAAATAGTCATTCCCTCTAGTTATAATTATACAAAATTCAACAAATCAAGATAAAGCATATTTTTAATGTTTAATTTATTCATTCAGCTTTAAAATAAAATTTATGTTTTACACATAAGCGCTGAAAAAATTGACCAATCACAATCAAATAGATTTTAGAAACAATTTACGTTCAAACACAAACATAAGAGGCGCTGAAATTGGATCAGGATTTTTGGGGTTTTGAATACTTGGACGGAATAAATATGCTATTGGCCTGTCGCTACCGAGTAAAGGAGGTAACGGTTAAGGGTTGTCCAAAATGCCTCCACTCAGTAAAGACCTGTGAGGACCGATTTACTGTGAACAAATTATAGAACCCTATACTAGTTCAAAATGCTCCTCTTTGAGGAGGTTGTTTTGAGTCAGATGCGATTTCAAAATATGACTCCAGCACCACAGGTCTATGATACCGCTGAAATCTGGAGAATTCCTTTCTGTCCCAACCACAATGACCTTTGTTATCTGCTTTCCCAATTGCAATGCCTGCAGGATGATCTGCGTCCATCTTCAAAACAATTTCACCATTGTTTACATTGCCACTTTCTTAAATCTCTCATTGCAAACTTTCTGGGAGAGACGCTCTTGCTGCAATTTGATTTACATATAAAATTCTTTTTTTTGATATTCGTTGGTATTTAATTAACTCAAATTATCAAGGAAATGAACTCTGTTTGAAATTTATGAGAAGAGAATTGTAAAGAATATGGTCAAATTGAGGTAAAATGATAAGGATAATAATAATAATAGAAATTGAAGATCCTAGCTTTTAAGATCCTAGGGGTAAAAGGTAAGGCCTTCGAGGCGACGCATAAGGTTAATAAGTGAGGAAGGTCCTCAGCAGAGTAGAGGAGAGGATGCGAATTTCTAAATAAGTGATAGAGTGTGTAGTTGGAAGCATTACATTAAGGGAGAATTTTGTTATAGTAGTCGTGAAAAAGGTAACAAAAGCGTGTCCTGCGATGTATGAACTATTGTAGTGGAAATGAAAGCATACACTGATCAGATTATACTGGAAGTAGAGAGAAAACATAGTTTCTGATATTGGTATTTACAGGAACATTCAAAGGTTTATGAATAAAGTCTATTGATGATGGCACCCAAATATTTAGCACAGTGGGAAAAGTGATCTAGGAAGATATCTAGGTTAAAAACAAACAAGGTTAAGGAAACAAAGTGTTTTACGGCAAGCTAAATCCACCCACCAACATCCCTTCAGGTGTGTAATAACTGTTTAAAGAAGTGGCCGAGAACCTTTCATTAATGAGGCAGTATCCAGGTAGAATTTTATTGGGGAGATCATCTGGCGACTGACAACAAGGACAGATGTCACCGAAATATCTTTTCAGCATAATAGTAGGGTACATTAAAAACAAACTAAAAAGTAAAAGAAAACTAAAATACACAATTACAACTCCCAAAATATAACATCAAAGCTAATAAAAAAACAGTAAAATCAAAGCAAAAGCAGGACCAAGAAGAAAGCGCGATACGGTGTCGGGGAAACTCCCGCCACTCACCCTCGCAGGACCATGCTACTAACACCAAAGAGAGTGAGATAAAATAGAGGAGGCTAGCTTTGTCCAAAAAGTCAAATAATCAACAAGTCTATGTGCACGAATCACGCTCTTCCCGCAACCAGGACAGGTAACGCATGCGAAGATTAATAGACTGAGACATTTGACAAGAATAAGGCAAACAGTCTGGTGGAGAACACAGTTATCGCACTAAGATACAGGCAAGCGTTCATCAAATAGCGATGCCTCCCGCGAGTATGCCCAATTCTAAGATGACACAAAGCGACCTGAAATCGCCGCAATATTGAGGGTGTCCAAGGGAACAATTGCGGTGCGATGGTACGAGACATGCATGTAGAAAAGTGCGGTTGCAGCAAACAAGGCTGAGGATAAAGATGTGTATACATGAGTTATCCTATAATAGGAGGAGATAAAAGGTAGAGATGACGCAAATGAAGGCCAAAGAAAACAAGGGAGAGCCACCAAGAAGTCGCTTTTTTTAGTACCAGAGGATAGAGTTAAGAAAAGCCTATCAGTGGTGATCAGCTCAACAGCCATAATTCTTTAACGACAATAAAGAAAGGACACTCATCAAAAGTATGAAAGGTTGCTGAAAGATCATGAAGAATAGAAGGGTGGCCAGCATAAGCCACAAGAAGAGGGCGATCAGTTACGTTTAGGAAAGAGGTTTCAGTGTTGTGTTAAGCCTTGAAACCAGACTGGAAGATCAAATCATTGTTGGAGGATAATATATTATGAAAAATTTCGACGAACATCGGGAAATAAAGCGCGTTAAAATTAACAGAAGTTGGCAGATTGGGTTATACATAGCTTGTCTAGTCGTTTTAGAGTAGCGAGATAGAAGTCTATGACTCCCGACAGAACGTCTTAGTAAACCAAGGCAATTAATTTTACGAAAGGAAGCCAGGAAACCGAAGTAATTTCCTTGATGTCTTATTAGATAGAGGAAGTGTGGCTTTATGCATCTACTAGGGTTTGAAAGTAGTTAAGAGAAGAGAATTGAATCAACCAAATCTTTGTTAAGAAATAGAGAAGGGAAAGTTGAGTAGCCACTTAAACTTTCATCTCAAATAGTGCCACATATGGAACACCGACCGTATAAATTAAATCACTGCTATTCCATAATTTTAGGTGCATTATAACGCAGTATCTTACATAAGAATAAGAGGCTAACAATTTATGTCCAACTTTATTTATTCTTTCAAAAGGAAAACTATAGAAAAAATAACGCTATATAATTCGGTCAGAAGATGAAGCATCGCCAATTGAACAAGATATCACAACCGAAACTGTATAAAGAGGTATTAATGGACGGAGAAACGCATCCACAGGTATATTGCTACAGGTAGCGATGTCAAATAAAAAACTCCTGAAGTAAGGAAAGCAGCTAGTGGCAATAGAATGATTACCCAAGAGAGAATAAAGGAGTAGGGAGAGAAAAGATAAAAGAAAGAATCGAAATAAGAGAAAATTAAAATACCAAAAACAATGACAAACGATAAATAAATTTAATCGATACAAAACTACGAGTTATATTGAAGAAATATTTATTTTACAATGAGTTTTTAGATAAGAGATCAATTTTTAAAAAGTAATGTCAAAACATTGAAGTTTTTAATGTGGATGATGTAAGAATTTAATAAGATATTATAATTTTACTAAAGTTCGAAATTATTTCAAAGCATTTTATTTTTCCTGTGGAATATTACTTTTATTGCTAACTTTACGTGCTATATTTTTAGTTCTTATAATTCTTTATGGATATTCTCTGTGGGAGTTACTCATTAGGATTGAGATGGGCAGATTTGATGCATGAATACAATACTCTTATCCATTTTGAAAAGGAATTGTGCTACGGAACATATTTTCTCTCATTATTTAAGGAAACATTGCACCTAGGTGGTGAAACATTAAGGCAGATTTTAACACATTTTGGTGCATTGAGATTAACATCGATCAATTATAGTACATGTATTGAGCCATCTAGAAGCTATGATACTCACCTTGGTCAAAATCTTTGGTAGATTTCTGTCATCTTCTTCAATAAGAGTCACGCTATCAACGAAGTGGATAAATTTAGGCTCGTTGTCGTTCACATCTTCGACGATAATCCGAAGCGATGTCACAGCTCGGTCATCTTTTGTTTCTGCTGCGACCACCAAGTCATGCTGTGCGAAAGGAGACTCATTAATTCACGGGATATTGAGGCTAATTACTTTAAAAGATATTAAGGTTAATTTATTTGGGAGCTATTGAGACAATAATTTACGAGGTATTCAGTTTCATTAATTAACGGGAAGTCCAGCATAAGGGCGGCTAAGCGGTCTGAGGAACTCCGAGTGGCGAGACTCTGTAAAGAGAATCCCAAGGAGTTTTTTGGATATTTGAACAGCCGTAAACCAATCCGTCGAACGATTGGCCCTTTGAAAAATGAGGAGGGGGCATTAAAGCAGTTAGATGCAGAAAATGCTAACCTCCTCAACGACTACTTCTCTTCAGTGTTTACTAAAGAGTGTGGTCCCATCCCCCAGCCAATGGATTCCTACTCGCGGGAAAAGCTGAAGGATATGGACTTCACCGAAGGGGAAATAAAAAAAAAGATCAGTGACCTAATGACGAATAAGTCACCTGGCCCAGATAGGTTTCTACCTAAAGTGTTAAAAGGAGTGCGCGATCAAGTGTCACGACACCTGAGCGCAATCTTCAACATGTCAATCCGTACCGAATGTGTTCCTAGAGACTGGCGTGAAGCGGAGGTGACTCAAAACTTCGAGAAAAGAAACCGAAGCCAACCGTCAAACTACCAACCTATCAGTCTGACTTCGATAGTCAGTAAACTCATGGAAAGCATGATGGTGGATAAAATGACGTCGTATTTAGAGTCAAACCTGCTACTGAGGAGTTCCCAGCACGGCTTCCGAAGGCAACGGTCATGCCTGATGAACCTTGTGGAATTCTTCCACTTCGTTTTCAGTGAGTACGATCGAGACAAGGCGGTGGATGTGGTGTACTTAGACTTTCAGAAAGCCTTTGATAAGGTATCACACAGCCGCCTTCTCCGGAAAGTGCGAGCGCCGGGCATAGACGGAAAAGTAGCCGGCTGGATCGAGAACTAGCTAAGTAGAAGACGGCAATGGGTGGTGGTGAATGGACAGGCTTCTGCGTGGGTTCCCGTTACTAGCAGGGTGCCTCAAGGTTCTGTCCTGGGACCACTACTATTTATCATCTACGTCAACGACATGGACGGTAACATAGTTGCCAAGATTTCGAAATTTGCCGACGATACCAAGCTTGGTATGAACGTTGCAAAGGATGGAAATACTGCCCGCCTGCAGGAAGATCTTGGGAAGATTGGGGAGTGGTCGGACACGTGACAAATGCCTTTTAACGTGGGGAAATGCAACTAATGCATATCGGCCACAAAAACCCCCAATCTCAGTATATCCTTAAGGGCACTGCTCTTGAATCGAGTGACACTGAGAAGGACTTGGGTGTAACTATTACTAGCGACCTCAAGTTCTCGAAACAGTGCATCGAGGCCTGAGAAGGAAGCCCAAAGGATGTTAGGCTACATAAAGCGCCAGTTTGAATACCGTAACAAGGAGATAGTACTTTGTCTGTACAACTCCCTTGTTTGGCCGCACCTGGCCGTACAATTTTGGATTCCTTCGTTTCGAAAGGATATCGCAAGGTTGGAACGCGTACAAGCTAGGGCAACAAAACTGATTCCCTCTATCCGATATAAAAGTTATGGGGATAGACTAAGGGAATTAAATTTGTTCTCGCTGGAAACCCGTAGACTGCGTGGTCAGCTCATCGAAGTTTTGAAAATACTTCGAAGGTTTGACAATGTTGACTACCGGGATATTTTCACACTGAGTGAGAACAGAACGCGCAATCACGGCTTCAAACTTGAACTGAAGCGTTACAACCGCAATCTGTGTGGAAATTTTTTCACTTACAGTATCTGCGGTATGTGGAACGCACTTCCAGTGAAAGTTGTCAACAGTGAATCTGTTGACTAGTTCAAGTCAAGACTAGGCAAAGTCTTGAAAAGTGGCCGTTTAGGGACGCAAAACAATTGAGCAGCTATGTACCCGCTCGATTGCTAGTCCAAAGGTACCCTCCTTGAATGGACCGTAAGGTCTTCTAGGGTACTTCTTTTCCTTGTTACTCCTTGATATTGAGACTCATTAGGTTATTTACAAGATATTGAAACTAATTAATTTACATGATAATGAATGAGACTTTAATTTTTCGGATAGTGAGCCCAATTAATTTACAGAATAATCAGACTAATTTATTTACGGAATATAGGGATTACTTCCTTTACGGGATATCGATACAAATTAATTATGGGATATTGAAACTAACTAATTTACGCGATATTGAGACAAACTAATTTAAGGTAAATTCAGTTTAATTAATTTACAGGATTTGATACATTAATTTACGAGATATTAAAACTATTTAATTTACAAGATAATGAGACTTTAATTTTAGGTATATTGAGCCCAATTAATTTACGCGATATTGAGAGTAATTAATTTACAGTATATTGGTCTTAATTAATGTACGGAATTTTGAGACTAATTAATTTACGGTATATTTGGATTAATTAATTTACGCGATTTTGAGACTAATTAATTTACGGTATATTAGGATTAATTAATTTACGCGATTTTGAGACTAATTAATTTACGGGATATTGAGACTAAGTATTTTATGATTTTGAGGCTTATTAATTTATTTGATATTGACAAAACAATTTTCAGCATAGATCTTATAATTAACAAGTGCTCCTCAGAACCCTCGAGCATAAGGCATTCAACTCCTGTGGCAATTGAGACTAGGAACCTTCCAGACATTTTCCTCAGAAGTCATGACTCATGACCTAAGCTAACCAATCTCTACACTTCTCCTAACTTCATTTATTTCTTCACAACCATAACGTTCAACCTGTCCGATTTGGATACCCACCATAAGTTTTCTAGTTTGGCCTAAATTGAAAAATCTAGAAATTTAACGAAAATGATAGCAGCTTCTCTATTAATTAGCTGTATGCTAAGATACGTGGTAGCGTTGATGACACTAACTCGAGCTTTTGGCAAAGAAGCTAATGATGAAGATGTTAGGATTCTTGTTTTTAGGCCTTTATTATCACTGAATTGTACCGTTTCAATGGAAGTGTATTGTAATTTTGGTGTTGAGGGGTAATTTGATAAATTTTCTGATTATTGGGGCATTAATTATTGTAATAGAACGAGTTGAAGCTGCGTTTAATTTCAACTCCTACCCCGTATTATTTAAAACCACGATGCTGCCCACGTGCATCTTCGATTCGAGGCTTGGAGTCTTATCTCAGCTACCGGATGCCAATGTTTAAACAAGGAGGTTATCGTCCCCCCCGTTCGCCCCCATACGCCGACCTCGCCAGATCGAGTTAGGCTTATGAACAGATAAGGCATTGTTCCCCGGCCCGGCTGTGCGTTCCCTCCAAGCTTCCACTCCATTTTCCCCCACGCCAAGGAGATGTCCGGGCTATTTATATGGAAACTTTACCACTAAGATCAGATTGGAGATCCAGATTTTCGTCGCGAAACATCACCACAACCCTCTCTCCCTTTGTGCGCCAAGGGACCTCGACCTCGAGATTCACCATCACTTGTCCAGAAGGAGGACAATATTCCTTGAGTGCCAAAGGTTCGAGCCTTTTCCGACGCCAAGTCCCCAAGGCATCCCCCCCCCCTGTTGTTCAAGGAGAACAGCATTAGAACAGCCATTGTTCGTTTTGAGCTCTTCGCCAAGAAACGGTTCTCATCCCCCCCCCTGTTGTTCAAGGGAGAACAGCATTAGAACAGCCATTGTCGTTTTGAGCCCTTCGCCAAGAAACGGTTCTCTTCCCCCCCCTGTTGTTCAAGGGAGAACAGCATTAGAACAGCCATTGTTCGTTTTGAGCCCTTCGCCAAGAAACGGTTCTCATCCCCCCCTGTTGTTCAAAGGAGAACAACATTAGAACAGCCATTGTTCTTGAGCCCTTAGACAAGAGACGGTTCTCATTACCCCCTTTGTTCAGAAGAGAACAAAGTAGAACAGCCATTGTTCTTCAAGCCGTTCGTCGAGTAACGGTTCTCCTTTCCAAGACGCCTCGTCGGGATCCTTTTACCCCCCCCCCCTTCGGCTGGAGCTCGCCAGCGGACCGAATATTCCTTCAAGTACCTTCCACTGCACCCTAATGAAAAGTTACGTAAGCCAAACGTCACCTTTTGAGTATTGATCCCTTTTTGTCAATTCTATCCTGTGCTTTAAATTGTTTATCGAACCATCCCATCTCTTTAACTCTATATTTGTTTTACCTTTTTTAATCCTTTAAATCTTCGGATTAGCCCGAGTCTCCACGACCCTTTCCATTCTGTTTATGTCAATATTTTCCGTTTTTGTGTATTGTTTATAGTTATTATTAATAAAACTCTATTTTATTAATGATAGCAATATTATTATCCTTGAGCTCAGTTCCACTTCTTAAGCATATCGAAGATACCTAATATCTGCCGCCAGACAGTAAACGCACTCTAAAGATAATTAAGGAAGTTTCCTCAACGAATAGTGTAATATATGGTATCGTCGGGAGTCATTCTACGACATATATATATATATTTACTATTTAAATTTGGTGTCAGGTGTGGGGTTTAACGCTATATCTTTGCAAACACTGGTCTCAGTTGAGTAAAGCATAGTGTTATTCGTTATAATAATAGAGTATAGTAGTTCCCTTTTGTTTTAACGATTGCTATCCCCCTTTTTTTTAAACTTAAGAAGCTGGAGTAGCTCAAGGAACTGTTATAATAATTTGTTTGTGTTTTTTTTTGTGATTTTATTCAGTGGTTATTTAGATTGAGAAACCAAGTACGAATAGGTCAGTGCCCATATTTAGGTAGGCTAATTCTATAGAGGCATAATTCTTGTTGCGAGGAATTTTAGTTGGTTGACTAGTGCGCCCCCAAGTGCAAAGATGTCTCAGTTTGAATTTTTTAAAGCGCAAGGAGAATCCTTGGGACTTTCCGGAAAAGAACTAATTAAGTACATAAGAGAGGAATGGATAAGACAAGTGTACCTTCACCA
The DNA here is from genome assembly GCA_963969495.1 of Ceratothoa steindachneri. Classification (NCBI taxonomy): domain Eukaryota; kingdom Metazoa; phylum Arthropoda; class Malacostraca; order Isopoda; family Cymothoidae; genus Ceratothoa; species Ceratothoa steindachneri. The sequence continues at coordinate 47,453,044 of OZ018320.1, forward strand.
TCAGATTAAACTAGCTCGGATTGAAGAAAAATATCAAAGAAAAGAGGTAAAAAGAGAAAAACAACGAGAGGAACGAGAAAGAGAAATACAACGAGAGGAACGAGAAAGAAAAATACAACGAGAAGAACGAGAAAGAGAAAAACAACGAGAGGAACGAGAAAGAGAAATACAACGAGAAGAACGAGAAAGAAAAATACAACGAGAAGAACGAAAAAGAGAAAAACAACGAGAGGAACGAGAAAGAGAAATACAACGAGAAGAACGAGAAAGAAAAATACAACGAGAAGAAAGAGAAAGAGAAAAACAACGAGAGGAACGAGAAAGAGAAATACAACGAGAAGAAAGAAGGAAGGATTCGCGCTCCTTCTCAGGAAAGCTGACAAAGTTTCCGAGCCCCGTAAAACCCCAAAACTTCTTTCCCCAAAACCAACAACGGGACTCCAAACCTCCCGTTAAGACTTCTCCTCCATCTCTCTTCCCGAAGCGACCAACCATATGCTTCAACTGTGGTGTAGAAAACCACATGAGCTGGAATTGCCCCCAAAATTCTAGGCTTAAAAGCGGACCAGCCCGCCAAGTTCACCAGATTAATGCAACCCCGGCTCCCCCGGTGGTGCAGACCCAAGCAGAAACTTCTCCCCCTCCGTCAGGCCACCAGGTAAATTTTGTTTTTGGTCAAAGTTCATCGGGAACTTTGAAATATGAGGAGGGCAGCGTGGACAGCTGCCGAGTATTGACTCTCGTCAGGGACACAGGATGTACGTGTTTCATCGTGTCCGACGAACTCCTCCCAGTGGCCTCTAACCACGAAAAATTTGCGGTGGTACATGACCAACTTAAGCGGGCGAACCGATTCCCCGTCGCTAGATGTTACCTGCAGTGTCAATATTATAATGGCTGGGCTGAAGTCATTGTAGCACCCATACAATTCTGTTCCGTACTTATAGGACAGAGCCCCCAAGTAAGTTTCGACCCTGTGTTTCAGGCCGCCCTTCCTCAAGGCCGAGATAAGAAAGAAGCCCAGGAGCCCGTCCCCTTCAGAACCCCGATACCGTCCGATTTCTCGGAGACCCCTAACCAGGACTTTAGGACGGCAAAAGAGGAGTGTGAATCACTAACACCCTTAGGTGATAAGGCCCCAGACAAGGACACGGAGACTGTCCCTGGACCCCAAGAAAAAAAGAACCCCCAACGCGCCCATGGAGATACCTTCGTAGAACTGGACGAAGCATCGGCGCTTGAAGAGGATTGCCCCGCGGAGTCCCTTAATGTAATCCAGACAGTGTGCATCCAACCTGATGCCGATTACCCTCCTCCTTCCCTACCAGGCGAGTCTTTAGAACCCTCTGACCTGGATAGTGACGCGCAGCTGACACTACGTCTGAAGAGTCAGCTACAAGAACTAATTAAATGGAATCACCATTTACCCGCCCTATTAGTTCTTTTCGAGCGACTGCGTAAAAATGGCCTCAGCATTGGCCCCAGCAAATGCCATTTTGCTCACGAAACCATCAAATATTTGGGTTTCAAAATAGGACAAAGCAAGTTAGGTCCCCACGAGAACAAGATTAAGGCAATCGCCCACATGCCCCTCCCGATTACAAAGAAGCCATTAAGATCGTTCCTAGGATCAGCTTCTCCCTATCAGCGATTTGTTCCGAATTTCGCTGCAATTTTGGCCCCCCTATGCCCCCTTCAGGAAAAGAATTTCCCCGATCGTTTACGTTGGAATGATGTCGCTGTTTCCCATTTTAATCAGCTCAAAAGTAAGTTCATTTCTGCCCCCATTTTTAAGTTGCCCAACCCGGAAAAATCCTTTGGGGTTAAGACCGACGTGATCAACGAGGGCATTGGAGGTGTACTCCTTCAATACGTGGATGACAGAACGAGTCATCCAGTTGCATATGCTAGTCGTCAATTATTACCACGCGGAAAGAGATATGCCACTAAAGAAAAGATAGCTCTATCAATAATCTGGGTCATAGACAAAAGTCAAGCTGTACTTGATATGTAAAGAATTTCAAATAGGAACCGACCACCGTCCGTTAGCCTATATTAGGAATTTGAGACACTCAAACGGCCGCATCATGCGCTGGAGTTTACTCTTGCAAGAGTATCAGTTTAAAATAAATTAGATAAAAGGTTCCGATAACCAGGTCGCTGACGCCCTCAGTAGAAATGCGTTACCCAATAGCGTAGAATAATTGTATTCATAGGATTAGTATCTCCATGTAGGTATATACCGTCTTGTACGACTTAATTTAAGATTCTTTCGTAATATAATTAATTAATGTATATGTCTGAATTTTGTAACGCTCAATGTCTAATTTTTTGTATGTCTATATATTTGTTCTTATTAATGTACGTATAAATTATTTTGTCCCGTATGTACTAAGTTTATATCATTTCATTGTTCCATGCCCTTTTTTTTCTTTGATTAAGTTGTATTAAAGGTTATTTCCCCCTGTAATCTAAAGATCAAAATAATCATATGTATTGAGGTAATACTAGTTAGGTGCAGGAAGGTACGGTTGGTACAAGAAAACGAGTTCCCCACAACGGAGCTCTATCGTTGTCCCTTCTCTCTTTTTTTTTCGAAGTGACAACTTCCCCTGGAATGGAGGGGTGTAATAGAACGAGTTGAAGCTGCGTTTAATTTCAACTCCTACCCCGTATTATTTAAAACCACGATGCTGCCCACGTGCATCTTCGATTCGAGGCTTGGAGTCTTATCTCAGCTACCGGATGCCAATGTTTAAACAAGGAGGTTATCGTCTTCCCCGTTCGCCCCCATACGCCGACCTCGCCAGATCGAGTTAGGCTTATGAACAGATAAGGCATTGTTCCCCGGCCCGGCTGTGCGTTCCCTCCAAGCTTCCACTCCATTTTCCCCCACGCCAAGGAGATGTCCGGGCTATTTATATGGAAACTTTACCACTAAGATCAGATTGGAGATCCAGATTTTCGTCGCGAAACATCACCACGACCCTCTCTCCCTTTGTGCGCCAAGGGACCTCGACCTCGAGATTCACCATCACTTGTCCAGAAGGAGGACAATATTCCTTGAGTGCCAAAGGTTCGAGCCTTTTCCGACGCCAAGTCCCCAAGGCATCCCCTTCCCCTGTTGTTCAAGGAGAACAGCATTAGAACAGCCATTGTTCGTTTTGAGCCCTTCGCCAAGAAACGGTTCTCATCCCCCCCCCCCTGTTGTTCAAGGGAGAACAGCATTAGAACAGCCATTGTCGTTTTGAGCCCTTCGCCAAGAAACGGTTCTCTTCCCCCCCCCCCTGTTGTTCAAGGGAGAACAGCATTAGAACAGCCATTGTTCGTTTTGAGCCCTTCGCCAAGAAACGGTTCTCATCCCCCCCTGTTGTTCAAAGGAGAACAACATTAGAACAGCCATTGTTCTCGAGCCCGTAGACAAGAGACGGTTTTCATTCCCCCCTTTGTTCAGAAGAGAACAAAGTAGAACAGCCATTGTTCTTCAAGCCGTTCGTCGAGTAACGGTTCTCCTTTCCAAGACGCTTCGTCGGGATCCTTTTACCCCCCCCCCCCCTTCGGCTGGAGCTCGCCAGCGGACCGAATATTCCTTCAAGTACCTTCCACTGCACCCTAATGAAAAGTTACGTAAGCCAAACGTCACCTTTTAAGTATTGATCCCTTTTTGTCAATTCTATCCTGTGCTTTAAATTGTTTATCGAACCATCCCATCTCTTTAACTCTATATTTGTTTTACATTTTTTAATCCTTTAAATCCTCGGATTAGCCCGAGTCTTCACGACCCTTTCCATTCTGTTTATGTCAATATTTTCCGTTTTTGTGTATTGTTTATAGTTATTATTAATAAAACTCTATTTTATTAATGATAGCAATATTATTATCCTTGAGCTCAGTTCCACTTCTTAAGCATATCGAAGATACCTAATATCTGCCGCCAGACAGTAAACGCACTCTAAAGATAATTAAGGAAGTTCCCTCAACGAATAGTGTAATATATGCTATCGTCGGGAGTCATTCTACGACAATTATTAATCCTCTATACCAGTTTTGAAAATTGACTTATATCTTCGTCTTAAAAAAAATATTATGCATCTATTCCTTGTCACAAGGTGATTCTCCCCTACCCCGTACTCGAACTACTTTACCTTGAGAAATTAACCTCCCTCATTCTCTCTTTAAATAATAATTGTTCTCTTCTGGTCATTTTTTCTCCAGAATTTCCTGTGATTTAGTGTCTGTTCGTTTTCCTTACCCAGGAGGAAAACCTTATGCAATTTTCTGACTCTCACTCAAGACAAAAGTGAAGTGCTACTTGTGTTTCGCACTGAAGTTATTGCTTCGTTTCTTAACTTTGTCAACTCTTTGGTGCTGTTAAAAATCTGCGCGCACTTTTGTTAGTCAACTACTTCTCCACACTTGCTGCTACTTTCTAAAAATCCTTTTTCTATTTTCTTCTAAATCTTAGCCGCATCTGCTCCAACCCTGACCACAACTGTTTTTAGAATGTCATTAAGGTTATTCTTATCTTCCTCTTTGCTTACTGTAAATGTATTATTTGTAGATAAAGATCTTTAACTATTCATCCCCTCCAATTTGCTCACAACTTTCAGTCCTGAGTTATACTCCCACGTAGAGGATTTTCTAGTGCAACCATCGTATTCCTTGAGTGGCAAATCGATCAAAAATAACTTTCTACGTCATTATAAGTTAAGATAAGATTTTAAGTCTCGCAACACTCTCCTACTTCTCTTCCTCACTAACCCAATTCAAGACCTCAAAAAACCTTGGCTGACGCTCTACCCTGTTGCAAATTGTTCCGCTGAGTCGTAATTTTTGGACATTTGGTCCAACAGACATGCGCTAACCCTATTCCTTTAGTGGCTCTTAGTATGGCCTCAATACTTCTCTTTTTAATTAAGCCTTTCTTCATTTGGTAGACAGAAAACGCTCTGAAGGCCCATATCTTTTAAAAGGACTGGAAACATTTTTATCATAAGATAAAATGGATGACCTGAAGTTAAGCGTCCCTAGTGAGTGAGGGATAAGTGGGGCTCTTATTTTAAAGTAAAAAGTTGGAATAGTCTCGATCAAATCATAAGTATGTAGTGTAGTGTTATTTTAGTAGTAATAATTCTAATATATATATATGAATGGAATGTAAAAATAGTTAAAGTCAATGTTCAATCAAACATCACCTGTCAGTTCATTGTAGACGAGTTTCGTTGACCTGTTCTACTACATGTCATAGTCAGGTATTTGCCATTTAGTTCACTGAATTCTACTTACTCATGGAATCAAAGAACTAAAATTTGATTAGCAATTATAAAATTTATTCAGAGAAAGTACCTTCCATTTAAGCAAATCAAGTAATTCTTATTTTCAAACAAATCATATATTATATACAGAATTGGCAAAAATTATAAGGCAATTATGAAAAAGTAAATATTATTGAAACTCATTTATTTCATACATGACATAATACAAATACACATCTTTGCGTATTTTTTTACGCAAATTATTTTAAACCAACAGCTATCAATCGTACAGTTTTGAGCCATTTCACATGAATGCATTGTAAGCAAAATATTTCTCGGTTCAAGGGCATATTTTTTAAAAGTATTCTTCCCTTTCATGAACAGAAGTAAATTACCCAATTTCAATAGATAGCAAAGCAAAGTATGCAAATGCACAATAAGAATAGCACAACGAATGGCCTAGGTAATTGTGGAGATTCAATATATTTTCGTCCAATATAACTGTGAAATTTGTTGACTGATTATTAATATTCGTAAATATAACACATATTAAACAAAAATATGTTATTTTTTACGACACTCATTGTAAATGATAAATAACAAAGACAAAGATCATGGATTTGGTAAGCGAATTATTTACGCTTGCTACTTTTAATTAGGAATTGGCCCATATACGAGGGGCGGTCAATATGTTTTGCAATTCGGATATAAGGAAAGGAGATACGAGGAAAAGTGTTTTATTATTTTTCAATATAACTACCTTCGACTTCAATGCACTTGGGGCCACTTTTTCCTGATGCTTCGAAATCCTGACAACCAAAAATCTTTAGACTGCTGTTCAATCAACTCTTGGACGGCAAGCTGAACATCTTCGTCGTCCCCAAACCGGCGTCACGCAGTGCAGCCTTGAACTGGCGAAATAAATGTAGTCGCCAGGGGCCAGATCTGGACTGTAGGAAGGATGGTTGAGCTCCTCGAATCTGCACTCACGCAGGGCAGCTAACAACTCTGGCCTTGTGGACTTTGACGACGTTAAAGTCGATCATGGGGCGTCAGGTTTCTAGGGACACAACGGGCAGAGACCTTCGTCATGGTCAAATTGTTATGGATGATGTTAATAACACTTCCATGTGATATTCCAAGTTCTTGCTTGGAAGTTTAGACCTTCACCTGTCTATTTTCGAGGATGATCCTCTCCACACGGGCCAAATTGTCCTCGTAGGTCACGTCTGACGGGCGTCATGGAGGGGGACATCTTCAAGGGACTCACGACCATGGCGAAACTCCCTATTCCAGCAAGCAATGGTTGCATAGGAAGGGGCTGTGTCGGTGTACACTGCAACCATGCGTTCATGGATGTCTTGTGCATTCTTGCCTTTGGCAAAAATTTTATCACTGCGCGGTGCTCAACCTTCTCCATTGTTAAAAAATTTGTAACTGACGATCTGCGATCAACTACTGCTTCCTCGATAGATGACGCAGGAGCGTGCGGCTGCAGGTCCTGACTTATCATAACTTGTCCTAACACCCCCACGAAGAGCCATCCCCCTTCCTCAAAATGCCTTACCTATTCGCAAAACATATTGATCACCCTCGTATCATAAAGCAAGAGTTTGATTTGATTTCCTCCTCCTGTTTTGGGGGATTTTGCCCCTTAGAGTAAAATATTAATGCAACTTTTGCTTAAAATAGTTCTTCAATTTCTGTATGTGACTTTCCTCTAAACCAGGCGTAATGCTTTGTTAATATTTTAAATTTATTTTTCCAAACTAAAAAATTTTCATAATAATTTTCTCCTGATAAAAGAACCTTATATCTGCCAATCGTACGCTTTTGAACCATTTAACCTAAATGTAGTTTAGGCCAAAAACAAACAAACAACTATCTAACAAAATGACGATAAAGCAATTGTATATGAATATGAATTTAGACTTTTCAGAATATATATTTAAATATATATAAATCTTAAAAAATGTAATTTTAAAGAAATTGAAATTACACGTTTGAGTGTCAGTTGTCTTTGTGAGAATATGTTCTTGTACTTTCATTATTTTTCCTACTTTTGTATATATATATATATATATATATGGTTAATGGCATTTGATTTTGTGTTTTCTTTATTATTTTGGCGCCTTTATTCCACAAATATTTTCTTCCGTCTCTCCTAGCTAAATCTCATCCCTTTTCTTGTAAGTGTTTATCTTTTTATTTCCCGAATAAATTACTCTATGGGCTATGTCACAAGCTCATATGGCATTAGCTAAAAAAAGATCCGTTTATATATCTCCTTTTTTGTTTGTTAGGATAAATTAGTTATTAAGGAAACGTAAAGCATTCGATAATCTCAATTATCTGTTTAGCAACACCATCATTAATAATATCATGATTACGTGCAGCTTTTATCATCCCAATGCTTGGTTAATTTTAGTTATTATTTTGTCCAGGTTTCAAGTTTTTCAAGCTACCCTTAGAGAATGGTACATAAACGGTCCTCTTTTGGGGCACTTTATGCATAAAAACGTCTAGTTTTGTAAATACACCTTTTTAACAAACTATTAACTCCCAAATGAGATAAGTTTTAAATCACTACACTCAAAACGAGTAGGAAAATTATGTTGAATTATTCCTCTCTCCTCTGCTTTATAATCTTTCCCTAATTGAAAGGTAATGTGAGATGTAGACCTATTCGCTCTATCAGGGTTAGATGAGAACGATTAGCCGTTTTATTCAAAGTGCGTAAGGGCTTATTTACGTCATATTTTGTTCTAATGGGCTAATTAGCCATTAAGCCTCAATTACCGGGAAATATATATTTTTTTCCAATTTTCTTGAACGAGAGGATTGAATAATTGCTGCCGATCTAATTTATTCTGGTGTTTTATAAATTTGAGTTTCAATCTACTCTCAATCTGTCATACTTTAGAAAATAGCTATATTAAAATGTGAATAGATTACGATCGGTTCTTAATGTTTTGTAACGAAGTTGGGCTGGACTTGTGAATGGCAATTAGTTGATTGATGTAGGAGATAAACATGAAAGAATAGGGAACAGGATCATAGAGTGGGTAACCGGAGCTTTAAGTACACCTGCAGATAAATAAAATGGAGAAGGGGATTTGGTTCTAGGCTGAAAAAAAACTGTGTACTGCATACATTATTTAGCACCAATCAAGTGCAGAAAAATAGAGGAATGGGACAAAAGACAGAGGGAAGTTAAGAACATAAATGATTTGTGCCTAGTGATAAAGAATATGCTGTGGGAATTATATGATGTGAAAAGCTGCATATGATATGAGTATAGGGCTATCTAATGAGATGATTGTTCAGATTTTAAGATTAAACTGGTCGTTGAATGATTTAGAAGGGGTGCAGAAAGTGGAAAAACGGGAAAATTTACAACTGAAATAGCATAAAATTAGAGAGGATGGGGAAAATGTATGAGAATACTTGCGATTAGAAGAGACGAAATATTTGCAAACATCGAAATAGAGCAAATATTGAACTAATTTACGGAAGTAGTAGTAGTTAGACAAAAAGTGTGACAGAACTGGATAATTGAAGCGAATTGCTGAATAATGAAATGACGATACGAAGATGGTAGGAGTATTTTCGAAATAAACGTAGAAAAGTATCTATTACATTTATAAAACCATCTTTAGATTACTATGAAGCATTTACTGTAAAGCTAAATGAATGGGTGGAGAATCAAGTGTTTAGTTAAGCTGATAAGAATAACAAGACAATGAGGTTAAATCCATATAGAAAGGTGAAAATAAGAGCAGAAGTAGCATATCATGCATTTAGACAAGGAATGAACTATGATCATCATGGCAAAGTAAGCTATTCTGTAATGTCGTAGGGTAACCGTGAAGAGAGCATGCCAAATGATCCGGATACAGATCCCAGTGCGAGGATTAAATGAACTAAATCAAGTGAGGTTGGCCTAAATGATTCATTCTTAAACATTCTGGAATTAGAGAAACTAATGGTAGAAAAATATATAGCTTTACTATATACAAAGAAAATATTAATAGCACAAGTAAGTAACGGACAATAAATAAAATGAGACCCGGGGTACCAGACGTGGGGGGATACAAATGATTCGACGGGTACGATAGTCAGAGAGAGGATGCACGGTGATTGCTTCCAGAGAAAATTATCGGGGAGACTCACGTATAGCCTAATTGACTGGAGGCTTGAATACGGCGAGTAAACGGGGCGCTTCAAAGTTGAACCTGAAAGATTCCTTCTTCTTTAACCGCACTGAGAAATGGGGGAGGGAGTACTCCAGTTATGGGACGAAGTCGAAGTCTCGATTCGCCCTTGGGGCTGTCTGGCCGTGCAGATGCATCTTCTTAGGCGCCACAGGTAGATGTTAGGTTCAAGGGGAGGGGCAGTAAACCTTCTCTCTTTGACATCCACTTTACTCCCAAGATCGAGCTTCCAAAGGAAGTGACATCAGACTAATATAGGGTAATTACACCTCTATGTTTCTCCTAGGGACACAATTACAAAAGGGATGGTACCGGGTACTCTGCACAAAAATAAGTCGAATAAAGGGGACTCGGGAAATGCTCGGTATTCTCATTATCGAACATATCAATAAAAAATAAAAATAATAATATTAATAATACAATAAGACAGACAGAATAGTCATTAATAGCCGGGTTCAACATAGTCTCCATAACCAGGGGCTTACATAACAGGATATTAAAAAAAAGGATAGGTCTTACAATTTCAAAAAAGGTACATACCAACAAGGTGACGCCTCAAAAAATCTATACACAATAATAAAAAAATAATGGTACATATTCTTATAAGGCATTATTACACAAACCTACAAGAATTCTCGTGGAATATAAACAAAAGTAATCCAATTATTTTTCAACGGCACGGCGTTGTGAAACCTGGCGGCAAATTCCACTAAAGTTACCACGTGACTGTATCTTTCACTGGTCGAGTGGTATATTGGGAAAATGTGATCAATTGCGACCCAGGTAAACGGCCCAGAGATTATGGGTCCTCTCTGCAACGGTGCGGGCTTAACTCGTCATTTGACGGCCGTATTTTGGCAGATGTCACAAGAGCTGCAGTAACGAAGGATTTCTTCATGGGCGCCTGGCCAAACAAAGATAATTGAAGATCTTCTGGGTGGTCTTCGTGTGGCTAAAATGTCGTGTGATTAAGGTGGGAACAACATGTGAACGCGGAACACAAAATACTCGCGCCGTTGGTTTCCCGTCATTTGAGCAGGCAGGGTAAAGTAAGCCCTCCGTAACTTGGTAAGAGAATACTTTTTATCCTCCGGTGGCTTCTTGGTCTTTTGACTGGGCCTTAGACCACATGGGTTGAAGGGAATGGCAGTTCCTTTTCTTACTTTCGAAGTCTTTGGTTATGACCTCCTTGAATTCTGAGAGAACGTAAGTTTCTAGGGGTGAGGGCATCTGCGAATCTTTTACCACTTGCGAACGGGTAACCACGGGTTCACCACGAAGTTGGAGGAGATCCATAGGTACTGGCCAATGAGGATGAGGCGTAATTTAATAAGGGCTGCTACTAATTCTGCCCAGCCAGTGAAGTACGCACAATCGATATAGCACTTAACGATGGACAATCGATTGGCACGCCCCAAGTAGTGGTGCACGACGGCGAATTTATTATGGACAAGGCATTCTTATTAAACAAGAAGTTTACCTGGTGGTCGCCGGGACTTGAGGTACTCGGGGGAGGAGAAGATTCCAATGGTGTTGACAGAGGCGCAGATGTCGCAAAAATCAGGTATACCTGGTGAGAAGAGTCATTTCTGAACTGAGAGTTCTTATGGCAGTTCATTTTTCCATGGCCATCCACACCGCAGGAAAAAAATGATGGGACTCCTGGGGAAAGATGACGTAGGGGGGCCTGAAGAGGAGGGGTTTACATCTCGGTGTTCTGACGAAAGAGTAGTTTCATCTTCGTCGGCCCAGTTATCTTGGCAAACTTGTTTCCATTTTGCAGGAAGAATTTAGAATTTACCTTTGTTTGGCTTAGGTTTTGGTAAAAGGGAGACTGTTTTCTTCCCTTCTTTCGGATAAAGTTTGTGGCTTGCCGAATAAATGTTGGCCACTTTTGTGCACTCCTTGAATGGGAGGGACTGCCGGTCTTTTACGAAAGATCTGACTTCATCTGGTAGTGCAGGCATCTACTGGTTTCTCAGGGAAAAGTCAACAAGGGCATCGTAGCCATGCAGGATTTTAGAAGCATCAAGCCAAACGTTGAGGTGACGCTGGAGAGTGTATCCAAACTGACGGTATGTTTGGCCTGGCTGAAGGCGGGTATGTTTGAATTTGGATCGGTAAAAGTCTGAGGTCATGTTATATGCCGTCAGTAACTACAATTTTAAGGTCAAATAATCGATCGTTGCGGTCAAGGGAACTGATATGAATATATCTCGAATTTGGTAATTTAGCCCCTTCATCTGCCCCGATGTCTCAATGGTTTATTTTGAATATTTTCTCGAAGTGGATTAAGAAGGCTCCGAAATCCTCGCCTTACTTGAACACCGGAAGCTTAACAGACGCCGTAGGGGGAGCTTCGTACCTCGAGCTGATGGACAGCGTCTTGTTTCTGGCCCTACTCATTTCAAGTTCATGAAGGCAGATTCTTTCCCTTTCTTCCCATTCTTCTCTTTCTCTTCTTTCTTATCGTTCTTCTCTTTCATTTTATTGTTACTTGTCTTATTTTTCTCTCTTCTCTTTGAGTCCTTTTCTCCTGTTGGATATAAGCTAAGAGTTCCTTGCCGCTGAGCCCAAGCGACTCTCCTTGCAACTTCAATGAGTTATATTATGAGGATATTTTATCGCGTTCGACCAGCTTTCAAGAAAAGCACCTCAAAAAAGGAAGAAATATTTGACGCGAAAGAAAAGTGGTGGTAGGCTTTGGCGAACCTACGAATCTTCAATTAAAAACAGAAAACACACCGAAAATTATTTCGAACGGCTTTAATTCTTAATTATCCTCGAAATATTCACTCCAAAATTTAGCGAGAACCTGTATTGCCCAATACGCACGAAGAAAACGATAACACAATACATAAAAATGAAATAAGATTACCTCCTTTACAATACGGCAGATGTTTTATGAGGCTTGGAGAGAGGTACAGTTGCACATAGTCACAAAATTAAATATAAAATATCCTTAAAGAAGAGGACAATGGGAAATGTGAAAAGTCTTTTCTACAGTTTGTAAAACCAAAACCTTTAATATGCAAGAATAACAGCCATTAGGATCTGTCAAAAGTCTAAAATAAATGAGATCTAATTCTGCGGATACTGGTGTCAGGTGCGGGATGAATTTACGACATGTAATAAAGTGGGAAGGGTGAGGAGCCAGGATAAGAAAAGCTGTGTGAATATCAGCGAGAAAGATAGCAGGTTCCTTAGGAAAAATATTTAAGTAGTTATTAGGTAGCTTACGGAGACTAATTTGTCCAGTTGTTTAATGCATGTATTAAAGATAATTCATATATAAATAGTTGCATAGCTACATAGTTATAGAAAGGAAGAAAGGACTACTTAGTCCACTCAAAGGCACGTCTAATTCTTTACTAGTAGTCCTCCTTTGTACATTTTTGCCACGATGCTCACTCACGCATATTCATTTCACAACAGGGCTCCGTATTTAAACAATATCATTACTCGTAAAATAACTGTCAATTTGTTTTTTTAAACTATTCACACTACTAACATTTACTACCCCAGTGGGAAGTGCGTTCAATTTATTGATAATTTTAAAGGTGAGATTTTGGTGGGCTATGTTCGTTTGAAACCTTCGTCCTTGTCTAAATTGAATTTCATGTTCCATTTATTAGAACATTCGAAGATTTTATCTAGATCCCGCTCAATTATTTTGCTATCGTTTTCATTTAAAATTTTACCCCCAATTTTTGTGTCGTCCGCAAATGGGGATAATTTACCAAGTAGGCCAGTGTCAATATCATTTCAATAAATAAAGAGCAGCAATGGTCCGAACACAGACCCCTAGGGTACGCCACTATTTACCTTTTTCCACTCCAAAAATTACCGTTTAAAACTACTCTCTGTTTACGATTACTTAACCATGACCCTATCCATTGTAGGAGGATTCTCCTAATTCCATGAGCAAAGGGTTTAGTTAATATTCACCTATGAGGAATGGTCTAGAATGCCTTAGTGAAGTCTAAGTAAACTATGCCCAAAGATCTACTTCGTCATTTTTTTTATCATGCTGTCATAAAATTCTAAAGGATTTGTTAAATATGAACGTAACTGTCTAAAGCTGTGTTGACTATCATTTACGAGATTATGCAGCTCGAGGTGGTCGATCACCCTATCACGAATTACGGATTCTACTAATTTACCTATGATTGATGTTAAACTTATTGGTCGATAATTGTTCGGAAGCTCTCTTTTTCCCTTCTTAAAAATAGGAGGCATATTCGCTAGCTTAAAATCTAATGGCACGACACCTACTTTTAAACATTTGTTAAAAATTTCTTTAGCCGTTCAACCAACCCGTTTCGAATTTCTTTTAAATACACTGGAAAGATTAAATCAGGTCCTAGAGATTTACTGGATTTTAACTTACTGCTAAAAAAATCTATTTTTGCTTCGAAGAATTCGATATCGGTTAAAAGGTGATGCTCGTTAAAGTTTATCACGTCGTTCGTTTGTGGTATATTATGTTCATCATCCTTTATAAATACCGATGCAAAAACGTTATTTAATATACTGTTCACCTTTTTTATCCAAAACTAATTCGTTATTATCATTTTTGATATGTCCTATTGTTTCCTTTACCGGGTTTCTATTGGATACATAATCGAAAAACTTCTGGATCTGTTGTAAGGATTCTGAATGTAAAAGATCGCATGAGGAATGGAAGAATGCAGTAATAGTGCCGCTATATAATAGTAAAGGTAACGGTTGAAGGTCGCAATTTTTGTTTAGCTACGGGGGTGAAATCGGCTACAGTATCTGTGTATGAAAGACGTAAGCTTGTAAAAGTTTGCTTCTCCTTGGATTTGTCCTAAAAATATGAAGAAAGTTGGAATGAATGATATATTGGCTGAGATGCTAAAAGGATGTGGCAATTGTGCTATTGAATGGGTGTTCTGGGTCTGTTGTAAGGAATTTAAATGTGAAAGATTGCATGAAGCATGAAAGAATGCAGTAATAGTGCCGCTACATAATAGTAAAGGTGAAGGGTGAATAAGACTTACAAAAGGATAAGTATTTTAAAAGTTATAGCTAAAGGGTATGTAATTTTTTTATGATGCGCAAAAGAAGGAAAACTTAGGAATTGTTAGTCATTTCGAGACGATAAGGTTTGTGTGCAGTAAGTGCATGCAGTAAAACAGATAGCGAAAATAATGATTTAATCAAGTGAAAAATGCTTACAATCAAATGAAGTGAGTAGTAAAGTTTTAGATAGTTTAAAGAATATTTATGTTAGAAATAAGGCGTTTGTTTTGGTTAAAATCAGCCAGAGTGGTTTGACATACGAGGGGATGTTATGCAATGTTGTGTGATGTCACCATGGCTGTTTAATACTTTTATAAATGGAGAACTAAGAGAAGTAAGTATGGAAATGAATGCGCTTGGTGAAAGATGGATGCGGTAGAGTCAGAGATGAGATCTGCTATGTAGATATACATAGAGTTAGGATCTTTTGGTGCTGGTTAAAAGTGAGTGGTCTTGCAAATGTTTTTTTAGCCTTTGAAAGGATGAATGAAAAGATGTGTCTAAAAAGGAATAGGTAAAAGATTACAGTATTAGTATCTGTTAAGGTGAATCATTTGCCTCACTCATCAAAATACGAAATTTTAAGTTTTTAAGACCTATAGTAAATGATAGTCTGAGAGCGACATTAAGAGGTTTTAAATAGTAAGAAAGTCTCTATGGAAATTAGAGAGTTAAAGATTCTTAGGAATCTGAGTAGAGATTGAACAATGAAGCACCATGGGTTTATGCCTCCTCTAAGTTTCGTGTATTGGGATAAGAGTATGTTATAGATGGAAACGGAAAGATATCGAGTGAGACCAGTGAAATGGACCAATTGAGACACATCCTTAGTTTGCGAAATGTATACAAAGTGAGAAACGACTGGATAAGAGATACGTATGCCATGAGGCAGGGCCTGAATGTGGTTGTGAGTGAAAGAGTTCTGAGGAAATATGATCAAATAAGAAGAAAGGATAGAATTAGATGTACAAAGTGAATGTATCAGAGTGGGTTTCAGGCTGTGAGAAAGCTTGTAACACCATAAAAAGGTGGGTTAATATGTAATGAGTATTTGTAAGAGAAATGACAGAGTTAGGAGGGCTATGGAAGAGGAGAATGATGTACAAGTGCCAAAACCGAAGAGGTTGGATCTTTAAATGGCCATTCCTATAGGGAGGGGAGATTTAACTGATCCAATTCAGATTTACCCTCTGACAGAAATGAAATAATGTTGAATGGTAGTAATGGAAAATGTCTCGCATAATAAATCCTTTTTATTATGACTTTCTAGGAATAATTTGAATTAATTTACTCTTCCAAGGACTATGTGATTGCATAACTTTGGTATGTGAGGGTTAACTTGTTGGTACATTAATAAGAAGACGCAAAGAAGGAGGAAAGCAAGAGAGAATCAGAAGTAAAACGGTATTGAATCAGATTGGAATATGAGTGTATGCAAGAATCCTTAGAGTGTATATAGGAGGACTTAGGTGCCAGAATGAAAAGAGAACAAATGTGGAAAATTTTAGAATAAATTGTATAATAACGAGCCAACGAATTTTGAAAGAACTGGAGAGTCGACGTAAAGCGTTAAATGGTGAAATGATGATATGATATAGCTTGTAGGCGTAAAGGTAAATGGTTATTGGAGATAACGAAAATAACAGATCGATGCGTTTTAATGTGGACAAAGAGATTTATAAGAGAGTGATGTAATTGAATCAGAAACCAACAAATAAAGGGATTTGACAAAATATAAATTATGATCTCGATGGGGGCAGGAAGCTCTTTTGGGGTAGAATTGCGAAGGGTGATAATCTACTAGAAGAATATCTGTTTGAACCTTAATAGCATCAATGGAAGATTGCTTGTGAACAATGAGCTACATGGAGATACATGGAGCTACAAGGAAAAGAAGTACCCTAGGAGACCTTACGGTCCATTCAAAGAGGGTACCTTTGGGCTAACAGTTGAGCAGGCACAGTTCTGCACAACGACTTAAGTGCCCAAACGGCTACTTTTCAAGACTTTGTCTAGTCTTGACTTGAACTGATCAACAGAATTGCTGTTGACAACTTCCACTGGAAGTGCATTCCAGCTACCGCAGATGCTGTATGTTTGTAGCCGTGGTTTCTCGTTCTGCCCTCACTAAGTAGGAAAATATCCATGTAGTCTACATTATCGAAGCCTCGAAGTATTTTAAACACTTCGATCAGCTGACCACACAGGCTTCGGGTTTTAAACGAGAACTAATCTAATTTCCTTAATCTATCACCGTAACCTTTGGCTTGCACACGTTCCAATCTCGTAATATCCTTTCGAAACGAAGGAGTCCAAAATTTTACGGCATACTCCAAGTGCGGCCGGACAAGTGAGTTGTACAAACACAGTACTATCTCCTTGTTTCGATATCCAAACTGGAACTTTATGTAGCCTAGCATCCTTTAGGCTTTTTTCTCCACCACAATGCACTGTTTCGAGAACTTGAGGTCACTAGTCATTGTTGCACCTAAGTCCTTTTTAGTGTCGGTGGATCTATAGCAGTGCCATTAAGGATATACTAAGATTGGGGATTTCAGTGACCGATGTGCCTTACTTTGCATTTGTTCACGTTAAATGGCATTTACCTCGTGTCCGACGACTCCTTAATTTTCCAAAGATCATCTTGAAGGCGGGCAGTATTTCTTTCCTTTTCAACGTTCATACCAAGCTTGTTATCATCGGCAAATTTCTAAATCTTTGCAACTATGTCACCGTCCAAGTCGTTGACGTAAATTATGAATAGTAGTGGTCCCAGGGCACAACCTTGAGGAACACTGCTAGTAACGGGAACTCACTCAGAAGCCTGTCTATTCAACACTACCTGTTGCGGTCTGCCGCTTAGCCAGTTCTCTATCCAACTTGCTACATTTCCGTCTACGCCGAGCGCTTGCACTTTCCGAAGAAGGCGGCGATGTGGTATCTTATCGAAAGCTTTTTGAAAGTCTAAGTAGGATACATACCCCGCCTTATCCCTGTCATGCTCACTAAAAACAAAGTAGAAGAATTCCACAAGATTCGTTAAGCATGACCGGTGCCTTCGGAACCCATTCAGGGAACTCCTTAATTGTGCATTGGACTCTTAATATGACGTCATTTTGTCCAGCAGAGTGCTTTCCATGATTTTACCGACTATTGAGTAAGCTAATAGGTCGGTAGTTCGAGGGCTGGCTAGGGTTTCCTTTCTTGAAGATAGGCTTCACCTCCGCTTCACGACAGTCTCTTGGAACGCATCCGGTCCGGATCGACATGTTGAAGATTATGCTCAGATGTAGTAAGACTACATCGCGCACTCCTTTCAACATTTTAGGTAGAAACCCGTCCGGGCGAGGGAACTTGTCTTCTTTAGATCAGTGATCTTTTTTTTTATTTCCCCGTGCGTGAGATCCATTTCTTGCAGTTTTTTTCCCCGAGTAAACGGTGAATCGTGCGATCGATTGGTTTACGGCTGTTTACATAACCAAAGTACTCCTTGGGATTCTCCTTGCAAAGTATCACCACTCGGTGCTCCTCGGCATGCTTTGCCACCCTTATGTTGGACTTCACCCTCCTAACTAGCCTACGGTACTCGTCAAAGACTACAGAAAGCTTTGCTGGACGGTATACTGTTCTCTTCTCCCTTAGCAGTTGACCGATTTCTCGATTAAACCACTTTGGTTGAACGTAAGACCAACGAATGCTTTTTAAACGGATTAAACGTGATTGAAAACTCATGAAAGTAGTTTTGAATCTATTCCGCGAATCTTCAACATCCTCGTACACTTCTAGCCTCACATTAGTCAATCCAGCACAAAGACCTGCAAAGCCTGCCCTTCTCAAATCAACTTTCCTCGATTTACTAGTCGCAGACTCTACTTTGGCGACCTTGACTATAAGTCTGACTAGTCAGTAATCACTGCCACCAAGCTCTTTGCTTTCATCTCGTCGGCTCTCTCACCGATTGAGTGAGGAACTCGTTGTTCGGGAACTCCAGGAGTAGTGCGTTCTCGCCAGAGGGTTTCCTGATTTCTCAGTCAACTTGGCTATTGAAATCACCCATGGCGATACACACACACAGTCTTGAACAAGTTCACCCAGTAGCCAGTACAGATTCCTGTCTTTTTCAACGAGTTGCGCAGGGGTTCTGTAAAGCACCAGGGTCCTGTATCTGGAAGAACCTATATCTATGTCAACACCTAGTAGCTCGTGGTCGGATACAATGTAGCAAATTCGTTGATATAAGTTTATCCTTGACATACAACATCACACTGCCACCCTCTCTGTCTGACCTATCTTTTTTGGAAGAGTTGGTAACCGGGAATCGTGAATTCACCTTCAAAATCTCAGTTTGAGGTTTTTACCCACGACTCCGTTATGGCTACTATTTCTGGTTCTTCCGTCGCTACGAGGCCACGAAGTTCAAGAAACTTGTTTTTAATCAACCTCGCATGAAACAGAACTTTTAAGGAGTCCTAAATGTAGAACTCCTTACGCTCTTTCGTTTCCCAGCATATTTCTTTGCGAGGGAGAACCCCTCTTTGTGACCTCTGAGAAGGTGGTTCCAGGAGTGACACGGGCGTACTGGCGTACGTCCGCCCTCACTCTGAGCCTGACACTCCTTTGGGTCCGATCCACGACATCCTGTATCATGTTGCATAGTGCAGCCTTTCCTTTAAACGAAAGATGCACTCCATCCCTTTGGTAGAGATCGTTTCTACCATAAAAGGGGCGGTACGGGTCCACAAAAAAGACCCCCTCCGCTGTATACAAATCTGCCAGGCGTCAGTTTAATAAGATGTTCCTCGAGTACGCTATCAGGGTTGGACCTCTTCTTGGGAGCATCCCGCCCACAACATGTCTACGGGTTTTTAACCCAGAGCCGTCCGCGGCTCCCATGACCGTGTGTATAATATTTCCTTCCTGACCTATCTTACCTCATTTGAGGTAGAGGTCGTTGCCAATTACCATCAGGGCAACGACTGAGTTCTCAGAAATCTGAGATTTCTCTGCCTATACATACACCGATTCGGTGGTTTTCCCGTCCTGGCAGGCATCTTACCTTTACACTGGTTAAATTCGGGCGGCTAACAGTGGTTGCAGACTCCATGCAGAGGAAAGAGTTTTCCCTTTGGGAACTGACTTGTCCGTTTCCTCTTTAATCTCCATATTTTTCTTCCTTTTCTTCCTTTTTGTTTTTTTTCCTATCTTCCTCTGGTTTCATTTCTATTTCTTTTTTCATTCTTTTCTCTTTCGTTTCTTCCTCTTTCTTTTCTTCTTTTTGGCCTTTAGAGTCAGTCCCGCAGCAGCTGACTCTAGTTCCGGGTCGTTTGAAGGCTGGCGTGGCACTGCCGATGCAGTTCTCGCTTCTTGGGCGAGGGTCTCATCGGAGGATCCACCCACGTCAGTGGGAGATAAATCATAAACCCACTGGACCTTTAGTCTTAAGGACAACTCGACGATCCTGTCACGAGACGGCAAAGCTGACGCGCGTGTTTAGACTCTATGCTCTGCAGCTTTCTCTCCAGTTCTTTGGATTTTTCCGCAGATGATCTATATAGATCCTTGAGCTCTTGTACTTCTTATTTAAGGATACAGTCAGTGCAGACACTTGCCGGGTGGTATTTGGAGTAATACACCTCTGGAAAGTCCACGCACCACTTGTCCTTTTTGCAGACGTTTCGGATCTTTCAGAAGGCACGCTCCTTTTCACTGCTGTTCGTCCGACCGAGTCGTTCAAGCCCGGCGTGCCGTTGCTCTCAACCAAACAGCACTGACAGCCTCCGAATGGAGCTTTTTGATTTCACACCAGTTAAACAGCGCAACATGCCCCGTATTGAACTCCTACGAGTTACCTTTACGACGCCAAGATCTTGGAGTAGCATTCACTGGATATCCCGCTACACCAAGAGACTCGACCCAAGGCTTTTTATTGGCCTGGCAGCCAACTTGGGAACAAAGGGCTGTCACTTGGGACCGATGCTACCAGGGGAACCCGTCAACGGCCACTGGGAATGGTCTATAATCACGCACCAGAGAAGGGGTTATCAGGGCACTGCCCTCATCCCATTCATTGTGCCTCAACGCCTAGGACACCTCAGGTCCTAGTCTCTCACAACAAGTGAGCGTCGATTGGCGTTGTTTAGAGAGGTTTTAAATCCTCTCTTCTGATGCATGAGGTAGCTGCCAGGTCCTTATAAGTAGATAGAGGGAAAAATGGTAAGAGTGACACGATAGGAGTAGGTTTTTATGTTTGTTTTTCTTTTTGTATAATAAGTTAAATAGATAGGATATAAGTGAAAAAGGGGAAAGATTGAGTGGAAAAAGGAAGGATGCACAAATCGACCGGGGATAAGCCCTACCAGGGGTACCCAGAAAAAAAGGTACCCTCGCCGACATAGCTCAAAAAGTCAAAGGTACACACAAGTTCTCTTCCTGCGACAAGGGGGCGTTATCTCTTCCTCTACTTTCTCAAGAGAAAGAGAGAGGAAGGCGATAGGTGGAAATTATGAAAGATTATTCAAATATAAATATGATTAATTACATTGGCGTAAATTTGAGGGCGGCTGAGGAAAGAGATATAGAGGCTAAGATGCTAATAAGTGTTGGCGATTATGCTATATACTGGGTTTAATTGTTTTGCTGTGTGATTTAAAAAATGTTTAGAGAATAGTACCTGACGAATGAAATGATGCATTAATAGTTCTCTTGTATAGGGGTAAAAAAGTCAAAGATGATTACATAAACTGTAGAGAGTGAGATGTATTTTGAGTGCTGTAGGAAATGTACATGGAAAAATTTGTTCCAGACAATGACTAGAAGGAGAATGCAACTGATTTTTGTATGAACCTTATTAAAGATGAAGTTGCGCGACATCTTGCCAAAAGTGTTATCTTCCACACTATATTAAAATATAAATGTACACATAAGTTTAACTTAAATTTCCTACAATACATTTACGTTAAAATAAATACGAGTTCAAGTTATTAAAATCAATGAAAACTATTTTTATATAGTATAATGGCACCGTTACTATAAAAAAAAACAGGTTAAATGTCAAAGTAAGAGCAATATTTAGAATTATTTTGGGTGGTGGATTTGAGGGAGGCCCCAATCAGTTATAAATAATTTCTCTTCTATAACCAATTGAACAATAGAAAAATCTTTTTTCTCCACTTTTCATCCAGCTTTATAAGAATTCCGCTATCACATAAAAATCTTCATATTGTTTTTATGTTTTGGACTTTTTATTCCAAGTAGAATGGCACTGAGGAAATTTCACAGAGAGAATGCAATGGGAAGGTGCGTTAGTTCGCTACAAATAATATTTACATTTCCTTTGAAGAAGAAACACATATCTATTCATAACTAATAAGCGAAAAAGAAACTAAAAAGCTCTCCTACAGGGTTTCGAGTAAGATATTCAAATTGTTTTTCACTCAATATTTTTAAATGAGCATTCATTTCAACTCTGAAAGTTGCACCATTTTCTCGCTTCAAAATTCCACAACAGTTTGACCAATTTGATAGAAAAACCATACTTCTATGTACAATTTTGTACATGTGAGCATATCTAAGATGGTATGGTACACTTTCAGTTTACAGCGCTTCAAATACTCCCACCGGTAGCCTTATCAATATAGATGGTATTAAAGTACGTCTGGAGTTAATATTCTCAAAGGACTCAAACAAGGGTTGTTTACCCTTGGAACACATACCGAGGCAATAAAAGCTTCTTTCTTTTATTTGAGTATTGATTCACTTTTTTTAGATCAAAGTCTATATACTTAAGAAGATTGAACCTTAGACGGTGCATCTCTCGATTGTGTATACGAAATATAGGGCCTAAAATGAAGTTAAATAACTTTTAAAGTTTTGAGTAGACATAGAAAATATCTTTGTATATCATTCAACAAACCCAAATTTTCTTGTGATGTCATTTAATATAATTTGTGAATTATACCTTCATATTTCCTCCTATTACGATAAAAAGATTAAAGAAGTATGCTGAGTTTGTCTTGGTATTAAATATGACGTTATATCAGATCAATTGTCGAATAAGACTCGCAATTTAGTGCCTTAAGTTTGAATTATTTAATTTATAGCTTAATTAAGCATAAATGACTTTAAACGAAGTCTTCAATTCTTTCCATGCCATAAGTATTGTTTTGTCAGGGTAAAAGATTAGAATTTTTATTAAGGTAGGTCTCCTTATTTATTGGATGCCATCTTTATATTTTTTAAAGTTTATGAGTACCGAAATCATAGGACAACAAGCCTGTTATATAGAGAAAGTAATTATTGAGGTTATAACTTGGTCAAAATTTTGAGGTACTTCGCCTTAAAAATTTACTAGGATAATCTTTAATACTAACTTGCCTAACACTGAATAAATTATCAGTAAATAAGATAATAAATCAAGAATATAGCAAGCCTCTAGTATTGACAAGAAACTAATCAATTAATAAAGGTCCTTCACAATTTTTTGCCTCATTAACACGGCGAATAAAAATTATATGTTGCGCTTGCTAACATTGAATAAGGTGTTGGATTAATATGCTTTGGTACCAGTTCTATGCTCTGTGAAATTTAAGACAAAAATAAACCTATTTAATTACATACAAAGCTAATCACGAACAATCTCTCTCATCTACCTCCTTCATCCAAACATACTCCCCCATATTCACACTCTTTTCACACGAAACTGATAGATCACGAAGAAAAATAGCATAAATGGCAACAGCTACTGCATCGTATACACGAAGGCTATAGTTCTACCCTTTTGCGAAAATCACACTCAATGTTTTAACCCTACCACTCATTTGTATCGCAGGGAAGCACATATAGTGAGCATTTGGAATCTACCTTTTCTGTTTATTTTCTTAAATATTGTTTTCGTTGCATTTTGAGTTGCTTATTTGGTTGATGCTTTGTATCCTGATTTCATTTACCTCATTTCACTTGCGACCAGTTCTTTAAGTGAATTAGTTTATCAGATTTTATTACCAATGCCTACTTCGCCTAAATTATCAGGTCGTTGAATGATTAGGTTAGATATTGAATATATAATTTGAATTCCTTTGTTGTATAGGTCTGAGGTAGTGTCCTTTAGGTGGGACATAAGGGATGTTTTCAATTTTGTTTTTCAAATTAACTTTTATTTGCGATTCTATCTCATTTTCCTTGTCAGCTTTTGGTTTTATTTAAATATTTTAATGTTTCAAAGTATCACCTTATTCTCTCTTGCCTCCGTGACGATACAAGAGTGCACTGCCAATTAAGGACTAGTTCTAACTTAGCCCGTCATGGGGAAGGCAGGTTTGTACAATAGCACACTGTCAAACCAACCGTCATAGTTATCTCGGATAAGAGGCGAAGCTGTAACCTTTGCGGAAGAGTTCACTCTATTTATTAGGACCCAGCAAAGAGGGTCCCTCTTCATTTTCTCAAGGCAAGGAAAAAACAACCCGAGAAAGAACCCTGAAAATCATTTACTCGAACAGACATCGGCGTGATTTTTCTATCCTCCAGACGTCACAACGAAGATATCAGTCATAAATCCTTGGTTACGAGGAGACTCGGCACAAGAGATAAAAGTGGATAAACAATAAACATGGGAAAGCAGCACATAATTTAGTTCAATAGCCCAAAACTGGAAGACGCTGTTATGTTTGTAAGTTATTTTCCGAAAGAATGAAATCACAAAATAGGCAAATGAACACAGCCTGCTTGCATTCTATGCAAATATCTTACCAGATAAGATATAACGTGAAACATTCGTTTCTGTTCAGGTGAGATGTACTCGAAATCCTACGTTCTGGAGAAACAAATTACCAAGGAATGTATCTACAAAGAAAAAAGTGTTCTGAATATGCAAATCCAGAGCAGAGGGCTTACGTATGCAACAGACTTCCGAAAATATGTATAAGATACCGAAATGTACGTTGAAATCTAGCAATGTTATGCCCACTGAAGGAGAAAATCATCAGAGAGTAAAATGCAGACCTTAACCAAGAAAAGGGACAATAAAAGAACACCACCTACGTAGCAGCAACAGCAAACGACCAACGAAGTTTTAAACATCAAGTATAGTAGGCGGCCAGACCTTATTCTCTGTAAAATACTTGCTCACTTTATGAATATAGGAAATCTCAGATCGTTCACAAACACACTTAAAATTATGCTTGAGAAAAACGGCCTAAAACAAATGCGGTTTCCAGAGAACTCGCTGTCAAGTTAAATATACATATACATGGCACCGAACCAGGAAGAAACAAAACCTAGATCCGAACCTAGCAGGATACTGAGGAAAAATCTACATTTGGAGACAACAAAATATCAGAAAAACTGGAGAAGGAAAGGCAGAAAACGAACCATAATACACAGGTACCTGAAATCAAAATCAACAATGCATACACATGTCCCCTCCCAAAAGGAAACACGCAGGAGGAAAGGGTTGAAAGCTTGGTTAAAGGAAAAATAGAATGGCAATACAACACGTATATTGAGTAAACATAAGAACATAACGCGCTGAAGCAAGGAATGATCATAATCACTCCTGAATTCTTCCGCTATATAAATAATGACCAATTCAAGATAAAATGATTTGGTTGCACTCCAACACCGGCAAGAACAAAGAAAGTAAAAACATGAAAAGAGCAGAAGTAAACATAGAGAAGAAACAAAAACGACCACCAACATGAACATATTTGTAATAGAGCAAACTAAAAATTTCACTGTTCAACGTAAACGGTTAGAAATAAAAAAGAATAAACAAATCAAATATAATAAAGAAAGAAGACCCAGACATCATCATACTCACGAATACGGAATATATATAGAACAAAAAACAATAAAGATACCAATTTATAACGTAATAATTACAAACCATACCCATACCAGTTATAACGGTGCAATGAGTAGGAAAAAGGGAACAATTCACACCGAAGTCATTGACATAAACATATAAATGACTACAGGACCTAGTAGTAGCCGTAGCATATTAATAACCAAGTCGACCGTATCTTTGCATCTCTAATTTTATTAGAATATTTCGACGCCCAGTATCAACTATAATGTGCGGCGATCTCAACATTAGGTGGAAACAACCTGGATAAACATCCATACCTAGTGGAGCAGGAAGAACATGAAGACTGCTAATGCGAAACAATCGAGTCCACAGAGAAGGAGTAAACTTCCCAATGTTTCTCCCAAATCGATCACCAACTACCCCCGACATAATTCTTATGAACTCCCATTTCAACCCCAACCTGCACATTGAACTCTAAAAACGGAAACTTATGCAAGCTGCAAATATTTGTTTCTCAATTCGGCTTTCAGACTCTAACTTCTTACATTTCATACATAAGAGACCTGCTCAATCGAAAGAGAAGAGTATGTTATACATAAAACAAGCAGATGGTATCACACAGATCATTAGAACTGATAGAAAAAGGCCAAGAGATATAGCACAAAAGATTATGAAAGAAGGAACAAAATAAAAACGAACAACAAGAAGTTCGTGTTAATTTCTTTAAACCGTATGAAAACGGCTGCAGTAATTTTTTTTTTTTTTTTTTATAGAGCCCATCTGGCAACTACCCACTTGGGCATAAGTCGCCGAAAAACACGACAGCCTAGAATTAGGCTACTTTAAAGTTAAAATATGAAAACTTAACAATCAATATAAATTGGAAAAACTTAACAATCGAAGCAATCTCCGGCAGCGGGGGGAGGTCCCCCTCACCCCGGTGCAGGAGAGTGCAACCTAAAACAAAACAATAACAAAAAAAGGAACCTTAAATAAAGGGGAGAAAGCCGGCCTCCCCCAAAAAGTCAATAAGTCCACCAGTCATGGTGCACGCACTCGTCCCGAGTACAAGGGACAGGCGGTAGCGACCCCGCCCATCCCGGTACCGAGACAGGTATCGTGCGCGAAGATCACCCAGACTGGGACATTCGACAAGAATATGCCGAACAGTCTGGGGGACGACGCAGTCGTTGCAATAGGGCACATGCGAGCGCTCCACCAAGTAACGATGCGTCACACGAGTGTGTCCGATTCGAAGACGACAGAAAGCAACCTGAAGCCGCCGCGGCATTGGGGGATAGGTCCATGGGAACAGTCGCGGCGCAATGGCACGCAACTTTAAGTTCCCCTCGACCGTCTCCCATCTTCTTTGCCAAGCAGTCCGAAGAGCTGCCCGTATTCCTGCCATGTAGTCGGTGTGAGGAAGAGCGAAACGCTGGTCCGGTCGCAGAGTCCTCGCGGACTCTTTGGCGCCCTCATCGGCGCGCTCATTCCCCGCAATTCCTACATGTCCAGGAACCCAGCAGAAGATAATCTCGACATCTGCCCGGCTCGCCAAAACCGTGGCGTCACGGATTTCGCGAACCAGGGGATGCGGAGATTCCAATGCCCCGAGAGCACTCAGGGCGCTTTGTGAGTCGCTATAAATCACAATCCGGTCTCCGAACCGGGCACGTCGCGTAATCTCCCGTACCGAGTGGTGTATTGCCACCAGCTCGGCCGTGAAGACAGACGCAGCGCCTGGTAGAGCCCCGCTGACTTCAAACAGAGGGGATACGGCGTGGAAGCCGACCCCCTCTTGGGACTTGGAGCCATCCGTATACACTGGCACGGTACCAGCGTGACACGATGTGTGCTCCAAAAAGATCGAACGCAATACTCCCGGCGCAGTACAAGCTTTGGGAGCAGAGGCGTGGCGACAAAAAGCCAAATGTGGTACCCTCCAGGGTGGCGTCCTGGGCAGAACCAGGGGCGCCACCGGCCCGAGAGCTATATCTACCTCTCGAAGGAGTTTCCTGGCCCTAAACCCAAAGGGCTTAGGGTATGACTGGCGTCTCTCGGCGGCATAGGCACCATCGAGATCAGCTGCGGATGCAGTGAGAGCTGTTGGCGACTGGGGGAGGCGCCGGGCTCGCGCGTACAGGCGAGTGATGCACTGCACGCGGCGCAGAGCGAGTGGCATCTCCCCAGCATCGACCAACAGGCTCTCAATGGGGGAAGTGCGGAAGGCACCGGTCGCAAGGCGAAGGCCGGTGTGGTGGATCGAATCCACCTTTCGCAATAAACGCTCGGCTGCGGATGCATAAAACTCGCATCCGTAGTCGAGCTTCGAGCGAACAAAGGATCGATAAAAAAGTAAGGCGGTAGCCCTATCAGCGCCCCAAGCGCTGAACGTCACGGAACGGAGAATGTCCATGGCGCGGGTACAAGAGACCCTAAGGCTGCGAATGTGAGCCTCCCAGGTGAGGCGTCGGTCGAATACAAGACCAAGGAAACGGTGCGACTCAACCACATCCAGGCGCACCCCATTAAGAAACAAATCTGGGTCGGGGTAAAGCCGTGGATGGCGGCAGAAGTGCACCACCTTAGTCTTGGCCAAAGAAAACCGAAACCTGTGCGCTTCGGCATAGCGAGAGACGCGGTTCAATGCCTGTTGGAGTCGGCGCTCCAGAGTTGGCATCTGGGCCGCGCCAAAAGAGATCGAAAGGTCGTCCACGTAGAGCGTAGCGAGAACATCTTCCGGCAGCACCGAGGTGATGCCGTTGATGCTCAGGGCAAAGAGTGTGACACTGAGGACACTTCCCTGCGGGACACCCTCTTCCTGCTCCTTTGGGCCGGAGAGGGCTCCCCCCACCCGTACGCGGAATCGACGATCTCGCAAAAATTCAGATATAAACATTGGGAGGCGTCCCCTCGCCCCCATCGTGTGGAGAGTCTCCATGATACCGTATCGCCATGCGGTATCATAGGCTTTCTCCAGATCAAAAAACACCGTGGCGTAGTGCTGTCTACGAAGGAAAGCCTCGCAGACGGCATTTTCCAGTCGGAGCAGAGCATCCGACGTGGAGTGGAACTTACGGAAGCCGCACTGTGCAGAAGACAGATGGCCTCCGCTGTCCAGGAAATAGGCTAATCTAACATTTACCAATTTCTCCATCAACTTGCACACGCAAGAGGTTAGAGAGATTGGGCGGAAACCGGTCGGAGTAGAGTGATCTCTCCCCGGCTTGCGAAAGGCGAGCACAGTAGCGATTCGCCAGGAGTCTGGGAGGAGACCTTCTACCCAGATCCTGTTGAACAAATCTAATAGAAAGGCCATGCCTCGCTCACCCAGGTGTCGAAGCATGGCGTACGGGACATCGTCCGGACCATGGGCGGTGTCCGCGCACGAAGCGAGAGCGGAACGCAACTCACTCACAGTAAACTTGTCGTTGAAGGGTTCTCCGCCTCTGGAGGTAAAGTCCAGCCGGCGGCCTTCCGCGACATCACGACGTGCATTGAATGCTGGCGGAGCAGCATCACGGCTAGAGAATGCGGAAAAAGCGGTCGCTAAGGATTCCGCCACGGACGCGGGGTCCGAGATTGCGGTCCCATTCTCCTGGAGAACGGGAGGGGGGTCCTGCGAGAACTTGCCCCGAATCCTTTTGACTCGCTTCCACACCTCAGCTAAAGGAGTCTTCCCGTTAAGTGAAGACACGTATGCCCGCCAAGAAGAGCGGCGGGCGTGCTTCGAAATATACCGGAACCTAGCCCTAGCCCGACGAAATTCAGCGACGGTGAAATCGTTCGGGCGGCGCTTATAGCGCATGTAGGCATAACGCTTCTGTTTGAGGGCCGTCTCACACTCGGCCGACCACCATGGGAGTGGTCGGCGTGCAAAACGGCCAGACGTCCTAGGAATAGTAGTCAGGCCCACGGCGATGAGGTTGCCGGAGAAGAACTCAACGGCCTCATCTACCGACCTAAACTCCTTGACTGAGATAGAGAATTCAGTCATTTCCTGAAATGCAGGCCACCGCGCCCGCGCCAAGCACCACCGAGGTGGTCTCTCAGGCGGCAGTTGCCCTGAAAATGATATTTGAATGGGAAAGTGATCACTACCATGGAGGTCATCGACCACCCCCCAATCAAAATCAGGCTGTGCATCCGAAGAGCACAAAGATAGGTCAAGGCAAGAAAATGAAGCGGTTCTCGGACAGTGATGCGTAAACTCATCCACGTTTAGGACACCCATCTCAAGCTCTTCGATCAGATCGGCAAGGACTTGTCCCCTGGGATTTATGGTGTAATCTCCCCAGAGAGGATGCCTGCCGTTCAGATCTCCAAGCAAGAGATAGGGCCTCGGCAACCGTGCCACGACGCGGCGAAAGTCCCCCGCGTCGAAGTCAGCTGACGGTGGAATGTACGCAGAAATGATAGTATACCTCCTATCCAGGTGCAGCTGCACAGCCACTGCCTGAAAGGAGGTATCTAAAGAGAAAGGAAGAACGGAGACATCATGCCGGGTGTAAACCACGCATCCCCCAGCCCGGCCGTCCCGCGGTGGTTGGGTCGCAAGACCCTTATACCCCGGGAGGGCAGGCAGGGGGCACGCGCCTAGCATGGTCTCCTGCAAAAAAATAGCTAACGGGGAACGGGATGAGGCGAGCCTCCGCAGCTCCTCCCAGTTGGCCCGGAGTCCACGGCAATTCCATTGAAGGAATATGCCCTCCAGGCCTAGCTCGGAGGAGACGCGGGGGCCCTCCTCGAATTGAAGACCCTCACGGGAATGGCCGTACGCTTCCCGGGGGCAGAACCCCGGGCGCTGTTGGCCGGACAAAGCGCTGAAGGCGCTGTCGCCTTCGAGGACTTATTGGGGGAGGTTGGGCTCGCCATGCGAGTCTTTTCCTCCCTCCGCCTCGAAACTTTAGGCGGGCGTTGCGGCTTCGGAGGCGGGGGGCCCTCTTTTCGAGGAACCACCGTCTCCGAGCCACTCGCTCCACCTCGGGGCGTGGGCAAAGGGGCCGAAGCTCCTTTGTTGCTGTCCTCCTTTCGGGGAACAGCTTTAGGAACCCCGGAAGATGGCCTAGCGACCATCTTCTGGGGTGTTGCCTCCTGTGAGTCTAACGACTCGGTGGAGGCGCGTGGCCGTTTCGCTTTACGCGAAACGGTCACGCTGGGGGAAGAGGGGGGAGCCCTGGTTTTAGCCGGGGCAGGGTATGAACCCTTTTTGCCGCCAGCTTTACCAGGGGAGCGCCCAGGTTGGGTAGAGCCCACAGAAGGGCTCCGAATGGGCGCGGAAACAACCGTGCTCGTTGGCCTGGATGGGCCAGGAGCAGAGGGTGCCTTTCTAACTATTGAGGCATATGACGTCCCAGGCAGAGCCGGGCGCGCCAGGACCAAGTCCTTTGCCTCGCGGAATGAGAGTCGATCCTGGGCCTGAACGGCCAGGATTTCTTTCTCAAGGAGATATGCACCACATTGCTTCGAAGAAGCAGGGTGCGGCTCTCCGCAATTGACACACTTGGCCACACACGATTTGGACTTATCGTGTGCGACCTTGGAGCAATTTACACAGACTTCGAGGGACCCCGATTTTGCACGTCTACATGATCGATTCGTATGGCCGAAGCGGTGGCAGTAATAGCACCGCCGCGGCAGTGGCACGAATGCCTTCACGCGGTAGCGGTACCAACCGGCACGCACCGACTCAGGGAGCTTGTCACAGTCGAACGTGACGAAGAGTGTAGGGGTGGGTCTCGAGGCCCCTCCCTGTTTTCTCATCACACGTTCGACCTTGACCGCCCCATGGTCGGCCAGCTCTAGGGTGATGTCCTCAATGGAGTAGTCAACGAGTTCCCTCGCATAAACTACTCCTTTCACAAAGTTCATGGTAGAGTGCGGCGTCACACTCACCGGGGTGCCATGAAGTGTCCGAAGAGCACTTATCTTGGCCGCCTCGGCGGGATTCGCCGCATTCGCCAGAAGGCTCCCGTCCGAGAAACGGGTTACCTTCGGCTCTCTACCAATTGCACTAGCTAATCCTCTCCTCTGATGGATCATGTTGCCCTTGGACAACATGGTGCCATCAGTGGAGCGAATAACGAGGAAGCGTTTGAAACCAGCGGGCTCGAAAACGCCAGGTAACCTCTGAATCAGGGGCCCCGATGTCATCGAGGCTCCGCCCTGTGCATTCTTGGTCTTAGTCGTAGTCAGGGGCTCCGCACACGAGGGGGTAGAGGGGCCGGATGTGCCGATCTTGGCTTGGTCGCCTACCAAAGTGGTAGCAGACCTATCCGTCCCCGCAGCCCCCGCGGATGGAGAGGAGCCCCGAGTCTTCTTCGTCTTTTGAGTCTTTTTAGTCTTTTTCTTTTTAGGAGAGGAGGGCGGGGAATGAACCCGCTTTTCACCTCCGCCGGCAGAAGTCCCCTAGGCCAGATGGACCAGCCTCAGCCAGGTCCCTCTCCGAAATGGAGAAGGTCCTGGTTGTCGTAGGGGCACCTGTCGGAGGAGATCCCTCCCCTCCTTCTACTGCCTCGGAGCCCTCAGCCATTTGAGGAGGACCTTGCATAGGGGCGGATTCGGGTTCGGTGCTTGGCGCCGAGCCCGAATTCCCCCCCATGGAAGGCCCTACCGTCTGGGGCTGGGTCTCCTCAAGGACCATGTCTATCACAGGAGGGGCCTCCAGTTGGCCATCCCCTCCCAGAACATCGCAGGTCCCCTTGGCAGTATTGTCACTAGTCAGGTGGTGTGGGGAGGCACAGGCCTTGACCCCAGCAAGGTTCAAAATTCTTGCCAGCAGGTCTTTTGAGGGAAGCGACCGAAGGGGCCTGGCTTCCCTCTCCCCCCTAAGGGGGTTTGCCCTACCGAGCCGCTTGCACGAGGGGCGGTCGGCAATGGGCTGCCTGCTGGCTTTCTTGGCAGTCCCCTTAGAAAGCAAAGGAGGGACTGCCGCTGGAGATAGGGAGGTGCCCGAAAGCACCTCCAGAGAAGGGGGTGAGGGGGAGTCCCCTACACCCGTAGGCGTAGGAGAGGAGTAATCCTCCTCTCCGGTTAAAGAATTATGGAGGGTCCCTTGCGCAAGCACAAGGGGGGGGACCTCCATTTTCTCGGTGGAGCTGCCCGAGGGCGGCTCCGTAGATGTTTTTGGGGAAGTTGGGGGTTGGGGTTTTTGTTTTTTTTCATACATGGGCATGGTGACCCTCTTTTGATTACGGGACGCAATAGCTCATCACCTCTCGCAGTTGCCCGCACTGCGAGAGGTGCTTACAAGCCCGGCAGAGCCAGGCGCCGCCATTCGGGACCACCCCTCCCGCCTGGTGGCCTGGCAGTCCTTCGGCATGGCGGCTCCACCTTGGACACGGCGTAAAAAATATAGGTTGTGAAGAGGAGAGGAAAAGGGATGTGAGGAAGATGTGGGTGGGGATGAAGCAGGTTGTTAAAAAAACCCCATCCCGAACCGGAGCTGAGGGGTTAGGGAACAATGTCTCCCCCCCCCCTCAGCCCCGATCCGGGGTGGTTGGCTTGAGAAGAAGGTCAGCATTCTACCCTGTGAAATTAGAGGCTGACCAGAGAAAGTTGTGGGAGAGGTTGTATGAAAAGCGACGAGGTAGGGGAGAAATCGGGCTATCTGAAGGAAGGAAGAGAGGCTAAGCTGGGGCCGGACGGAGCGCTGGATCCCGTCAGCACGGCGGCCAGGATGGCAAATCGCCGCGCCCCTTACGGGGACGGCTGCAGTAAAATTAGATGGGGCGGCATATCTTTATACCACAGAAGGACGAGTGCTAGAACTCAACCTGACTAAAAAGCGATATATCTCTAACTTACCCCAAAATGTTTCCGTAGCAAAAACCACGCTAACAGTGCTTCACATATTTAAAAACCTGTCCAGCGTAAACAAGAGAAAGATTTACATAGCCCTCGTCCGTCACAAGATGTTATAGCAAATAATCCAAACAGAAACTCTGAGGCATACACAGAAAAAAGAGCCCAGAGAATTCATAACTGGGCTACTAGATTTATCTCAAATAAAAGAAGAAATTATCTACTTACATGAATAGACTTGCACTCAAAAACAACAACAATAAAACCATTTAACCAATCAGTACACTAGCGTGGGACAAGCATATAGAAAAGGTTAAATGAAGCTACCACAAGAAGAAATCAACAAAATTGCCTCACTTGACCAGACAATCCGTCAAACCCGATAGAGGCAACGAGGTGACGAAAGCAGAAAAAAACAGCGTAATATTAATCAGATGTTCCGATAAAATAACCCGAAAAAGTAAAACAAAATAAAGAAAAAATAATAACCGAAATAGAGGACTGAAAAGACAAAAGAATGATAAGAAACCAGATAAGGAAAAAAAGAATTCGTAAAAACATAAGCAAAGTTTGCGAGAAAAAACACAAATAAGACAAACAAATGATACATTTGTTATAATTTGCTTAAATGAGCAAATGATAACAAATCCTCTAATGCTACAGATACAATAAAATACTCATCAAACGAAGCAAGCAAAAAAAACAAAAGCGTTTGCCAGGTAACCGGGTACAAATCATTATCATCATCATCCAAATCACCGTCATAATCTCCTTCTGTCTTCATCCATATCAGAAACATTACGCAATACATATATACACAATATTTTCTACACATCCTATCTTACTCTTCCCAACATTCCCTCTTTTGCTATCTCAACATAGCTACTTAGAACGACACACTCAGAAAAGAGGAGCACGTCCGCGGCATTCATTTTTACTCGTCCTCCATCGCAAATTTCCCTGAATTCTAACCCCGCCTCCCTTAAACCTTTTCTCTCGTGAATTCCCTCAGGAATACTCTAAGATAGTAAAGAGCTTCACATACCTAAACTCTTTAGTTTTCTTCACAGCATACGAGTGATCTGGTAAAAATACACGTAATTAACAGGGTGTTAATGAGTTCTTGGCCTAACATAGAAGGAGGGAGACAGGAGACCGTCGCAAATGGATCCCGTTCATACATGTTTCAACAGATAATCCACGGGCTAGCATCCTCCAAGCGCATTTTGTTCAGTTCAAGGCTGAATTTTCCTAAGATAGGATGGTGCCTTCCGGCAAAATGAGTGAAGTTGAATAGCGGGCTGTGGTAAAGTTAGCCGTCATTCAAGGGAAAGCACCACAGGTGATCATGAAGAGTTGAATAAAACACTAGGGAAAAATGCCCTAGCTTATTCTATTGTAAAACGGTGGGCTGCTCTCTTCCAGCAGGGTCTTGACTCGTGTGAGTATTACCCTCGAAGTGTTGTTCCGTTAAATACATTCACCAGTGAAACTGTATCCATAGTGGAGAGCATGGCCATGTATAATCGCCGAATAACATTACGATACATTGCTTCTCAACTGGGGATAAAAAATAAATCAATTGGTACCATCTTGCACGATGACCTCAACCTGTCCAAGGTGACTTTCCTATGGGTCCCAAGAATGCTGACGCCTGAACAAAATAAGAAACGGATAATGATTTTAACGGAGATGTTGACTGCTGATAGCGGAACTGGAGTAACTCATGGCCCGAACCATAACCCAGGAGGAAAAGTGGGTTCCTTACTTCAATTCGAAAACTAAGGACGAATTTAAGCAATGGTAGCATTCCTCCTATCCAACAACACCGAAGTTCAAGGTCATCAATTCATCCTGGAAAGTCATGCTGACAGTGTTCTGGGACCCTGAAGGGATCCTGCTCATGGACTTGTTGGATTCTGGCCGCACCATCAACTGAGTATACTATGCAGATCTAATTGGGAGGCTTCATGACGCTGTACTTTAGAAACGCCGAAGGAAATTGACCCGAGGTGTTCTTCTCTTGAAGAACAATGTACCTGAATACAAGAGCATGGTGGCAATGAACTAATTGGTGTGCTACGGCTTAGAATTCTTGCCTAATCCACCTTATTCCCTCGATTTGGCACCCTCAGATTATCATCTCTTTCCAAGCATGAAGAAGCAGCTGCGGGGTATCTCTTTCGCTGATGACTAAGAGACCAATGAGAAGTCCATGTATGTTTTGGATGGATTTAAACCATTATTGTTCAGGGACAGATTTTCGCAACTGAAGAAGAAACTAGAGTAATGCATCTATTTTAAAGGCAATTACGTTGAGAAATAAATAAAATTATTTGAGTGAACCTTCTGGTTTAGGCCGAGAACTTATTGACTGGCAATAATATTTTTACGCGTCAGTTTAATCCAACTACTCGTATTTTTTAACTCGTTTTTTTTATTTTTTGCCTAGAAATATTTACCTAGCTATTAACAATTCCAAAGAGTTTCTTAATTTCCTTTGTACAAAAATAAAAAGTTTAAACAGTTTAGTCTCCTAATTGAAATCCCCGTTGGACAGTATTTCTAATTCCATTCACGAATAGAAACATGACAGCTCTTAGCATGCCAGATTTAACTGTTCGGAATATAACATTCTTCTTACTGAAATCGAGCAAAGCTTCAATTTCAAAGACGTTGTTTTAAGTCAGATGACGGTACTCGATTTCCATGGATATTGAGAAAGTTTATTCAAGGTGCTTTCTAGTATAGGCGGCCAAATATTCAGGGTTGAATTGAGGACACTTAGCGCTGTTATGACTATTCCTCCAGCTCGGTTATTCATCTTTGGATTGCATTGCAAAGACGAATCCAGAGCTGATAAATTATCTGCAAACAAAGGCTGAAGCGTAGAGCTTATTCAACGTCATCAGATTGGTTGCGGCTAGAATGCTAGAATACAGCAGCGCCTCGCTTTAGTATTGAACCTCCTGCATATCGAAATTTGGAACGAGATTCATTCTCATTGTTACGGTGATCTAATATATTTAGTAATAATTACAATATGAAATAATAAGAGTAAAAGATTTTATTACAAATTGGAACCACAAGTTGGTAACCTCATGAAAAAAACTACAAATCTCAGGTAAATGGAGATAGGTTTTATGCTTATCAAAAATATATATTTAAGCTCTCAGCAAGTTCATGCTTCTTAACTTCCAAATAGTTTCATTCACCGAATATACATTATTCTCGCCAGAAAGATTGGTGCATTTCAAGTAGCATTGTGGATTGTATGAAATAAATATAAATGAAAGCAAACGAGTATGATAAGAAATTACGTTCTATCTCTAAATTATAACCATGGTTGCTGTCAGATGGAGATTTCAATGCAGTATTAGTTGCCTGAATGGTCTCTAGTCGAGTTAAGTACCTCTTATCTTTTATCTTCCTTTGTAAGTCAGGCATCTCTGAGTAAAAAGAAGAAGAGGAAATTGAGGTCTAAATAACATAAATGGATGGAAGAGTCTGCCTAAGCTCCTTTCACTACTCTAATGTTTAACACCTGACAGAGAGGAGTCTAGTGTTGTTCGTCACTAGACAAAGTGGAGAAATTTCCTACAGTAATATCCAAAACCTGTCTACTAATGATAAATTGGGCATAGCAAGTGAAGTATATTTGATAGCACATTACTAAACATTCTTTATCGCTCACCTCAAATCTACTCTACAGCAAAATAAAAAAAAATTATTAATTCGTTAAAATCGAAACTTAGCCTTCAAACCTTTCCAAACATTTACTACGCCTTAAGACCGCATATGAGGCATAGTAACTACACATATCACCTTTCCTATACTAGACATCAAATGCCATATGATAATTGATGACAAAATTCACACTGCTACCATTGGAAAAGTTTCATGCAACACATATTCTTATGAAAAATCTAAAACCTTAATACTCAACTCCTTATCAACTAAGCCTGTCAAAACTACTTGGTATAGCTTGTGTTCGAAAAAAAAACTAGACCTTTCAAAAGATTGATAAACTTTTTAAATACTTTTTGGAGGTGATTATCAACGACGAGGGTGAGTTGATTTGGTTTTAGAGTGATCTAGAAAGATCTGATTTTGAAACGGGATCGCTAATTTACATTATTTATGGGGAAATTTGCCGATATTTTGCCTCTATTACCAAATAATGATCGAGTCACCTTACAGATAATAGAAAGGGGTAGGCACATATGACAGCTATGTATTATATTTAAAAAACCAGCTTCAAAACTCCCAGTTACCAGAGCCATTTTAAATCCAGCAAAATTTACGACTAGATCTACAAAAGTCACAACAAG
This sequence comes from Ceratothoa steindachneri, assembly GCA_963969495.1. Classification (NCBI taxonomy): domain Eukaryota; kingdom Metazoa; phylum Arthropoda; class Malacostraca; order Isopoda; family Cymothoidae; genus Ceratothoa; species Ceratothoa steindachneri. Next base: position 47,490,497 of record OZ018320.1, read on the forward strand.
GAAACCCCAAAATACTCAGAGAACGTATATTCTCGCCACTTGATTTTCATTTAAAAATATTGTGATCTCACAGATCTTCAATTTGACTGAACAATTATTTTGGTGATATTGGCAAAAGAAAGTAAATTAGCGATCCCGTTTCAAAATCCGATCTTTCTAGATCACTCTAAAACAAAATCAACTCACTCTCGGTGTAGATAATCACCTCCCCAAAAATATTTTAAAAAGTTGTGTTTATTTTGAGAGGTCTTGTAAACAATCAAACAGACAAACCTATACGCGTGGCGACATTATCTCAGCCAAACTCTGATGGTGGAGATAATCAGATAAAAAACACCAAATTCCTTCAAAATATAAATTCCCAAGATGAATGGCATCCTAATTATGAAAAATAATACCGTAAAACTATTAAACCAGAACTTAATATAAAAACTCTTGATTTCTACACAAAATGTACAAAGGATCTATTCACCTGCTACACATGAAGCTTCAAAATCAAGACTAAGCGAGGCCAACCCGCTGTTACACTTTCTCAATAATTTTACTCTATTTCTAACTAACATAATCTCCTTTCTCACACTCCAATGATTTTTGAGTTGGTTAAATCAAGTCTCGCCTAAATAAACCCAATTCTCCGCCAAATGTAGAATCCACATATCCGGTGATCGAAACTATTGCTCTTGGTGTCAGATTGGGTATAATTCAGTGTCTACTTGCGCCTTCACCTCTTACATTGGTAAGTAGATAACCTAAAAAGTGAAACAAATAAAGTTTCGCTCCATTTTCAAAGGAAGTGGCAGGAATAGCCTGGGTTAAGAGGCTGTAACTGAAATCTTGCAGTTTGTTTGGGCTCCTGGTTCAAGGCACGCATAGGTGGAAATTCGGTAAATATCTTCCAGTAGTTTTATCTTCTCACCTCTTCGCGACTGTATTTACTGATCTTTTTTAACAAACTTTCTGGCAGATATATTATTTGGTGTTAGTTTCTGAGTTTGAAATAAGTAAACATAAAAAACTATTGTTCCCTTTCCACACAAGCGCACATTCTCGATGCAAAGTCCTATCTCACCGAGAGATTACATTGATAAATTCTCCTTAAATAATAATGCGACCGCCTCTGATATTATCACCATTGGTTCGAGGCTCAGCAGTAGTGTTGTTGGTCTCACCCAAATCTCGCGCGCTGCCTGAGAATTAGGTAGGACAAGACTGCACTCACACATGCACACATAATAATTATAATAATTTAGGGAGTCATGATTGTAGCGCGCACGCACTGACACACATTCAAACTCACACAATAATATTTCTATAATAAAAATTGAAGGCCATCATCATCCCATGTTGCACACGGAAACACACAATTCACAGATGAACACATAATATTAAGAATAATAATTCGTTCATGTCCTGAACACACACCCGAGCAACCTAATTATAATAATAATAAGAGTAAGAATTATAATAGCAACCAGCTAAGATTCAATATAGTGGTCTAGTAGCCTCGCCTTCACACCATCGCCCCTCGAAACTAGCTAAGAATATAAATAAATGTACACACGGTCCACGCACACGTTCAAAATAACTCACATTCTCCAGTATAATAACATGGCTTATATCTACAGAAAGTACTCTTTGCTTTTGGACCAATAGTAATCATAGTAGTTACTGGCGCCTCACTAATAATTAAATCCATTCCTCCTCAGTCGAAGAAATATAGACAAAGTTGGGAAGGAAAACTGAACAAATCTTGTCTTTGGTTAGAATTAATAAAAATTTTCTTGATCATATTCAAGATGAAACGAATTACTATTACAGATTGAATACAGCATAGTGGATGTTTTAGTTTTCCTACACAGTAAAAAATACTTGCCTATTAATATGCCGTTGGAAGATTGATTTGATAAATTCTTTGCAAAAAAACAACTAAATGAAATTTGATTAGTTATTTAATTTTCATAACTGCCTTTCTTTCAAAAATCAATACAGGAATATGCGAGTTTTTTTAACATCCATCTAAATTCACTCAGGTGTGTTTATATCTTTTCTCTATTTTGATTGTTTTAGCTACAGCTCATTCTATAATTATTAAGAGCGACCATGGTTCTTTGAACCCAAATTACGAGGGTCGGTCAATAGGTTTTGCAATTCAGATATAAGGAAACGAGATATGAGGAAACGTGTTTTATTATTTTTCAATATAACTGCCCTTGACTTCAATGCACTTGCGCCACTTGTCCCTGAGGCTTCGAATTCCCGACAACCAGAAATCTCCCGACTGCTTTTCAATCCACTCTTGGCGGCGAGCTGGAAATCTTCATCGTCCCTGAACTGGTGTCCACGCAGTGCAGACTTGAGCTAGTGGAATAAAAAGTAGTCGCTGGGGGCCAGATCTGGAGTGTGGGGGGGATGGTTGAGATCCTCAAATCTGCACTCGCGTAGGGCAGCTTGTACAACTCTGGCCTCCGAACTTTAACGACGTTGAAGTCGATCAAGGGGCGGAGCTTTCTAGGGACACATTTGGCAGAGACCTTGGTCATGGTGAAATTGTCGTGGATGATGTTAATAACACTTTCATGTGATATTACAAGTTCTTGCTCGATTTCTTCGACCTTCACCCGTCGATTTTCAAGGATGATCTTCTCCACACGGGCTACATTGTCCTCGTTGGTCACAGCTGACGGGCGTCCTGGACGGGGGTCATCTTTAAGGGACTCACAACCATGGCGGAACTCCCTATTCCACCGATCAATGGTTGCATAGGAAATTGCGGTATCGGTATACACTGCAACCATGCGTTCATGGATCTCTTTTGCATTCTTGCCTTCCTTGGTCAAAAATTTGATCACTGCGCGGTACTCAACCTTCTCCATCGTCGAAAATTTTGTGAGTGACGATCTGCAATCATCTACTGCTTCTTAAATAGGCAAGGCAGGATCGTGCGACTGCAGGTCCTGCCGTGTCATAACTTGTCCTAACACCCCCATAAACAGCCATCCCCCTTCCTCTGTTTTGCCCTACTGATTCGCAAAACTTATTGACCGCCCTTCGTATTACGGTATTTTAGAGGAAAGGTTACTGTGATTGAAATGATACAATGTAGTTTCAATTCTTATTTACCACCTTATTTTTATAGACGCTTCCGAGATCTGCTCAAGAAGAATATAAATACGGTGGAATTTATATATGAAGGATAATAAGTGCACTCTCAGGTTTTTGCTTGTTAATTTTATAGTAACCTCTCGACATTATTGTGATCTGAAAGAATATGCTTGTATAAAAATCTAATGAGTAAGGTTATATGTTTTAGCCACGAGTTATATATCCTAAATATATCTGACCAAATTGTTATGAAAGAGGTGTGTGGACGAATGAATATAACGAGGACAATCAGACGCTAGTTTGCTTATACAGCGTCCACCGTTACATTCCACATGGGCCAAGACTTCCTTCCCCCCTTTCCCACGGCCCCACGATACTTCGAAGTCGCTCGCAAAGAATGATTTAATATAAACATAGGAGGACGTGAGAGCCTTTAGAATGAAAATCTTACTGCCTAATGCTTTATCGGCAGAAAATCTATGAACAGGTTCACTGTCCCCTCCGATTGTTTATGTTTATTTTCACCGAATTGACGAAATCTCACCTTCTCCGTGCATAAACCTGAAGGGGCGAAGTGTCATAGCGTTGAAAATTTATGCCCTAGGAAATAGGCTTAACTGTGGGCTTGTGAGGTTTCGTCTCTCTAAACTTGCTCGTTTTCCCTCCCCTCAGGGGATAATTGACGTATATATAGTTTAATCTTAAAAACATGAGAAGAATCCGCGGTAGCAATATAAAGAAGAAGACGAGTTCCTATGTCAAACATGGGATCAAGTAGATAAGTGGATCCGAAAGGAACTCTCAGACCATTCTGTTCAAAGAAATCCCTTATCTCAGTTTTTTGAAAAAAACAGAGATATCCCTCACCATTGAGGAATACCAACGTGAATTCCAGTTCAAGAAAAGATTCACCTCTTGGTTAAGTCTAATCATCGAGAAGCCCGAATTGGTAACACAGGGATCGGGATAACTTCCGTTCATCCAAGATCCCCTCACTTACATCTTTAAGTCGAGAAGCCTCGCCACGCGCCTCCACCACCCAGTGAGAAGCGTCAACTGTTTTCTTTACCCTCATCGTTTAAGCGATGCAGTCTCCACCTAACTTGCCCCAAATAACCTCAGCAAGGCAGCTTTCTATCTATCTAGCACCAAATGACTTCAGCAAGATTGCTCACTTTTGCTGAGTAACGGCAGAACTCCCACTTAACATCTTTTGATTATCATACTACCCAACCTCACACGATCAACATCCTTTTAAAACCACGTTCTTAAATTATAAGAAAGCAAATCAGAAAAAAACACAGTCTACATTCAAAATCAACTACAGTACTTGTCCATAAACAACTCTTAAACTTTGAACAAAGCACTGCACGACATCACCCACACAATCACCAAAGCAAACAAACAATTCAATAACGGGCATGCTGCCTACCATAAACAACACAGAATTATGATTTAGATCAATACCACCCCTAAACTACAACCTAATAATTATATTTTCTCCTTTATTAGTAAAAGGTTTACCTTCTCTGATCGGAAACATAAGCGTTTATTGGTATAGAAATTTGACTGGTGATAAATTAGCTATAGTAATGGAGTTGTAGCTTCAATAAAGGCTTAACTAACTTCTCAGCTAATTGCTTTGTTAGAAAGTTCTTTAATTAGACAAATCCTTTTGCTTGTATTGTACCTTAATTTCTAACTATTCTTTTCAATATATTCATTACTTGGGGCTAATGAATATATTTATTCCCTCTTCAAGCTCCTATATTATTAGGTATCTCTTTTCTATAGAACTGAGTAGTATTCTCAGTTTCTACGCAATCACATTTGTAGGTTTTGTTGTAAGAAATGTTATATATTAAAACATGGTACCATAGTAAATAATTTAACATATCTTTAGATTGTTGTTATTCGTTGACTTTTTATTAATTCTCACCGGAATAACTCTAAGTAAACGAATTCAATGAAGTTAAACAAAATAACAACTAACTATTCATATTTTTACATATAATATTTTTTTAACTAACCAAGAACTTCTGAAGTACTTTCCTGGCGAAGAACAGATCAATTCCAAAACTACAATGGTGAAAAATGAAAAGAGTTAGCTACATTCATACGTAATAAATCAAGCTTAGCGATCAATTCATTCTCATATATCCTGATGCCTTCCGAGAAATGAGGAAAAGTTATTTTTATAAAGCATTCAACGTAGTAAGCCCGTTTATCACATGGTCTTGCATTGGTTTCTGACAGCTCACTTCAAATGGAAAAATATTTTGAAAGTTACATTTCCTCTAGCAAAATGGATGACTTCCACTTTTTAGCTATTAATTTAGAAAAGCGAATGTGGTAGATGAGGCAAAATTATTAGCAGAATTGAAACCAAGAAAATAATATCCTTAAGTGTAGGGGAAATCGAATTTAATGAGAATTATAAAATATTTTCTTATCCTCTTTCATCTTTGAAAGATTGTTCAGGCAATATTTTAGCCTTAAATTGGGGAAAATGGTTAATTCCCCAAAACACAAATCCATCAATGACGAAAGAAATTTAGAGTTGGAAGAAGCAAGAAATAAATCATTTATGATCTTATTAAATTAAACTTAGACAATTCAAATGTTAAAAGCGAGACGTAATTCTTGAAAATCATTACGAGAATTTGCTGGATAACTTCAAAAATCTGCTATCATTTAAGTAAACCTTTAGGATTTATCATATTATTTAGGAAAATTTATAATAATATTTTCGATTTTACAAATAGCTTGGAATAATTTGTTAATATGTTTGAATTACTTAGCTCTTGATAGTAAAATGATGTTTAGTTAAATTAGAATTTAATCATTTCTCATGTTTCAGCAAAAATATATTTAATGGTGTTCCAAAAAGGTAATATGACTAAAACTACAGAACATAAAGAAACACAGAGAGAACAAATCTATTTTATTCATAGACAATGGTTATCACAAGTATAAATTGCTAAATAAATAGATTATTAAAAATATTGCATGCAAGCCAAAATAAAAATAAATCAAGATACGGAAAGCTGCCTCTCAAGGAAGAGACGTGAAAGAAAACGTCTTACAACACAGAAAAGCAAGATATTTCCTTACGACTTTGCTACATAATCGAAGAAAAACATCTTCTTGAACACGCTGGGGAGTTTATTGAAACTTCTAGTCCTGAAATATCAACCAGAACAGCTAAAAGGTGACTAAAGGATCAATGACTAAAAAGCTTCGAGGTGAGAGAAGAGCCCTAGGTATGAGAGGGGAACAAAAAAACTCCTCATTGCGTCATGGATCACAAAATAGATCAAATTAATGATCAGATATGTATAAAAATGCAGCTTTTCAGCACTTCTAGGGTTACCATTGTAAACCAAAAGTTGGGCATTTGACCCTATCAGAGTGATACCAACTTTGAAGCATGGAGAAGGTTCCATTAAGCTATTGTGCTGCATCACTTCAATCTGGCAAGGACAAATGTTTTTATTCCAGGAAGGAAGTAACTATACAACTAATACAACATGTTTTCAAAGGGTTTTCGAGCAATCTATGCAGAATTAGCAATCCCAGAATACCAGGAAATAAGGTTAAATTTTAAGATAACACTGTCATAAGTCATACATCTAATCACTTAAAGAGTTGGTTCGGAGAAATGGACACGAGCGTGTCTGTGACCAGCATAGAGACCAGAAATAACTGTACAATAACACTTGTGAGGAGTGCTTGAAAAAAATGAGAAATAGTACAAGTGCAAATGAAACAGTACTCTATGAAAAATTGTAACTGAGTGAGCAAAGATGGCGTTTCAAATTCGTGAAAACCTGGTGAAATTTAGACCAAGATGAATTGTAGCTGTAACTTGAGGAAAGGTGGTCCAAAAATTAATTAAAATATTGATAAATAAAAAATATATATATATATATATATATATATATATATATATATATATATATATATATATACTAAATTTATTTACCACAAATATCTACTTATATTGTATGATTGATTCAATAGGGTACATTATAATTTTGGCAAGGCTGTATAATCTTTTTTTACCTTACTATTGCTACACTATCTTTTGAGTTAAGCACATTTTAAAAATTTTAGGCAATCTTATAGGTTCGTTTTAAAGGTTTTACGGCTAAACGGACGTTTCTCATTCTTGAAAAGTAAGCATCTATAGATGCTCATATTTGGATGATAAATAGACTTTCAAAGCTTTTAGGATCAAGGAAAATTAAAACATTGGATTCCTTCTCGAGCGTAGACAGACGATTTTATCTTTTCAAAAAGTATGTCTCAATTAAAGAAAGTAAAGTTGAATAATTACAATCACTTAGGAGAAGAGCAAGGGATAAACATTTCAGTGAGAAGAGCGCAGAGAGAAAATTAAGAGTAAAATATTGAAATCGCATTTTTTAAGGAGGAAGATTAGATAGTTGTATAAATAAATATCGGTAGATTATTTCACTTATATGCCAGTGTTTTGAGACTTTGTATTTATTTACTTATAAAATTACATTGGTCAACAAATTTTTTTAAATCTCAGTTGCATAAGTTCTTTTACTTAATCTTACTGTTTTGGACCTGCTAAATTTAAATCTTAAAACGGTTCAGCTCTATATGCTCTAGTTTTCATGCAATTTTTAGTTTTTCATTTAAGCCGTTTGTGGTAAAATTAATTAATTACACGTTTATGGTATCAACAGAGATATTAAATTGTTTTGTTTTTCTTTCAGATTTGGTCATGGCGACGATGAGACGCCAATGTGTGAAAAGCCGGATGCTTTCTGTAATATTTGTGGATGCTTCACGATTATTCGTCAGAGCGGTAATATGACATCATTCTTAAAGGGTGTTATAAAGCATAATTTGGACTTACTCTTGGTGACCAAGACAAGAAATGGGCCCCACAAACTGTATGTAATAACCTGCTAGGAAATGCTGCGTGACTATACAAAAGGGAATCGTAAGGGTTTACCTTTCGGAATTCCTATGACCTGGCAAGAACTGACGAACCACACAACTGACTGCTATTTTTGTCTGGTCAATACAAAGGGCATTGGCAAGAAAAACAGACACAAAATCTCATATCCTAGTATCGCCTTAGGAATCTGAACTATCTCTGCACTCTGATGAGCCCCCAATCCCAGTTTTTGAAGGATTTATTCCATCTGAGGATTTAAGTAGTGACCAAAAGCAAGAGACTGCTGATGTAGGTCAAGAAATACTTTTAAAATCCGGCGCTTCTTCTTATGAGACCTCAGAGTCATTCACTCCTCAACTGTTTTAGCCATCTTGACCTGAATGACCTTGTGCGTGATTTTGATCTCCCCAAAGATGTAGCTAAGGTGTTAGCTCCAGGTTACAAGAAAAGAATCAGTTAAGCCATACAACTAAAGTTTCATACTTCCGAAATCGGGATCAGATTTTTGTACCATTTTTACAGAGGAGAATAACTTTGTTTATTGTAATAATATCTTAGGTCTTCTCCAGGTATTAAGGATGCCAGTATGCAATCCAAATGACTGGCGATTATTTCTAGATACTTCTAATCGCAGTTTAAGGTGTGATCTACATAATAATGGCAATATCTATGCAGCTGTTCCAATTGGACATTCTGTGTATTTACAAGAGGAAAATAAGTACATTAAAATTGTGATTGAACTAATGAAATACCACGAGCAAAACTGGCTAATTTGTATGGACCTCAAAATGGTTAATATACTTCTAAGTCAACAAAGAGGATTTACAAAGTATCCCTGCTATCTTTGCATGTGGGAAAGCCGAGCTCGAGAAAAGCACTGAAACCAGAAGAAGTGGCCCATACGTGAGACTGGAAGCAGGTATGCCAAATATTGTCAACGATCCAATTGTCAGTCGATAAAAGATAATTTTTCCTCCGCTCCATATCAAGTTTAGTTTGATGATCCAGTTTGTTTGTTAAGGCCTTGAATACTGACGGTGAATGTTTCTAACACATATATTCTGTCCTTCCTGGTTTATACTTCTAGAAGATCAAGGCAGGTGTTTTCGATGGACCACAGAATCGTGCACTTGTATGTGATCAAGAATTTGCCAGAAAGATGAATGATAAGGAACGGAATGCATGGTGTTCATTTGTGGCGGTGATGGCAACCCTTCTTGGTACTAAAAAGGCTCACAACTATAAAACTTTCGTAGCTAATATGCTGTCAGGTTTTTGCGATCTTGGCTTTAACATGTATGTCAAACTTCATTACGTGTACAGTCATCTTGATAGATAGAACCTAAGAGAGGTAGGGGACAAACAAGGCGTGCGGTTCCACCACGATCTCAAGACGATGGAAGAGCGTTACCGATGGAGATGAGCAAACATATGATGGCAGATTACTGCTGGACCATTAAACGAGTATGCCATGAGACAGCCTACAAATGCAAGAGCTACAATTGGAAATTCATGCCTGAGTAGACTGCAATTGAACTTTGCCTCCTCATAGTCACAAATGGCTTATCTAGCAATTAGTTTTATATAAACTATAACCATTGTTTATTTGGGGAAGTGTTTTGAATCGTGATCATGAATAGATTTATAATATCTTGCATTTTCTTTTTTAATACTCAGGTATATTAAAGAGTTTCATAGCATATTTCATCACATATTTTTCCTAATAGACTACGATTTCGATGTGATAAGGAAATTTTGCTATTTTCAAATACCTTGATTGCAAAAGAAGTAGAGCACTGACGAAAAAAATAACTTCAGATCTGAAATCAGCGCAAAAAATTAGGTAATACTAAAGGTTTGATATGAATGTAACAAAAACTTTGTTGACAAGTGTTATTAATTTCTTTCATTTTACATATCTATTATTATGTAGGATGTATAAATTAAGAACAGCAATATTTTTGTTGCTCTTCCTTCGACTTTCAAATCTTTAAAATGAAAACTAGTGTACTTCATATCTGTGTCAAACAAAAATAAATTACCAATATTGTTTTCATTCAGCACTTGAGAATAAGAAATTCAAAAATGTTCCGCCTTTTTGTGCTTATCTACAGGGTGCTATGTGTAATTTGTAGCATAACCTCAACATATATTTACCAAAACTAGATGGAAAAGACTTGTTGGATTGTATTATCTTTGTATTCAATAAAATCGCCGTCAGCTTAAACGACAGCCTCTAGGCGGCATCGTAAGCTTCAGCAGGCTTTCTTAGCGGTACCTATGATTAAATACTTTAAAACTAGTGATGATGGTCCTGAGCTCCACCTTGGTGGTGCATGTGGACAGGTTGCTCTCTGTCTCAACCAAGCCCCGGACATAATAGTCCTGTGGGCTCCAAATTAATCAGTTGGTAGGCCAGAGGATTGGAGTGGTGAGGTAAAAAAAATTGTTTGCCAGAAAAGACTGGGTATAAAGGATTTGTACGGGCTTCAATCATGGTCTGGCCTCTCAACACTCAACGAACATTCACAAGAAAGACATTTACGCATATGGCAGGTAATCCACTAACAAATATGGCATTTCAGAAGCCAACCAAGAAGGGTTCCTTTCCATTTTAGCGCGTTAACAATTCTTATTTAAAATTGTTCCATCTAATTCCCTTCATTGTATTTCTTACAATTACTTCCACTTATTTGTATATTTTTTTATACTTTCTATATATCAAATTTATTTATATATTTTGGTAGAAATCTATAAAGAATTTCTTAACAGTAAATTATTAAATCTTCGTCAATTTATCTTCTTTTCCTCTCATATGTTATTTAGTGTGCCTATATTCTGTACATCATTGTCTTAGCTCCAAGAAGTCTTTACATATAAACTTAAGACTTAATTTATTTGGTTTGACTTTAAGAGTGGAAGAGATTCATGTCTCAGATTAGTGTAACTATTTCACTCAGCTGTAAAATACAAGAATTGGGACAGGTCAAAGTTGGGGAATATTTTGTATATTTATCATTATGTTCAGTATAAAAGGATCGCATAGTTGAAATACATATATGTTTAATTTGAAACAATATTGTTCGAACAAGAAAATCATCATTTGCAAGTTCTTAAATCTTACTACCCTAGATTGACGAGAGTGTAGTAGAGTGGGCGAAGAATCGTAATTTGGTGGTGTATACCTGAGTTTTTGTAACTAATGGATAAAGTAAGAGGTCTTTGTTTGTGCGTTATTACTATAACAAGAAATGCAAGTTCATAAATTTGCTTTCAAACGCTCGCTTATTTTAATATATATCAACATAAATGTAATTTAAATGTTATATACATTTATTCATCGTTCTTTATGAATTTATTGTAGAATTTCTATTTCTTCAACATAATCTTTCATAGAGCAATAATTCACAGAGGCTTTAGTGGCCTATAGTTCGCGTGCTTTACTGTAGAATGTATACATTTAGAACTCAGATGATTTCACTAATTATAGATTTTCATCACTTTCATGAGTCTAACTCTTACCTCACTTAATATAACTTGTTAAAGCCTGTTGCCAGTCACTTGCACATTTAGACTAACTAGTCTTCTACTGTCATCTAAAGGATGTTATTCCAATGCTATGAATAGTTTATTTTAATAAAGCCAATCCTATCAGATGGAGTCATCAGTAGATTAAAGACTATCGGCATCATGGGATGTGAAAAATTCAGGAAAAGTCACGAAAGGTCATGCCAGTATAAATGTAATAAGAATGGCCTTAGTCTGATGACCTGCAGTACGCCTGACTTAATGTCAACATGACTGAATTTAAATCCGTTTAAATCAACATATTTCTTTTTCTTTTATTTAAAAATTACAAGATTTGCTACCAAAAAGGGAATAGGTATTATTTCACCTATATCTGACTAATTTTTCAGGTAAAATAACATTAATTTATATTTTTAATACATGTAGATATGTCAAGTTTTGGTTAGAAGTATCTTTTGGTGTTTAGCCATTAATCAATAAAATAATTTGGGGGCTTTTTCTTTACATTGCTTTTAGTTTGATGTGTTACCCTTTGTTCTACCTTATTCGAATGAAAGAATTTTTTGGGGGAAAATATAACTTATTATATACAAATATTTTGGATTTTTGGATTTTTTGTTTATAAAATAGGTGCTTTCTGGTTATTTAGAGACGACTTGGGAAAAAAAAGCCAGAAGTGCTTGTTTTTCGTACTTCAGAAAAATAGCCTCATGATTTAAGGTACTAGAGTCTTCAAAAAGTCTGAGTCAAAAACCATATTTCAGAGTCGTATCAACACTCTCACAGATTGCAATTCTGTTGAAATCATGGAGTAGCACATTTTCATCTTGTCTTTCCATAAATTGGCTCCTTGATTGCTTTTGTTAACGGTTGAGAAAGTGGCCCTTAATCCTAATTGGTATTCGTATGAGACTATCATTCGAAAAGAAAGCTAAATCTGGTACTTATGTTGAAATCTTTTCATTAACTTCTCCGATTTTGCCAGACGAGGGCACATCTCCGCCTAAATAAATAAGTAATACAAGCTTTAAAGGAAGTAATAAAGGTAGGAAAAGTGAAAGTGTGTCGAAAATATAATATATAGCCACATATGCTCATTTACCATAGGAGACAGTCGGGCAAACTGCAAAGATTGGAATCAGGAGAAAAACTGGAATAAATGCAGATAAGTTAAAATCCAATATCTCGGCTAAAATGAATGGACAAATGCAGGCTGACAATTAACCTACGAAATCATCCTTCAGCCAAGAAAATAGGTAAAATGAGGCTTACATGTAGAACAAAGATTAAATTGGAAATATTTAGAAGGCATAAACCCTGGAAAGACCAAAAATAGTTTGAGACATTAGAATCATGGTGGTAGAGACGCATTGCTGCTTTTCCATCTACCAGGTTGAACAGTCTACAGGTTGTTGTAAGAAATAGGGGAATAAAACTAAGAGAGGCAATAATTTAACTTGGTTTCAAGTTGTAAAGCTTAAATGGCAATTTATGAATATATGAGTATTAATATAATCTTAGGGGATAGTTTCAACAATTTAGAGGTTAACATAACTAATAAAAACCTCTAATAATGTACCTAAAGGAGGCAAGGTATTTTTAAACGACTGTGTTCCTTCTCGAAGGAATTGGAGGGTGTGATGCGAAATAAGCAAAATAAGAATTTATGTAGTTCGATTGCAATCTCATTTAGGTCAACGATACTAGGATGCTATTTATGTAGCTCCGATATTTCTTCTTTTGGTCATTTTTGTGCTTTAAAAGCATCATTACTGAGAAATCGTTTGTCGGGTGGGGGGCTATTTTACCAAGGAGAAATATAGCGTAATCGCCAAATACTCCCTTCCAGCTCGCCTATTAGCTAAAACACGCCTTTGTTTATTAAGCACATTATGTGAGAGTCAAAGCTTTTTACAATTTGGTGTAAGTGGCAAATATAAAAACCTCGTTAGTCGCTACCTTAGGGTGCCTACAGTTTCCCGGTAAAAAGCCAATCAATTTCAGTGTGAAGTAGTAGTGTCTAAGTAGTGTTAAAATATATGGTAATTTACCTTAAATTTTTAATGTTATTTATATGTTTAAAATAAATTTAAGTTTTTATATAATCTAACACAATGGATAGTAAATATGTTTCGAACCGCTTCTTTTAATGTTATAAAACCAAGTTGGCAGCCAAATGTAGAACGTGCCCCATCATTTGCAACTAAAGCGGCATTTCTAAGAGGTTATATATATTACTATAAATAATTGCTCAACTGTGTATAATTACAGTCTTCTGCAAATGTAGGTGCATAAAATAGAATAATCAAAAAGTAATTAGCAGATGTTAACTTGAAAACATCTTTCTACAGAGGAATTCCCTCCCCTGCTTCCCTTCTTATGACATATGTCTACTACCAATACAATCTTACCTATACCGACTTTCTTCCTTACTCTCCACCTATTTCTAGAGTGACACCAACATAGGTGAGTGTTTTAGTGGTTCTCCATTGTATTCCTATAGGATTTTTAATTTTCCAATTCCTTATATATTATGTATTTTCTTGGGTTTTGTATTATATGAAAATAAATTAGCTCTTTTTGTGTAGATATTGGTCAACACCTTTAATATTCTAATTTCTAGAAATTTTTAATATTATAATTCATTGTAAATTATGTAAACCTTTATTCTTTGATATTATAGAACCTGAAGATGAACAAACAGCTCGAAACATTGTTTATACCTAATAAATGAAGATGAATTTTTCCGCATTTAAAATCTCTATATACTTTCATTTCTGTTGAAATTAACGATTCGTCTTGCTAGCAGCTACCAGATCGATAATATATATAAGTATATATATATATATATATATATATATATATATATATATATATATATATATATATATATATATATATATATATATTCTAGGTGATTGAAGTGCCGGCACCTGAGTTTTACATTCAATAAGCAGTTGATGACTGAGGAGAGAGAATATTCGTTAGCAAAAAGAGAATTCCCCTATATGCAGTTACATCATAAAATGTACAACATATATTAATATATGTAGATAATTTAAAAATATAAGCTACATGTAAAAAAAAAAAAACACTTGAGATTTAGAAGTATTCTATCTTACATTACGTAAATCTTTATTAAATTCCGAGGTAACTCACTCCCATTACATAAACTTAATTATTCAACCAATCAACCTGTGCCTGTTAACAACTATCGCTAAAATATACATAACTACCAACCAACTTTTAAATTTAAAAACTAACCGATGTTAAATAGAAACAAAAATATTGGTCTTTTGTATTCTTTTGGATACCTCAGACCAGAAGGTATCTTTCGGATTCGTGATGTTAGAGTTTTTTTAAAAAAGTCTGTAATTTATTGTTTTGATTGAATTTCCATTTATTTACTGTTTTAAATCGTGTCTTTTCTTAGTTTTTCGGCTATTTTTTGTACTCCCTCTTTGCATAAGATATTTCTCCCATTCACTTAAATTATTTTATTTTTGTCCTTTATACATATAATTATATTTCTTATATACAGTTGCTATTTTTATTTTTAGAAATTTTGAAATTTACGACTAGAAGTTGATATATATATATATATATATATATATATATATATATATATATATATATATATATATATATATATTAGTGTAGATGGGTGGCAGTCTTTCTTGGATGTAAATTTGTTGAAGACCATAGTATATTTTGCCTTGATCAATTTGCTTTGGCAATTTTCTATTCTTCTTACCCTCCTTTTTTGTACATCTTGTAGAGGGTAGATAACTTATCTTATGTTCATATCTCTTTTTAATAAATGCGTTTGGTAAAAACTAAACTTAAATTGCTGAGCTTTCGATTAATTCGATCATCTTCAGAGCATCTTAAGATATTCTTTCCTCCTCCACCGATGTAGTATGGTAGAGGCTGAATCAAGTTGAAT
Organism: Ceratothoa steindachneri; assembly: GCA_963969495.1. NCBI lineage: Eukaryota > Metazoa > Arthropoda > Malacostraca > Isopoda > Cymothoidae > Ceratothoa > Ceratothoa steindachneri. The sequence goes on from OZ018320.1 coordinate 47,506,009, forward strand.
GAAAAAAAATCGATAGGTGAAGGATAGCATGAGAGGGGTTTAGTTTTTCAGTTTTTCTGGGAAGGGGGGTGAAATGTGAGTAGATGTGATTAGTATATGTATATATGCCAGGATACTGGCTGATTTCTCTATTATTGATTGGATCTACTTAGGTTTTCATTTTTTTTTACCTTAGTAAGGTAGTAAGTGCTAACTCTTATATAATATATTCTATATATATATATATATATATATATATATATATATATATATATGAATGCAATGTCCCGCCGGAAAAAATGAAAAGGTGTTTCCAAGTACTTATACTTGATAAGGAACTTAATAAAGTTCGTAAGTACTTGGAAACACCTTTTCATTTTTAACCTGCGGGACATTGCATTCATTTGCCACCCTCACGTGATACTTTGTGAGTTTTTCATATATATATATATATATATATATATATATATATAGGGTTACCCCCTCAAAACGGGCCTGCACACATGTTTTGTGATGTATCATTCATTTATTCACTAATCACAGTTACTTTGCAGGACATGACAGAAGTAACGCCTGTTAAACAATTAGATCTCAATGGAAAATCCAGCAAAGAATATACTGCGTCAAGCCTTACTACAAAACACGCTCGTTCAAGAAAGTGCAGAACACATTAGTGCATCAGTTCGTATATAAAATAACCCCTCCAAGAGCAGAAGTCAGGACTGGATGGACCACTTCGAGAACTATGGGACAGTCGAGAACCTCAATGTAGCCAGCGACAACCTTCCAAGACATTCAGGACCCACCAGGAAGCGTACAGCTGAGCTGGTCGAGAGCGTAAGAGAGTCAGTTCAGGAGAGTCCAAAACGCTCTATGCGTAAGCAAAGTCATTCCATCGATATATCGCGTAAGACTTGCATGAGACTGCTAGGAGTGGATGTAATAGCCTATCCATACAGAATACAAAGGAAGCACACCCTTATATCATTAGACAAGGAGCAGAAAATAGCTATGGCAGTCAAGATTCTGGAGAAGATTCAGGCGACCCCAAATTTCCTTAACCTCCTTTGGGCATCAGATAAAGCTCACTTCATTCTTGAAGGAAAGGTATACTAGAAGACAAATATCTTCTGAAGGACCTCCAGACCAAATGAGGTACGAGGGGTGGTCAATAAGTTTTGTGAATCAGTAGGGCAAAATAAAGAAAGGGGGATAGCTGTTTGTGGGGGTGTTAGGACAAGTTATGAAAAGTCGGAAACTGCAGCCGCACGCTGCTGCCTCGTCTATTTAAGAAGCAGTAGCTGATAGCACATCGTCAGTCACAAATCTTTCAACAATGGAGAAGGTTGAGCACCGCACAGTGATCACACTTTTGACCAAGAAAGGCAAGAATGCAAAAGAAATCCATAAACACATGGTTGCAGTGTACACCGATACCGCGCCTTCCTATGCAACCATTGCTCGCTGGAATAGGGAGTTCCGCCATGGTCGTGAGTCCCTTGAAGATGACCCCTGTCCAGGAAGCCCGTCCGTCGTGACCAACGAGGACAATGTGGCCCGTTTGGAGAGGATGATCTTCGAAAATCGACGGGTGAAGGTTGAAGAAATCGAGCGATAACTTGGAATATCACATGACAGTGTTATCAACATCATTCACGACAATTTGGCCTTGACCAAGGTCTCTGCCCGTTGGGTCCCTCGAAACCTCACGAAACCTCACGCCCCATGATCGATTTAAACGTCGTCAAAGTTCAGAGGCCTAGAGTTGCACAAGCTACCCTGCGCGATGCGGATTCAAGGAGCTCAACCATCTCCCCCCTACAGTCCAGATCTGGCACCTAGCGAATACTTTTTATTCCACCAGCTCAAGGCTGTACTTCGTGGACGCCTGTTTGCGGACGATGAAGATGTCCAGCTCGCCGTACAGGAGTGGATTGAACAGCAGTCGGGAGATTTCTGGTTGTCGGGAATTCGAAGCTTCAGGGACAAGTGGCGCAAGTGCATTGAAGTCGAGGGTAGTTATATTGAAAAATAATAAAACACTTTTCCTCATATCTCGTTTCCTTATATCCGAATTGTAAAACTTATTAACCGCCTCTCAAATGTTTTTTTTTATTTTCCATTTATCTTCAAATTGATGTATATTGTTAATTTCTCTTTTGGTGGATTCTGCCTGCCTCTTGGGTTTGTGGTATTCGATGCAATAATTTGACTGATGTCACCCGCTTATTGTATTTTAATATACCCCGGTGTTATTGGGTGCGGAAGATCAGCCGTGAATATGGCGTACAGGGTGGGGCTTATGCACCCCTCTTGAGGATCCCTCGTCTAAAGGTGGAATGTCGGTCCTTCGTGGTCCTAGATTGAAATATAGGCTTTCCTACTAGAGATGTATTAAGCCAACTTCCTCTCCATCTTGATGCAGAAAGCCAGGAGGGGGAGCTTATATTTAAGGCATTCAAACCATACCTTGTCAAATGCCTTCTCAACATCACAGACGCCATATCTACGTACTTCTTTGCAGCTTTGGCCTACACTATTCTTTCAGTTATTATGGCTATCGCCATAGTTGCATCTCTTTCCTTTCAAGAGCCATATTGATGTGCGTTTTTATTTATCGTTCTCTTCGAGGAAATCCACCAGTCTTGTGTTTAATATTTTTTAGAGAACTTTTCACAGAAAGCTTAGTAAGGAGATGGGCCAGTAGCTATAAACTTGCTGGTGTGGTATCCCGCGTTTCGGCAGGAACACCATCTTTGTTAACTTGAATTTTTCCGGGTAAGCTTTTATATTAAGATAAGCGTTGAATAGGTTTGTTTTGGCCTTTAAGATGTTTCCGGGGGCTCTCTTCAAATTATATTTCGTGAGGCCTCTATTTCCGCGGGGTTTTTGTTTAAATGAGTTGATGGCTCTTTTTAGTTCTTCTATTGTGATGTTTTTTTCCTATTCCTTCGTTTTCCTGAAATCTATAATCTACCTTTTCTGCTAGAGTTATTCTATCTCAATTTGTGAATAGGTATCTGTGGACTCTTTCCTTCGTCTCTCTGTCATATCTTAGGTTATCTTTTTCTTTGATGGTGTATACTTTGCTATCTCTTCGTTACTTTTTAAAAATTCTCCTTGATCATTCTTTATCTGTATTCTCTTTTTTGGTGGTGTGCCTTTAATCATACTTATTAGTTCCCATGCATTATTTGGTTGTTCAATGTTTTTTATTTTCCTTACAAAACTTTCCCAGACTTTCTTTCGTTGCTCCTCTATCAGGAAGATTATTCTACTTTTTGGCTTTTAGATCTTTGGTCTTTTGTTGGTTAGTATCCGTCTCTCTAATGTCTGCGTATATTCTCTTAATATTTATGGCATTTCGATTTATTGCTTCAGTCCATCTCGGGTGAGTGAGCGTCTTATACTTGATTTTAGGTATGGTAAAAGCGTCCGCTTCTAAGATATTCCCTATTAGTAAGTCCATTCTCTCCTCGAATTGTTCCAGCGTTCTTCCCGCCTAGTTCCGGTTGAGTATAACTTTCCAGCATTGTTGTATATCTTTACCAGTTTGCCCTTCTGTAGGATTTCTGAGGTTGTAATGGGTCCTGGATTGGATTCTGGTTGATGGTCACCAGAATTTCAATGTGGTCGCTGCATGGGAGAGGGACTGGTTCCATATTTATGTTGTAGGGAAAGTTAAGACTTGTTAGTACAATGTCTGGTTTGGTTGAAGCTCTCCCGGTTATATATATGTAGGTTGGAAATTCTGGTCATCCTCGTTTCAGAGTATTTCTGGTTATCAGGCGTTCTAGAATGGGTGCAGCATTGTTTGTTCTTTTGTAAACAGATTCCACCAGTCTTGCATTCAGATCCCACAGCAATATAGGTATATTATTCTTGTTGAATATTTTCATTACTAAGTAGATCGGAATGTACGAACGGCGAGGTGGTTGGTATGCCGCTGCTATCGTAAGTGGAGCGTACTCCATTTCTACTGTAATAGCCGAAAAATCCTCACCCACCTCCCGCTCCTGGGCGTATCTTACGCCCTTTTTAATGGCGATTGCGGTACCGTCATATCGTTATCTGCCATTGTTCTGTGAGGAGCTTGGCAGTTAATGTATTTCTTAATCTCCTCCTTGCATTCTCGAGAATCATGGCCAATATTACTGCACCGGAGCAGATTTTTCGGGCCTTGTGTGGGCAGTTTTTCATGATATAGTCCATCTTTTCCGGAGGAATTCTCATTCTGAAGGCGAGTATTCCGTTGCGCGTTACTCTGTTTGCCACCTCTGCCGTGGCACAGATGACCCTGAACACATGTGTGTGGTGTCCAAACCTGATTAGTTCTGTTACCTTGATGTGTTGGTTTTCTCTTTCAATTTCTTTTAGTAACTCTTCTTTGATGTGTGACCCCACATAGATGTCAACCTTGCGGCAGACAAATGAGCGGTTGGCTAACAGTTGGCGCGCAGTTTTGTTGCCAGGCTGATGGTGTTTAGGGCCTTTATCCCGTCCGGTGTCACCAGGCATTTAATATCGTCCTGTTTCTGGCATAAGGCGATGTAGCTGTTAGGTACATCAGTGAGTTTCGTCAGAGCGATCTTCAGTTCGGTTTACAAAGTTCGAATGAGTATCCCTCTTTCCATTTTTTGTTTCCCCGGTTCCGTTTTCAGTGGGAATGTCCATTACTTCAAACTTTCTTCCATTTGTATGTTGTGTGGTCCCTCCCTCTTCCAAGTATCACCGCCTCAATCAGTTTGGCTGTCAAAAAATGAAATCATGACGGATGAATGGGTGGACCCGGGTGGAATCCTCTCGAGGGGTAAAATGTCACGAACTTTTTGATAGTTAGCGTGGAATCAACCATCACTAACCGGGGATGCCGCACCTTGAGGGAATTTAAAAACTACGGTTGGTTCCCACCAATCACTGAGACGGTTGTGTGTCTCTCAGTGGTCTTGGAGCCCCCAGAGGCGGAGTATAGACTCCCCTTGAGAGATTGCAACCCAGCCCATTGTCCGGGGGCTCCTTTGGTGTGGGTATCTGGCACTGGAGTAATCCTTAAACCTTCCTCCTTCTGTAACCAGATTATGTAGCTGCAACTGCACTGCATAGTTAGGACGAGGTTGAAATGACAGCGTCCACTATTCAAGGCATTGGACCCAGGTTAGAAGAGATGGGTGGGGAGTTAGGTAGTCATGGTGAAATATATGACGGGCCTTACAAATGTATTATTCCCTCTTTTTATTCCCCCTATGTATGGGAGGATTTGGGGTGTGGGGGGGGGGAGATGAACGAGACGATAGATGAAAATGGGGTGAGCTGCAGCTTCCTTCTGGTTTTTGTATGAGGGCAAATATACTCGTGTTGATTTCTTCCAAGAGTAATGCTTAAAATCTTCTTCGATGGAGAAAGCGTTGAGTTTTCGCTGTGAGTCTGCTTTACCAAGCTTAATGCGAGCGCTGTATCACCTGTCCAAGCGGTGATTCATGAAAATAAATTCACGAAATTGATGTATGAGTATGTTTGAAAGAGAGGGGACAAATGGGTGTGCGAGTAGACAAAAAAAACTAGATAAGTGTTGAAGGGAAAGAAGTGTGGGAGAGTTGAAAGGAATGAAAAAGACTGCTGATCAGGCCTATCGCTTTCAATAATTTTAATTGTTGTGTTTACTTTGTTGTTTTCGTTATTAAGTAAGACTTACTATTGCGTTTAAGCCATTTGTCTTAAAAACTTAATTTTCGTGGGTATGTTAAGTGTCTTGCTGATGTTCTGGTTAATTATTTTTAACTTATGTGCTTATTTTATTTGTTTTTGGTTTGCTTTGTAGTGAGGTGTATTTTGTGGCTTTTGTATTTTCTTTCTTGGGGTCTCGTTCAGTGTTTCTTTGGTCTTCATTGGTGAATTCCTTGTTGTTAATTAGTGATTTTTCCTTAATCGAGGTTTGGTTCTCATGATCGGTTTTCGTGGGTAACACTTTATTAAATACAATTCTTTTTTATGCGTAGAACGGCACTTCAGCCCTGCCGTCCAGTAGTCTGGCGGTGCTCGGAAATCTGGGAGGACTTGGAGCTCTTCTGTTCTGGTTAATCATTTGAACAATTTCCTCGTTCAATTTCTGATTAACCAGCATGTGCATATTCCATGTCCGATGTTCAATGATAACATTAATGGGAGTTATTCCCGCTTCCCTTTGTAGCTCTTCTTGGCGTCCTCTTTGTCGCCTGCGTGTACTCGTAATTATGTACACGCATTTATTCTGCACAGTATGTATTCTCCTCTTTTCCATCTTCGAGCCGCAAAAGAGGGCGGAAGTAGAATATAGTAGCTTAGATCATACAATTGCAATATAAATCTTTTTATTGTTGCTTTCACGGAGATTTCTAAACATATATAGATTCCGGGCTGCAGATAAGGCCTTAAAAATTCGTTTTGCGACGTGCATCTTGTACCCAGAAGAAGTGATTTTCATTCCGAGTACATTGCACTCCATGGTGTACGGGTAGCACCTATCCTCCACCCTGACATCAAAAAGTAGTATCCTGCCGATAAAAACTATTTTGAATTTCTTCTGGTTAGTTCTTATTTTCCATTGGGCCTCGTAAATGTTTAATCTTCCAATCTCTGCTGCTGTCATTCGAGCTTGCATAGGTGCATTCCTCCAAGGACATATTATTATCTGGCTGAAATCAGTGGTGTATTGAATGTTGAGGCATGTGGGGTGCACAGGGGCTGGGATATCTGCTGTGTAAATCGAGTAGAGAGTTGGGGACAGATGCCCCCCCTGCGGGAGGCGCACAGTGAGCGGAAACTTTGGTCCGTCCATGCATCTTAAACTGACATACGCCGCCCTCTCCATGACATAGTTACAGAGAGTTCTTTCTAAGTTTTCACTTAGGACCAGCTGTAAGATCTTGGACTGCATTCGCCGTCGCCACACTTTATCAAACGCCTTTGATAAATTCCGAAAAAACAATGTCAACGTAACTACTTTCCCGTTTGACTTAGGTAAGTTTTTCCGTGATGAAATTTATCGCCATCTCCGTACTTTGCTTTCTTCTAAACCCGAATTGGTTTCACTCGTTGGAGGAAGACAGCTGTTATTCATGAGGAACTACTTGTTTTCTTTGAAGAACAGCTTTCTCCCTCTGACGAGTGAACTCCAGGAGACTAACATCGTGTACAAGTATTCGTGTAAAGTCGATGACTGCGAACACCACAAATCCAAGTACATTGGCGTGACCTCCACAACCCTGTCCAGGAGACTGACAGCTGACATACAGGATAGGGCAATTAGAAAACATTTCCACTCTCACGGCACTACATTAACCTGCCAGAAGCTAAATAAGAACACCTCCATCATCCTCAGACGAAAGATCCGCAGAAGATTGAGAATGGCCGAAGCTGTCATTATCCAAATGAAGAAACCAGCAATTAATGTGCAACTCCAGCCTAAAACCATACTTCCGACAACTCGGTGGCTTTGCGTCGACCATTGCTAATACTACAAAGGAATGTAAGGCGCCCGACGTCACTTGCTCCGTATGCTAAAAAATTGGTCATGAATGAAAAGAGTGTACGTCGGAAAAATCAAGATGCGTGAACTACGAAGGGGACCACATGGACTTGTCCATAAGATGTTCGGTCCGCAAAGAAGCTCTCAGAAGAAAATGGGAAGTAATAAATCAACAAAGTGAGGCAAAAAAGAAGATCTACGTCAAAGTGGCGACGACGCCTAAAACGACCATCTGTGGAACCGCAGCCCCGAAGCTAGTGATGCCAGGTGAAAGCAAAGAAATAATGACTATGGTCATTGTTGCTCACCTGGCGAACCTAGCCAACCCCGGCACTTTTTCAGATGAATTAAATCGTCTGCTACAAAAGAACAGGGTTAAGACAAATCTGTGGTTCCCGCCAAATCACGCGTCGCAGGAAATACTAAATATTCAGTTTGTCGACGAAAAACAAAAAGACGCAAACAAAGATGATAAAGCATCAAAAAAGCAACAAAAACAAACAGACGAAGAACTAACCAAAGAGGAAGAAGAATCATAAAAGAGCGGAAACTCAAAAAAGAGCTCAAAGAAAAAACGTCAAAGAAAAAATATGACGGAATTGAAACAAGAAACAGAGAAGGAAGAGAGTCAAGAAATGGTAAAAAGCTCAGAAGAAGATGAAGACGAAATTCTAGACTATCCTGGAGTACCCCTCAGTAAAGGGATATCCTATTGCGGGGTTTCTTCTTCGACGCCCAGAACGTGAATCTTAAAGTCTTTGGTGCTTCTGTATGCAGACCCCCAAAAGCAAAAAATAGAAAAACTGCTCAAAGGCATCTATCGTGGCGACTACAAGTAGACCTACGAAGGATCTTTTCATCGCAGGATATAAAAGAACTACTGATGGAGCGCGCGATGTTCATCCCGGACTCGTGCATTCACACCGTCAAAATGTCCACCTACAAGAAGATAAAAAGTGGCCAAAAAACATCGGACATTGAGTAATAGTCTATAGTACGAAAGAATCTAGAAAATAGCAAAAGGCGAATAAATAACGATAATGGATTGATTAGTGCGAAAAATAAATAATAATAACGGAAAGTGAATAACGATAATAAGTGAATAAATAGCGATAATATAGTGACCCAAATTAGTGGTTAAAACATGTTATTGGATGATAACGAAAAGTAAATAAATAAATAAAGATAATAAAGTGATTAAAACAAGGGCCTAATATAAATAATGATTAAAATAAATTATTGATAAATAATATAAAATGAGAAAAGTAAATAATATTAAAAAAAGTAAATAAATAATGATCATAAAGTGATCAAAATATGTTTACAATAAACAACCAGACATGACTAAAATAAATAACAACGAATAAAAATATAACTCAAATTGGAAATAGGTAAATACTATAGTAATTGAATACGACCAAAAATGGGAAATGGTTATATTTAAAATTTAAATGTTAATAATGTGAACAACCTATTCTAAAAAAATTCAATATGTTTTTATACAAAGCAAACCCAATAAATGTATAATATCAAAGATAAAAATCACTAAACGTTTAGATCAAAATAATGTGATCCCATGACAATTCCGGAGGAAACCACTTTATTTCTTACTCATATCTTACTCTGCTCCCCTAACTTAACAAAACTTTTCACTACTATTACCATTTATTTCTTACATATATGTATTAAATTTTAAATATTTGTAAAAACTTATTGTATTTCTGTCTCTAAATATATCATATTATATGATATTATTGACGATGGCAAATTTGGTTCTTTTTTTGAATATATCCCAGCAAGCAATCTTTAATTACCAAGCTTTCGCAGCCATCTTTAATGCTACTTTTTGAAAAGCAAAGATGATACTGAAGAGAATTTGACTATCTTTGACAGACATTTACTCGACTCTTCACAAGCACAAACCTCTCCCTTCCTATCCACCCTTTTAAGACGAGTCGGGTAGGGACGCTTAACTCTCTCCAAGCACCTTCTATTGCGGGAGCCTTATCTAAACCGGGCGGATAACTAGGCACAGGCTGAAGCTTAGCCTGAGACGGGTTAGATCCCGTGTGAGTGGCAGACACTAGAAGGTGAGAGCAAAAACTGATTGATCTAGGCTTTAGGTAGGTAGGGAGGGTTTACTGACTTGCTAGCTGAATAACCCGGATCGATAACTGGATAGAGCAGCAACCTATCCTTTAACTTACTCTATCCTCTCTCTCTCTTTTTCCCTTTTTGCTTCGCAGCAAATGAAGAAATCTAAGAAGAAGTTTGGATAAATCAACGATGAAAACGACTAAACGGGTCCCTTGCACGTCCGTAAGGGCGCACAAAAACCCGACCGGACCACTGCATTTAGAATTATCTACAGAGAACTCGGCGTGGTATTAATTTGACTACTAGACTACATGAACTCTTACATCGCTATTTGCCAAAATGACAAGAGCGTTGATAAACTTCTTTCGGAAAGAGGTACACAATTGCTTGAAGATATAGGCCTGGAAGCCAAATCTCCACCTCAGGTAGAAGCCTAGAAAGCAATATACTGCAGAGAGATATACTCTTGAATCGGCGAACACAACGACGAATAAATAAAAGAAGAATTTGAAAGGGCTCAGAACTGGGCCAAAGTAAAGGAAGTTACAAGTTTACAAATAGGAATAATTGAACCGAATACGCACAGGTGTTTAAAGTCATCTTTCCCGAAATAGAAATGGCAAGTTGAGCCAAGGAAACAGGTCGATTGGCATTCCATTTGAAGATAATTTCCGAACAAATCAAAGGCGACGATTTTGTAAGCATTTAATCGTAATTTAATTGTTTTGCCCTAGAAAAACATGTAGCATGAGACTGCCCTATTAAAAACATTAAATGGTGCTTTGAATGCAACATCAAATCACATACATAGAGTGAATGTGCATCACAGAAAAAAAGTGTCTAAATTGCGACGGCATTCATCGCACAATGGCCATGTCCTGCCCTAAAAAGGAAGAGTTCATTGACAAGAAAAGGAAAGAAAAGGAAAGGAAGGAGGAGGAGGAAAAACAAAATTTAACTTCAGGCCAAGGTTGCAAAAGCCACGACCCACATAGCAAATGCAGTCAACGCAAAATATAATAGAGATCAAATAGGGAAAATCACTTAAAATCTTTGCATGCATATTGCATGCTCATGTGATAAATGTTGCTAATCCGGGTTCGTACTCTAAGGAGTTGAACTTGATGTTAGAAAAATAATGGATTAGAACAAATGTGATTCTCTGAGAACCCCCATCAGCAGATATACTCAACGTCAGGTATAAACCCGCACCCTTAAAACAGGAAGAAAAACAGAGGAGAACGAGTTCGCCAGAGATACAGGCACTCTCTTCAGCCGAATTAAGACACCAAAGGCCTAAAAAACAACAACAACAGTTAGCCGAAGGTATGAAGACTGAGACAGCCTCAGAGGAAGGAGTTCACAAAGAAGAAATCGCCCTGGCACAAGTTAAGGCGCAGGAACTTGAAAGAGTGTTTGGTGTCAAAAACATAATACTTCCTGGCACCTCTCCCCAAAAGAGGACGGGCTCCTTGTGGTCTCGGTCGACCAGCGATTGTCATACTGACTTTTATGTAGATTTCATTATCGGGTCGATGATCCTCCTGGATAAATTATGGATTAGTGTCGACTACTACTACCGCATGGCACAGTCCCAAACATGGCTATGCATGAAACGGATTAATCATGCACTCCTATTAGGGTGTTAAATGCATTCGGGTTGAGCCTTCTTTAAAAGTCGATAGAATTTACCTGCACGGCTAATTTAGTAAGAATTCCGAGGCAGACAAATCTGCCTGTAATCTGGATAAGACAGCAATTTATTTCTAAATTCGCGCAATTTTGAAATCACGTCTTGACAAAAAAGCAGGAAAAAAAATAGGATGAAAGAGAACTGGCTTGAAGCTTTACTGGAGTTATTTCTCGGACTCTTTGCAACCCACCTTTGTAATATAACTTTATTTGTTCTCTTATTTCTATCCATTAATTTGATTGTTGCTTAACTTCAGGATTGAATAGTTAAACCCTTGCTTCATCATTCGAACCTATTCCTTATATAATGGATCTTCACCCCTAATTTGGTTCCTATTGTGAGAAAACCTATTAAATTCAATGTGTTCCTCTTAGATTGTATGAATTGATCTCACACATCTTTTTTGTTTCCTTCCATTGATCCCTACTTTTGCGAGGATTCTCTTCCAAAGATGCTTTTCAATGTTCAATGTTTCCTTCGTTGACGGAGGTTAAAGACTACTACTCATCATAAAGTGTAATTTAATTGGCGACAGTGTTACCATAAACCTTCATTTTACTATCGATAGTATCTCTTTTAAAAGCCGATTTTTATCAATATTGGATCTTGGTTCGAAATATAATTTTTGATGAAAAGTATTTACTTTGTGGGAGGGAGCACTTTTTTCATATAACATAATTTCATTATTTTAATTTTTAATCCTCGGATTTTTACCGACATTAGAGGCGTTGTAAATAATTTCAAATATGAGTAGGAGACATTGTTTCCTCATCTTAATTCAAAGTGGTATGATTTAGGTGGAAATTATTATCAATAAGCATGTTTAATCAGAACCATAAAAATATATATTTCAGCCATTCAACTTGTTAGCGTTGGAAGAATGTTAATAATGTTGATAAATTTGTGGACAGAATTTTTAATATGGATTACATATTATATTTTTATCTTCTCAACTTTAGAAATAGGTCAGCAATTTCTTGACAACTTAGTATTAATTCCTTAATTTATAGAGGTAATTCTGGAAAGCCATTTTATTTTTTACCTTCCCATGAGGAGGTTATAGTTTTGTTATAATGTCTCTCGTACAACTGGTACGCATCTCAGCTTCAGTGTTTGCAATGGTGTCTCTCCCCGCCAACCAAAAATTGCTGCAGGAGGACCTGCAACTAGACATATACATTCCAGATTTATTATTTCATCTACTTACCCATTTTATTCACAGTTTACTCCTTAACAACTTTTTGTGTGATATGCCCTCGTTAGTATTCCTTTCAAAATTCGAGTACAAAAAATATCTCTTACCTGCTTTTCTTTTTCGTAATCAAGAGGTGTTGAGAGGAGTAAACGTCCAGTCTTGGGATCGATTAAGAAAAGGTGGTTGTCGTTTCCTTCCGTAATTGAGAATCGAATATTCGACGCAAGCCCTAAAGTGGCAAGAGAAAAATCTTAGAAAATGTATTCCAGTTAAAAATTGGAAAACCTTTGAACTTTTACTGGGAATAGCTATATATAAGATTGCTGAACAAAACTGAATTTGAGAGGGTTATTTATGGACAGGGGCAATGAGTTTAGTTACCTACACCAAGCAGGTGACGAAGTTAAAGTATGGTTTATGAGAAGAGGTTTTGTTCCACTTTCAGAGGGACCATATCAATTTATGTGGGATCCGAACTAGGGTATCTAAAGCGTATGGTAGTCCCCGTGAAGGCGACCTGAATTGGGGTTTATCCAGCTAATAACACAGGCGATGTTACTTAACTTCTCTAAAGTCAGAAAGGCTCAGGCTGGTGCTCAATTAGTATAAATTCTCCATTGACTGTGGAATTTGTGACTAATGAATAAGGAACGAACAAAGTAGTTTTTTCCTGTCTGTTTCTTAGGCTGAACTTCTTTTGCAATTCTCTACTGCTTTTAAAAGGTTTAATGTCAGTAAATTGATGGAAATTGAACGAAAAAGACGAGTTTTTGCAAGGAGGAGAGGGGCTAAATCCGTACGCCTTGCTCCAAAATTTTTCTAAGTTCATATTTAAAAAATTGCTTGGGGGGCTAAATTTAACTGACTTCTTAATAAGGGTGAGGTATGAATATATATATATACAACATTAACATATGTACATTCATACTCACATTATACACTGTAATTTATATGGTAAATATATACCTAAGTACGATGATATAATTATGCAGGTACTCCTATATAATATAACTTAAAAGGTATTTATACACTGCTGGGAGATCATCTGTCATGAATTAAGTACCTATATTTTTCCTTAATTTAATACCTTTTACATTTTTTATTTTATCAATAATATCTTTACCCTTAAATTTAATAATACTTTATCTGTAGATGAAGAACATTTTAATTATCACACGAAAAACATAAACCAGTCCATCAAGGTTCCATCAAAGACCATAGAAAAGCGGTACCAGGGTAAATGGAGCAAAGCAATGCTTGCAGACTATTGCTGGATAATGGCAAGAGATGATTCATCTCCCACTATAATCGTCAAGCAAAGTTGAAGAGAGTGTATATTAATTATTGTTTAAATCATAATGTCACATAATGTGGGATATTTGGAATTAATGCATTATAAATACATAATAATTAACTAATCTCATTTAGGAACCACACAACTTTTCAACATTTTGGACCAGTGTAATAAAAATGAAATTGTGTGGGAAAAAAAGGCAAATAAATCACAACAGAATATTGAAAAGAGTGAGCGAACATAATTTAGTCAGACTTATAACATTTCAATATGGAGTCATGGAAGAATTCTTGCGTTGCAGATTCGGGAGCAAATATTGTCCTTTAAATATTAGTCCTAAAACAATTTTAAAACGATACAAAGATGTATTGCAGGATATAGTAGATTAAAATTATTGCGCAAAACTTATTCATAGTTACCTATATATCAGAACAATTGTTAAATCCAATGACAGATTCCAAATATGTAAATAAAACTACTGTGTGGGAGCGTAGTAGTTTATTATCTCGAGACCGGTTTCGGCATGGGGTTTGTCATGCCAGCCTTAACCGAATACTAAGAATACATGCGGTCATACCATAAGTACAATATATATATAGTTTACAGAGATCCAATTGGAGTTCCTAATAAGGGAGCGTGAATTTAGGTTCATTAAGGATATCTTTTAAGATTAGATCTTTTGCGTAAGGGCGGATGGGCAATCTACAAGCAGGCCCTACGTCAAAGATCTAATCTTAACAGATATCCTTAATAACCTAAATTCACGCTCCTTAATTATGAACTTGAATTGGATCTCTGTATACTATATATATATATATATATTGTGAGTTCGGTGTGTCGGCATGTATTCTCAGTGTTCGACTGAGGTTGGTATGAAAAAATCCATGCCGAAACTGGTACGATAATAAACTACTACGCTCCGCCACAGTGTATTTATTTACCCCTACCTATATATATATAATAATATCTCACAAAAGTCACAATTATGTAAAAAAAACAAATAAGGAAAAGGATACGAGATTTAGAACAATACCGTTCTTATTTACAAATAAATATTCATGGAATGAACAAGAAGGTAAAATATTATGAGGAGCGGTCAATAAGTTTTGCAATTCGAATATAAGGAAACGAGATATGAGGAAAAGTGTTTTATTATTTTTTAATATAACTACCCACGACTTCCATGCACTTGCGCCACTTGTCCCTGAGGCTTCGAATTCCCGACAACCAGAAATCTCCCAACTGCTGTTAAATCCACTCCTGGACGGTGAGCTGGACATCTTCATCGTACCCAAACCGGCGTCCACGCAGTGCAGCCTTGAGCTGGCGGAATAAAAAGTATTCGCTAGGGGCGAGATCTTGACTGTACGGATATAATTGAGCACCTTGAATAAGAACTTGCGCAGGGCAGCTTGTGGAACTGTGGCCTTGTGGACAGGGGCATTGTCGTGGAGGAGCAGGACACCGCGTGTCAACTTGCCGCGCCGCTTTTCACGGATACACTTCTTCAACCCAGCCAGTTCCTTTGCATAATATTAGCCTATGATGGTGCTTCCACGAAGGGCATAGTCCACCATCAACATTCCCTCATAATCCCAGAAGATGGTGGCCATGATCTTCTCGGCTGAGGGTTGGTCTGGAACTTGATTGGGGTCGGAGAGCCCCTGTGATAGCAGGCCATGCTTTTGAGCTTGATCTCGGGATCCCAGTGATTGACCCACGTTTCATCACCCCTCACTATGCGTGGCTTGCATCCTGCCGGTCTTGGATGTTCTTGAGCAGCAGCTCCTTCTAACTTTGATGACGTTGAAGTCGATCATGGGGCGTTAGGTTTCGTGGATGATGTTGATCACAAAGCCATGTTATATTCCACGTTCTCGCTCGACTTCTTCGACCTTGACCCGTCGATTTTCGAGAACCATCCTCTCCACACGGGCCACATTGTCCTGGTTGGTCACGTCTGACGGGCAACTGGACGGGGTTCATCTTCAAGGGACTCACGACCATGACGGAACTCCCTATTCCAGCGAACAATGGTTGCATAGGAAGGGGCAGTGTCGGTTTATACTGCAACCATGCCTTCATGGATCTCTTTTGCATTCTTGTCTTCCTTGGTCAAAATTTTGATCACTGCGTGGTGCTCAACCTTCTCCATTGTTGATAAATTTGAGACTGACGATCTGCGATCAGCTACTGCTTCTTAAATAGACGAAGCAGGAGCGTGCGGCTGCAGGTCTTGACTTGTCATAACTTGTCCTAATACCCCCACAAACAGTCATCTCCCTTTCTCTGTTTTTTTCTAACGATTTGCAAAACTTATTGACCGCCCCTCGCATTAGCTTAAAAGGTTTTCAAAGAGCTGCCCTTCCCCAAAGCCCTAAATAGAGAACACAAATTTAAGGTTACTCTTAATTTGGGACCTGATGTATTAAGTGATAATGTGCTATAACGAAAATACTCCTGGGTTCAAATTTAATTGTTTATATATATTTATATATATATATATATATATATATATTTATATATATATTTATATATATTACTTTGCGGCCATTATTTGCTAACACGTTTTCAATTACTAATTTTTTTTTTTTACGTTTATTATTTGGTTCAACCTTCTCATAAATAATACAGAATAATTGTCTTTAGAAAATTTTGAACCCCCAAATTTGTGGTAGAAGCATGGAAGCTTTCTTAGAATATGCGGCGAAAAGACTAATAGGGTAATAATGGTGGGAAAGGTGAGAAAGGAGCGTGAAGATACAGGAGGCAACAGCTGAAAGGTAAACCTATGCTCAACGATCTGAGTTAATCAGAATGACAGAATTCTTCGCTAAAGTCTAAGTGATATCAACAACGATCCAAAAATGTCGATGCGTGGCATTTCAAGTAAGAATTGTGTGGAAAAAAGATTCTTAAGCTGGTTGTTAAATAGAACATTCGCTACTTTTCATATAGGATGTGGAAATTCAATATCTCTCCTAGACGATGCAAGAAACAAGAAAGCTGATCAATAAGAGGAAAACACATTCCAAATATATACGCATTGGTTCTTCCTAAAGGAAAAGAATTTATACTGACAACAGAAGATCAACTCCAAGAGCATCAACTGCTTCGCTCTCTAATCGAATGGCGTTGCCCGTCAAATTTCTACCGACAATCATGGTCTTCTATGTCGTCAGCAGTGAAGATAATGTCATGCTCCCCACTTCTTTTATGAGGGCTACGTACGTGTACTGAGCGAGGTGTTGAAGCTCTTGATCGACCTGGTAGCTACATTGGGGCCTTATTTTTGACTTTATGGCTCTGTACCCTTCCACATCAGCTCGAAAGCCCAAGCCAGTCTGTCAGAGACTTTCTTCAATCAGAAGGAACATGACAGTTTGTCTTCAACTCGCTCAGCTCAATACCCTCGGCCCACTAATCCAGTTGCAACCCCCAGGAGCAGCTGAGGGCCAGGATTACTATGGTATTCGGGTGTTTAAAATGGGTGATAGTGACCAAAACCTTTAGCTTCTTGGTTGATTGCCTGTAGACTGTCGTTAAGGCAACAGGCAGCTTGCACGAGTGATATCTACAGAAAATTTACTGAAGATAAATTGACCTAAATTTGACCTATATCTATCTAAAAAAATCTATAAACACCTATCTTTTTCATGAGACAGTTATTATGCAAAATAATAGCATCCGCGCCATATATATTATAGTTATTTGGCCAAAGAAAGGAAAAGGTGTATCACAACCCGGAAAAATGCCGAGGAATATATTGCTTCAACCATTAAAAGGTCAAGAAAGAAAATGTGAGAGTTAGAAATGGAAGAAATATGGAAAACTACATATTTTAACCGATATATGATGGTAAATAATGAATTTGGATTGGACCTTGCGTCATCAAGCACCCATCGCTTTTAGAACCACGATGTTCATAGACTGAGCTAACCATACTTATCTCAAAATGGTTGATTCAAGAAGCCTTTGGAATAACAAAGTGTAGGTTTTTATTCGGTGGAAGACAAGACAATGTTTTTCTTTTAGGAGGGGGTACGTGATTTTTGTTTTATAATAAGTGAAGATAACATGACATGTGATATATAAGGGATGTAGTCAACAACCTAAAGAAAGAAAAAGTGTTATCACAATACGGTAAACGGCTGAGAAATGTACTACGCGAATCATTAAAAGAATTTAATGGTGCAATTAATATATTTGTCAGCGTTTTACCGGCTTGTAATTTGTGGCGGCAAAAGTTCTTTCGACCAGAAGTTCATGTTCGAGCCCAACCACTCTTTCACGGTCTTAGCCGTGTAAGCATGAGCACCTTACTGCTGAAAGTCATTTCCGCCTTCTTGCTGATATTTCTTACTCAGGGCAAGACTTTCATGGCCATGGTGTCTATGTATTCTGCTCAATTAGCCTGTAATTGGCTGCAATCTACAGCGGCGGCATCTTGTCTCGATTCAAAGCCACCACTCGGATCATCATTAGGCAGGTTGGGTGTTTGGTTATTCACACGTAAAGGACCTTGGAGCAGACCTGGCAGTATCTTATCCCGCGATAGTTCTGCTTGATGATGATCAGATGGACCATGAATTATTTTTCATCAAAAAGTATGAGAATTCAATTGACATGACTCTTAATATCGTTGAGTAGGTGACTATCGCATTCTCGACCTTGTTCTCGAATAGGATTGGTGAGTGAGCATAGCCTTTTCCACGCATCTCAATCTATTGTGGCGCTTGAAGTCTTCTCGGTACTAAGCCTACCTGCGACTTTGTGAACGGTCATACAGCTCACGTTAAGCTCTTTGGCCATCTAAGATTTGTTTTGGCCCGATCGTAGAGCAGCAGAGATCTTAATTCTATTCACTTCTAAATATGCAAAATGGAAGGGACATTGAAATGACATGTGCTGTAGAAATAGATATTCAGGTTTGTTTACAGAGTTTATTCTATTACACACGTCAACCAATAAAAGATATGTACACTTACTGGTAGTTCTTAGAAAGGCCTTAAGAAGTAGAATGAGTACAAATATAACTGAGCTGTTTGAAAAAAGACAATCTGAGTGGAGAAATAGAGTGTCAGAAACTTGTAGAAGATCGATGAATCCATGTCAAGAACTTTTATAGCTGTAGTTAAAGCAAGGCAGGATGAATAAAGTGATTAAATAATTTAAAATAAAGGAATTTATATTATATATATAGTGAAATTATTTACCCTCAATTTATAAATATATTATATTAATGATTCTATAAAGTGTTTTATATTTGGGGCCAGGAGTATGTGAGAGCATAGAGAGAAACTTAATTTATTAAGATTCCTTTTATTTTTTTAATATTAAAAATTGAAATTTAATTTATTTTTACACTATGAGCAATTCGAGAATAAATGTAGTTAGATTTAGAGCGTTAAGCCTAAAAAGAGAAATCATGATGAAATATTTAATAGGAAGATAAAATTTTGCAATGATTTATACGGAAATATTGTGGAAAGTAAATTATTAAGCGGAGTTTAGGCGCAATAACTCCTGGAAATGACACTAGAAGAAATTTCTACCTCTTAAATAAAACGGTCATGGAGAAGATTTTCTCGATGTTTCTAAATTTAATACACCATTAATTTGGCGGCATTTCAAAGAAGAATTTGCGAATGATTGGTGACATAGTGTGTGAATAGCTTTAATCCACTCTGAAGAGTGAAACCATCAGAATGTGTTTAACACTCATCATATATTTATATAATTATACCTGTGTGCAAGTATAATTATAGAAGCACTACACTAAAATCCCTTAATTCTTACGCAAGCATGCATCTCTTGAACTATTTTACAAATATTTTAATATTTGTATCTATTACATGGAATAAAACTGCAAAGAAAAATAAATAATGTGCTAACGATTCTTAAGTTACTTGGAAAGAGATAAGTATCACTAAGTGTATAATCTAAACATATTATTTCTTCATTTGTTGATACAATTTTTGCTGAAGCAATTTAAAGACTTTGCAACATACTCGTATTTAGTGTCGCTTAAGGTTAAACGATTTTGACACATCAGTAAAAAAAGTTAAAAGGATATAATGTAATCAATAATGAAAAAATAAGAGAGATTATTTTTCCAAAAAATGTACCTAGTGTTAACTTTGATATACCAAACTCGACATTTTCTTGAAAATAGTAGTTTAATTTTTATAAAACTTCTAAATATAATTCTTTGAAATTTACCTCTGATATCCTTTAAGTTGAATTTCCTAGGAGAGCGAATAAAAAGCTTATGAGTAAAGTAGTATTCATTTATAAATGGCTGTGGACGAACTTAAAATTTCATCAAGTATATTGTAGATCAACAGTGTTCCACTTGTATTATATACAAATATTTATAGTATTATTCATAAATCATGATGCTAGGGTGAGTTAAGTTCGAAAGATCTTAAGAAAGTAGTTTTCCAGTGGAAGAGAGAAAGGAATGGCAGTGTCTGAAATTTAAAACTATTGTAATGGATCAAATCGACGAAAAAAATGGGTCTACCTAGTAAACCTTCTCCCGCTGGATATTGGGAGCACATGACGTTTTTATGCAGGACAATGCAACGGGTCCACATAGCAAAAACGGTGAAGCAGTTCTTTTATACTAAAAATATCGTCATGTTCATCTGGTCGACGTAGAACCATGATTTATTAACGTAGAATAGATATGAAAGATACTTGTGCATAAGTTATGGCTTAAAAACCAACGAATTTTGAAATATTCTGCAAATATTGGGAGAAGAACAAAAAAGAATCACGCCTAAACTCTGCCAGATTTATTAAGATTCTGGCCAGAAGATGTGCTCAATTCATTCAGAACAAGAGGGGCATAATTATCATTACAAATTTGTTGATTGGTTATGAGATTAGTGATTTATGATTCAGCAATGATAACCAATATTGTAATTTCTTGCAAGATTATCATGGCCTCTGTACATTATCTTAGACTTGGCAACGTTTAATCACGACTGCCATCTTTCCTAGAAATTTAAAACTCTATCCAATTCTTATTTGCTAATTTTGACGGTAATAATATATTTAGCACTTCTGCCTAATTTTTTGGTCATAGAAGTGTTTTAAATTTTAAAAATATAAGTAAAGCCTAAAATAATTTTCTATGTATTACAGTAAATACCAAGGGTTTGAAATCATATCTCTGAGAAACACCAATATTGACTGATGGCTTAAGACACGGTATTCTCTCATTGGATTGCGCTATCGTAATACCATGCAATTTAAAATTTATTAAAATTCTTTTAGATAAAATGGTGTCAGAATCCTTTTTAAATATAAATAAACTATAATTCAAGAAGTATCTTGGGCATTTGTTGTGATCAAATTCTTAGGAAAGCTTTGCAGCGTGTTATTTATTACATTATTTACTCCTAGATAATGAACGATCGTATCTCTAACAATGTACTCGACTAGTTTTACCAACGATCTAATTAAGATATACGAAACGATAATATCCAAGATCTGTTTATATTCCTTATTAGAAAATTGGTATTACATTTGGCTCATTGAACTCATTAAGATCCTTCAAAATTTGAAAAACATTGCATAAAAAATTGCATAGACTAGATTTAAAGTGCCCTTTCCAACTCTTTAAGGTAAATGCAATATATTTTATATGGCCCAGCGCTTTATAAATACTAATTTAATTTCTGATTTTGTCAATATTCGAAAGAGTAGTTCTTCACTCTGATAAAATTTTCTTGGATCGTAAGATATTTCTATCTTCGACATTAAAAACTAAAATGTTCATTGAATATCGATGTACTAAAACCGACTCTTCTATAAGGGCTTCCTCCGGGATAACTGAAGGGCCCTATGGACTCTATGTATAACTGGCTTATAGGTATTTTTTACCCATTAAAATGCTCTGGCTCGTGATTTAAAAAGGAGATTAGTTCTTTTTCATACTTCATGGTCGTGGGTGACTCTACTTCTTACTATGTCGGTCGATCCTCGTTTTGCTTTTTGTGTTTTGGAAATAATAATATAATTTTCCGGCCGATTTTAAGGAAATTGAAAATCTCATGGTGTTGTACATTCTCTTTTAAATGATATAATTGGCAAAGTGGTAACAAGGTTACCCGGGGAATTATTTCGAAATAACATCATAATAACTATTGTGCCCATTCTAAAGAATTTAATACCCTTATGTGATTTTACATTCTCTTTCGAATGATGTAATACCTAAAGTCCTCCCAAGATTAGCCAGGTAATTATTTGCCAATAAGTTCATAAATATTCTGCCGATTCTAATAAAATCTGATACCCTTATGTGGTTTTACATTCCCTATCTAATGATATAATTGTCCAAGGCCTCCCAAGTTTAACTGGGGAATTATTTGGCAATAACTTAATAAGCATTAAGCCGATTCTAATCAAATTTGAAACCCTTATGTTGTTTTACATTCTCTTTCGAATGATATAATTCACAAAGTCACTTCAAGGTTAATCCGGGAATTATTCAAAGTTTTGACGGTCGTAAGGTCATAAATCAGGATAAGTGAGAGCACATTACTCTTATTCAGCGACCTTGTTTTTGTTGGTTCTTATTTTGCGTTTGAGAAGTCGACGATCATAATAAATGTATTGGTTTCGAATCTCGATACTATTGCAGGTTGTAACAATTATATATGTACAATTGATTGCGTTGCTTTATGCACTTATCATTTCCCTATTTAACACATTACCTTGTTAAATTAATTTATTTGAAACTCTGGTTTCACTCTGGTTTCAAAGTTATAAGTGTGAAGGGGAAAGATCTAAAGTAAAAGTTTTAAGGTTCGGGATAAAATGAGAGCTCTTGCAAACATTTTTAGGAATATTAAGATTCATATGAAAGATATTACTCTAGTATGCTTAAATATTTCTGTCAAGGAGTTTGTACATGCTTCTCATAGATTTTTCTTGCTGATTTTGAATCTGTAATATGTTTTTTCAATGATTTTAGTTTATCCGTCTTTCTTAAACTTTTCTCGGAAATTAAGGTGTTATATATATATATATATATATATATATATATATATATATATATATATATATATATATATATCTAAGTAAAGGCAGAAATAAAAGAGTATTTTGATTTTTTAGATATATTCGTCAAATTTGGTCATTTGTGTTGATCCCAGTTGATCAGCTTGCCTGAAGCCTCGATGATGGATTCCAAGTGAACACGGAAACGGCCACAGAATTTTGTCACTATCTCCCGTTTTAGGCTACTGAAGGCCCAGGTAATCCTAGCCCTGAACTTTTTCTTCTCGTTACAGCTGGATTTCTGGTAACTAATTCTACCATGCATAACCCAAAGAAGTTAGGGAGTGGCAGTCATGCCAATTGACAGGCTAAATGTGAAGTGTTATGTGATCGAAGATTTTATCCAACAGCCAAGATTGAATCTTCGGGACTAGTCCTCCTCGTCAAGACTCCCAGAAGTATCTTCTAGAAGACCTGCGCCGTTGTCTTCCAACCCCTATCCAATTCTTCCACGCTTGAAATTAAAGCGATCTTGTAAGTTCATCTCCAGATTACCTCTTTAATTCTCACTTAATTCATTTAACTACCATAAGTAATTTGTTCCCCCTTTTATGTATATATATATATATATATATATATATATATATATATATATATATATATATATATATATCAATTTCCCCCTCTTATTATATATATTAAAATGATATTTTGGGGTATTGTCTTTATATATCCTTTGAACTGCTACTTTAAAATCCATTAGTCAACAAATACCATCAACCGAAAATCGCACTCTTTTTAATCGCCCCGAACTATCTCAAGCCGCCTGTGGTCAGCTGATCGCCGAGCTAGTCTACATAGGTATACATACTTCGAGATTGTCTTTAAGAATAAAATGACTAACAACGATCATATGCAAACTCCCTCTCAATAATTCCCTTTGCGCTTTCTCACTAGTGATTTCTTCTTCTTTTTCCAGAAAATTGTGTCATTCATTTACAGTAACGTTTTTCCAATCGCACACTCGGGCAAATTTCTATAAAATTTCACTCTTAGCCCCTTAATTTTGACTTACATTCTGATAAGCCTTGTCATTTTATGCCCTTCAAGTCTTTGTTATTAATAACCAATCTGTACCAATCTCTTTCACACTTTCTGACAGCGCAGTCAAATCCACTAAACATAAAATCGTAGATACAGTGTGTAACGAGACATTATGTTATTATGTATACTATTAAAATCAATTTAATCATCAATAAGATAATGATTTATACTGAATATCTATACGTATAAATGAATCAATGAGTTAATAAAAATATCGTGAGACAATTCTAGATATAATTTATCTAATGTATGCTTAAAACAACAAAAAGATGATTCTGATCTTATGATCATTTGCTTTTCTTTAGTGTATGGCCTTAAATATTACCTAAGATCCTTCAACCGGCCAGGTTTTGATGGCAAAATATTTTAGCGAAATAATGCAATAGAAGAAACAATGATCCATTTATGATATTTAACCTTAGTATAGAATATAATTTATTAGACATGTATGAAAATCTTTAATCACCTAATGTGCAGAAATAAATAATTAACATTCTTTAATATTCGTATATTATATGTAGACAGTTTTTTTATTTGTTCCTAAAAATAAGTATATAATAAAATATATAAATGTCCCTCTTTAAGGAACGCAATGCATTTGTATGTTTGAACATTATCAAACTTATATAAATTCTTTGTTAAGTTCAGAGCAGGCACTTGTTCGGTAAATATTTTTGTTTGAGTTACCGGCATTCATGCATTTGAAAAAAACTTATTCAAGTTTTGAGATATCCATTTGATACAGTTGTTTGAACGAGTTTAAAAGATTGTAGGATGGATGGAAAGTAATGCAGACTAATATAAATAGGTTTTCATTAAGAAAATATCGACATAATTCCAAGATTGAGGGCTGGTTCTATGGTAATATAAGTTATCTGTTAGAGGAACTTCTAGAATCGAAGGCGTTGAACTGTTACAATGTAGTGCACGAATATTTTCTTCTCTCTTTAGGGGAAAGTAATTTTTGTAATGCTCCACATTTTCTGTTTCGAATTACATGCAAGCAAGAAAGCAATTGCGGAAACAATACTAGATTTTAAATCCTATATAGATTCAAGACTATGCATATATAGGGCAAGAATAAACAATACAGCATAAAAGGGGTAGTCGAAACTATTGATATAATTAATTTGTTTAGTAAGTAGAAGGATATTTTTGTGCTCTTTATATAATTTTTTTTAAATTTCCTTTTGATTGTTTAGTCTGAACATATTTAAGTGTTAGGAATAATTTTGACTTTAATTTGCATGTTAAACCATTTTCCATAATTCGAGGCCACGCATTCAATGCCATATAAAACTAAACACGCTCTATGCAGTATCAAGCAACACTAGATATCCCTTCCTCATCCGGTGCTTTTGAATCTCAAAAGATGAGTGCACTATGTGATATATCTTATTGTAAAGTGAAAAGGGTTCATTTCAGCAAAGATATATTGCAATGTCCGTGATATATCGTTCATTCACAGTTAGTACTCAGGCAAATGGTAGTTATATGATGCGGCATTTATTCCAGGAATAGTTGCCTCCTGAGTAAATATGGTCCTTTCAGCAATACCATCTAGTCAAGGAGTGTTTCATTACTGACAAGATAGGGTCTCATGCACCAAAATCTCTTGTCAAATAAGAGTTTATTCAGAAGAAGTTTAACTAAATTCCCCCAGATAGGTTCTAGTTGTTGTCAGAAGGCGGATGGCGTATACTAGCATTTGTTTTAAACTAAATTTCTCCACCCATTAATGAAGGTTATGTATGTGCGGTAGCGTCTCTCCAGTTAAGGTTTATGCTCTGGTTCATGTGCAAGACCATCGTAATGGTCCATCTACGGATGATGGAATGTATCAATATCTTTTAGGATCCTGTTGCTTCAGGGACCATTCTTAAATATATCTGGCCCTATATAATGTGCATCGCGATCATTCAATGTTCAAACCATAGGTTTTCAATGTTTTGTATCATCCAGTGAGGTCATTATTTGTTTCTGGGCACAGGGAGCGCAATGTGTTGCAGCATTGCGCTCTATCATCGTTAGTCCCTGTCAAACTAGTTGTGGCTGATGTAGTATTTTGTCGTTTCAATATTCACTACTCACCAGATGGAAATGAATATATGAGTTGTGGCACCCTTACACTATGGATTTTTTTGAGGGAGATTGATCCTTTGCGATATGGCTTTTCCTTCAGTAGGATCTAGTCCAGTTAGACTTATCTCGAGCAGATGGTTTATTATGTAATTCAAATTACCATACACTCATGGTGTTTCCACATGAAGATTGGACACTAATTCCTTTTGAATCTCTCCTAACAATTGTTTTTTATATGTGATATGGGTCACTACGTTATGTAGCATTCGTACATTCAGGATCCATTCCCACTAATATGAGGTCGTAGGTCGTATAGATTGGTCTCTGGCCATGGTTCATTCACGGAAATATGGAGCAGTGGTCCTGTCGTATCTCGTTCACTCAAGGACTCTCACAAAGTAGAGGATAGATTAGCTCTATGACATCTATCATTTTGTCTAGTCACGAAACAACATACGCAAATAAAGCTCCCTTAAGTTATTTTTCCATGATTGAATACCATCTTCAGACTGGATTCGTACAATCGAATCTGGTAATGAATGATAACTAAGAGAGATAAATAAAAAATACGAGTAATATAAAATCTGGATGCAACTTACTTGCATCGTAAATCAAACCGCTATTAAATTGGTCAGGTGTCATATTGAAAATCTACAGAAACAAATTTGAACATGCTTAATGCACTAAAATGTTAAAAGTATTGTTTACTCATACACAAAACTCAAAATTTATTTCCCATTTGCCCGATTAACGGAAAGAAGATATTCACAATTATTTACCACTAATTTAATGAGACTAAATACCACGATAAAACATGAGACGATTTATCAAATAATGCAGTCTCAACCTGACAAATAGCACCTCAATCACTAGTAAACTATCCAGCTTAATTACAAATAAACTAATTAGTCAATTAACATGTTATATTTCAAACCATTGCTGAGATTTACAAAATAAGGCCTAAAGATTAAAGCGATATAAATTTATAGCTAATATTTTCTTCCTTATTGCCGACTGGTCAGAAATTTCTTCAAGTCTAAGATTTTGGAGCAAAGATATTTTTATCGTGAAATTATAATTATCTCTACTTTATTGGTAATGAGAGCATTCAAGAGGTTCATTATATCTTGTGTTTTAGGAAAGATGGACATAAAGAGGAAAATTAGTGATGAAATACATTTAGGCTAAAAAGAGGATGAAACATGCATCATGCTATTTCTGATTGAATTCAAATAAAATCAATTACAGGTAAAAGATGAAAATCGATTGCTCGAAAAATACAATTCAAGTTGATAAGACTAAGCAAGAAATCAATAACCACGCAAGTTATAAATAATTTAGTTTTCTTTAGAATAGTTTAGGGTAATGAAAGGTAGTATATGTTTATGAAGAAGGTTGTTGCAGAGAAAGAAAGGGTGTGCGGCAAAATTACCAAATTGTGCAAACAATACGATACAGGGTAAATTCCTCAAACACGATGAAATCTAATTTGAAACTATACAAAAGTTAGAAGAAACAATGCAATCCCCCAAAACACAGAAATTTAAGCAACCTCAGCCAAAAGGAAAGATAATATTGAAATTAATAGAAAATAGAATAAGAAACAAGATTATTCCACATATGAAATAAGAACAAACCCGAATCATATAAACGAAGAACACATGCAACCGAATATTTTGCTTAGTGTGAACGTGGGAAGAGCAACAAAATTGCATAAAGGTGTTTAGCTTCAGTCATAGCCAAATATTTTGAGACTATTATATTTTTTCATATAATAAATCATAGAACTATTCTAACATTATATTTTGTTTTAATATATTTGTATCATAATTTGAAAGTGAAATAGCCAAAAATTTAGAGTCAATCACATTCGAATAATAAATAGAGTCAATTGGTTCGCACAGTCAATATTTAAAATGATAGCTCTGGCTCTTTAGAACTGCTTCAGTTCATTTTGGCATCCCTGAGAACAAATATGTGATGATCTCTTGAATATTATTCCCCAAATTTTGTTCAATAAGTATCAGTTAACAAATTTCATTAGGGACCTAAATATTAGGGTAAGAATAATGAGTCACTTTATATAGGTCATAGTATGTAGGATCGTTAAACTTGGACAATAAAGAATAATCTGATAAATAAAGAAATTTTGTAGAAATGTTAGTTGCAATAAAAATGATACGTCCTCCTGAACGGCACGCATAACGAATGAAGAAACGATGAGAAGATACTAAATCGAGAGATAGATATGGGAATTGAGAAAAAAATACATTAAAAGTTTTAAATCATAAACACAGAAGAGAGAAGTATATGGTGCTATAATTACTTGTCAGAATACTAAGTAGAAGAGAAAGAAGAAGATAGAGAATGAAATATTTATCTGAAATATCTAATGGAATAAGTATAGAAGGAAGAACGTCAATAAAAATGATTTGAAACGCGAATACTACAGCTGAGCGGAGTTTCATGGTCGCAAACTTGACAAAACAAGCACAGAGGTAAGTTTATGAGTTAAAGTTAATCGGAAAATCTATTGGCCTAAACCATTTTACCCGAAGTGGAATCTAACGTATTGAAAGTTTGGCAGTGATATATTTTTACTTCACAGGTTTGAATACTTTTTAAAAAAATGCATTACACTTAGACTTTTTAAAAGGAGACGCTTTAGAAGATTCTTATTGTGAAAAATACGAATAGAAAACCACATAAAATATATTCAAATACGACCGAAAATAAGAACACTCATTTACAAGTATATAAGAAAGAGATGAATATGTATCTAGTTCATTGTTTCTTAGCGTTGGAAGTATTTAAGACTATCTTTTGGGGCTAAAATCCAGGTCATCGAGCAGCTACAACCAAATATGCTTCAAAGATGAAATATTCATCTTTGATTTATTATTCTTAATAGTTGATATATTTATAATAATCGGGGTAAGAGAGGAGACCAAAGAGCAAAGAAAGGTTTTGGGATTGAAGAGAGGAGAGAAAAAGTGAAGTTTGTGAATGAGAACGTTTGATTAATTCAGTTTCAACATTAGTAATGCTGGATTAGGTAAAGTGAGATGAGATTATGTGGGGTAAAGATTTATTGTATTTGGCTTTATTGAGCATATTCAGTTGATAATAATTGAGAGTGCGTTTGTTCTGAGCTTTTTTGCGAATGAGATGCTTTAAGTGAATTTAAATTAAGTTGAATAAAAGTTCACTTTGCAAATCAAAATAACTTATTAAATTTTTAGTTATGGAAAAAGGAAGTTTTTTAAAGCTTTTATTACTTAAGTCAATGCGGATTAATCTACTACATGAAATTTGGACGGTGCACCCATATGTTACTACTAAAACCTTTAAAAATATAACTTTTAAAATAAAACCGTCCCTGTTATGAAAACATTTCAAAACCGATGGGGAACGTATTTTTCTAGAAAAAAAATCAATTATTTTTACCCTATAAATACTTTATTTTAAAGAAGTCT
Source organism: Ceratothoa steindachneri (assembly GCA_963969495.1). Taxonomy (NCBI): domain Eukaryota; kingdom Metazoa; phylum Arthropoda; class Malacostraca; order Isopoda; family Cymothoidae; genus Ceratothoa; species Ceratothoa steindachneri. The sequence continues at coordinate 47,535,445 of OZ018320.1, forward strand.
AGTCTCAAAAGAAAATGATTTTAAACATTGAAGTTTCTCTCTAGTAAAGAGACCAAAAATATTTGGTAATTTTAGCTTAATATTGCTTTTACTCCTACGTAACTGATTTATTATGACCTTTTTTATCTACAATTTAAATTTGTTAAACATCCTAAGTGATTTTACTTTATAGAGAAAGGGTTCAAACAAATTTGGAAGATCTCAATAGCTTAGGTTTTGTCATTTTTTGATAGATGTACAAATATGGAATTGGCCCGATGTGGTATTTTTGTAGGACTTCCTCATCTTAAGAATTATGATGACGCTGGGATTAGAAAGTGCTTCAGTGAACAAGTTCATTGTATTATAACATTTTGTTGAGAAAACTATATTACAAACTTTTAACCTAGTTGTATACTATTAAATTCTATATATTAGAAGCACTTTTAGAGTTATAAAATATCAAAGAAGTTCATATGGTGCTAAAGTGTGTTCATGTGCCTGCAGACTAAGGGATTCAGGCGGTAGTATCTTTGGGCTAGATTGAGATTCACAAAAGTTTCAATGAGCACGGATTCTACTCTTAGGCATTTTAATATTTTAATATATCTATACTATTTGGAGTTGATTTTAGATTAAAAGGTCGCTTTAAGGCAGCTTTTAATTACTTCTACAATCCCAACAATTATCTCATTGATTCGAGTTAAAATATAATATACACACAAGAAATACTGACAACAAAAATAATGCCCTATGTGTAAAAGCTAACACTGTAAAAATGAAAGATGGTATTAAAAACCTACCTAGTACTAGACTACTTTAAAATCAGATTCAAAAACACACACACAAAAAAAAAACCCAACACTAATTTTTTTTAAAAAAGGAAAAAAGGCAACAAGCAGGACAGTGCGACCTATAAGAAAAAAAAAACAAAAACAAAAAACATAAAAACTCCGTTAAAAAAAAGGGAGAAGGCCAGCCCCCCTGCAAAAGTCTACAAGTCCACCAGTCAATGTGCACGCACTCGTCCCGAGTACAAGAGACAGATGGTAGTGACCCCGCTCATCACGGTACCGAGACAGGTAACGTGCGCGAAGATCGGCCAGACTGGGACATTTAACAAGAATGTGCCGAACAGTCTGAGGGACAACGCAGTATTCACAGTAGGGCACTAGCGAGCACCTTTAAAAAGGTACCACACCGCCGCTTTCTCCGGAAAGTGCGAGCGCTGGGCATATACGGAAAAGTGACCGGCTGGATCCAGAACTGGCAGACGGCAACGGGTGGTGGTGAATGGACAGGCTTCTGAGTGGGTGCCCGTTACTAGCGAAGTGTCTCAAGGTTCCGTCTTGGGAGCACTACTATTTATCATCTACGTCAACGACATGGACTGTGACATGGTTGCCAAGATTTCCAAATTTTCCGACGATACCAAGCTTGGTATGAACGTTGCAAAGGATGGAAATACTGCACGCCTGCAGGAAGATTTTGGGAAGATTGGGGAGTGGTCGGACACGTGGCAAATACCTTTCAACGTGGGGAAATGCAAAGTAATGCATATCGGCCACAGAAACCCCCAATCTCAGTATATCCTTAAGGGCACTGCTCTGGAATCGAGTGACACTGAGAAGGACTTGGGTGTAACTATCACTAGCGACCGCAAGTTCTCGAAACAGTGCATCGAGGCAGAAAAGAAAGCACACAGGATGTTAGGCTACATAAAGCACCGGTTTAGATACGGTAACAAGGATATAGTACTTTGTCTGTACAACTCCCTCGTTCGGCCGCACCTGGAGTATGCCATAGAATTTGGGAGTCCTTCGTTTCGAAAGGATATCGCAAGGTTGGAACGCGTGCAAGCCAGGGCAACCAAACTAATTCCCTCTATCAGACATAAAAGTTATGAAGATAGATTAAGGGAATCAGATATGTTCTCGCTGGAAACCCGTAAACTGCGTGGTCAGCTCATCAAGGTTTTCAAAATACTTCGAGGGTTCGACAATGTTGACTACCGGGATATTTTCACACTGAGTGAGAACAAAATGCGAAATCACGGCTTCAAACTTGAACTGAAGCAATACCACCGTGATCTGTGTGAGAAATTCTTCACTTACAGTATCTGCGGTAGATGGAACGCACTTCTGACGAAAGTTATCAACAGTGAATTTGTTGACCAGTTCAAGTTAAGACCAGATAAAGTCTTGCAAATTCACCTTTAAGATCCTCGTGAGTGATCTTCGAGGTTGCCAACGAACACCTTCGAAGATTGCGCCAAAAGTACCCTTCTTTTATGGACCGTAAGGTATTTTAGGGTGCTTTCTTTCTTGTAGCTTCTTGTAGCACCACCAAGTGGCGGTGCGTCCCACAAGTATGCCCAACTCGAAGACGACAGAAAGCAACCTGAAGCCTTCGCCGCATTGGAGGGTAAGTCAATGGGAACAGTTGTAGCGCAATGGCACGCAACTCTAAGTTCCCTTCCACCGTCTCGTATCTTCCTTATTGCTTCTATGTAGTCGGTGTGAGAAAGAGCGAAACGCTGGTCTGAACGCATAGTCCTCGCGGACTCTATGTGCCCTCAACTGCACGCTCATTCCCCGCAATTTTTACATGTCCAGGAATCCAGCAGAAAATAATCTTGACATCTGCCCAGCTCACTAAAACCGTGGCGTCACAAATATCGCGAACTAGGGGATGCGGAGATTCCAATGCTCCAAAAGCACTTAGGGCGCTTTGTGAGTCGCTATAGAAAACAATCTGGTCTTCTAACCGGGCACGTCACCTAATCTCTCGTAACGAGTGGTGTATTGCCACCAACTCGGCCGTGAAGACAGATAAGCGCCTAACAGAACACTACTGACTTCAAACATATGGGATATGGCGTGAAAGCCGATCACCTCTTGGTAGTATTAGCAATCTGGATTCATACACTAGCACGGTCCAGCGTAACATGGGGTGTGCTCCCAAAAGGTCGAACGACAAACTCCCGGTGCCGTACAAGCTTTGGGAGCAGAGACGTAGCGATAAATAGCCAAATGTGGTACCCTTCAGGGTGGCGTCCTAGGCGGAAACAGGGGCGCCACTGGCCCGAGGGAAATATCTACCTCTCAAAGGAGTGTCCTGGCCCTAAACCCAAAGAGCTTAGGGTATGACTGGCGTCTCTCGACATCATAGGCACCATCAAGATCAGCTGTGGATGCAGTGAGAGCTGTTGGCGACTGAGGGAGGCGCCAGGCTTGCGCCTCCAGGCGAGTGATGCACTGCACGCGGCGCAGAGCTAGTTGCATCCCTCAGCATCGCCCAGCAAGCTCTCAATGGGGTAAGTGCGGAAGGCACCAGTCGCAAGGCGAAGGCTGGTGTGGTGGATTAAATCCACCTTCCGCAATAAACGCTCAGCTGCGGATGCATAAAACTCGCATCCGTAGTCGAGATTCGAACGAACAAAGGATCAATGAAAAAGTAGGGCAGTTGCCCTATCAGCACCCCTAGCGCTAAACGTCACGGAACGGAGAATGTCCATGGCGCGGGTATAAGAGACCCTAAGGCTGCAAATATGAGCCTCCCAGGTGAGGCGTCGGTCGAATACAAGACCAAGGAAACGGCGCGACTCAACCACATCCAGGCGCACCCCATTAAGAAACATATCTGTATTGGGGTAAAGCCGTAGGTGGCGGCATAAGTGCACCACCTTAGTCTTGGCCAAAGAAAACCGAAACCTGTGCACTTCAGCATAGCGAGAGACGCGGTTCAATGCCTGTTGGAGTCGACGCTCCAGAGTTGGCATCTGGGCACGCCAAAAAAGATCGAAAGGTCGTCCACGTAGAGCGTAGCGAGAAAATCTTCTAGCAGCACCGAGGTGATGCTGTTGATGCTCAGGGAAAAAAGTGTTACACTTAGGACACTTTCCTGCGGGACACCCTCTTCCTGCTCCTTTGGGCCGGAGAGGGATCCCCCTACCCGTACGCGGAATCAACGATCTCGCAAAAATTCAGATATAAACATTGGGAGGCGCCCCCTCGCCCTCAGGGTGTGAAGACTCTTCATGATACCGTATCGCTATGCGGTATCATAGGCATTCTCCAGATCGAAAAAGACAGTGGCGTAGTGCTGTCTACGAAAAAAGCCTCGCAGACGGCATTTTCCAGTCGCAGCAGAGCATCCGACGTGGAGTGGAACTTGCGGAAGCCGCACTGTGCAGAAGACAGATGGCCTCCGCTGTCCAGGGAAAAGGCTAATCTAACATTTACCAATTTCTCCATCAACTTTCACACGCACAAGGTTAGAGAAATTGGGCGGAAACCTTTCGGAGTAGAGTGATATCTCTTTTGTTTGCGGAAGGCGAGCACAGTAGCGATTCACCAGGAGTCTGGGAGAAGACCCTTCACCAAGATCCTGTAAAACAAGTCTAATGGAAATGCCATGTCTTGCTCACCCAGGTGTCGAAGCGTGGCGTAAGATACATCGGGCGGACCATGGGCGGTGTCTGCACACGAAGCAAGAGCGGAGCGCAACTCACTCACCGTAAACTTGTCGTTGAAGGATTCTCCGCCTCTGGAGGTAAATTCCTGTCGGTGGCCTTCCGCGACATGACGACGTGCATTAAATGCTAAAGGAGCAGCATCCCAGCTAGAATATGCAGAAAAAGCGGTCGCTAAGGAGTCTTCCACGGATGCGGGGTCCGAGGTTGCGGTACAATTCTCCTGTAGAACCGGAAAGGGGTCCTGCGAGAACTTGCCCCGAATCCTTTTGACTCGCTTCCACACCTCAGCTAAAGAGGTCTTCCCGTTAGGTAAAGACACGTAGGCCCGCCAAAAAGAGCGGTGGGCGTGCTTCAAAATATACCAGAACCTAGCCCTAGCCCAAAGGAATTCAGCGACAGTGAAATCGTTCAAGGGGCGCTTATAGTGCATGTAGGTATAACGCTTCTGTTTGAGGGCTGTCTCACGCTCGGCAGACCACCATGGAAGTGGTCGGCGTGCTAAACGGCCAGACGTCCTAGGAATAGTAGTCAGGCCCACGGCGATGAGGTTGCGGGGGAAGAACTCAACGGCCTCATCTACCGACCTAAATTCTTCGACTGAGATAAAAAATTCAGTCATTTCCGGAAATGCAGGCCACCGCGTAAACTCATCTACCATTAGGACACCCATCTCAAGCTCTTCGATCAGATCGGCAAAGACTTGGCCCCTGGGATTTATGGGGTAATCTTCCCAGGGAGAATGGCTGCCGTTCAGATCTCAAAGCAAGATATAGGGCCTCGGCAACCATGCCACGACGCTGCGGAAGTCCCCCGCGTCGAAGTCAGCTGACGGTGTAATGTACGCAGAAATGATAATATACCTCCTATCCAGGTGCAGCTGCACAGCCACTGCCTGAAAAGAGGTATCTAAAGAGAAAGAAAGAACGGAGACTTAATGCTGGGTGTTAACCGCGCATCCCCCAGCCCGGCCATCCCGCGGTGGTGGGGTCGCAAGACCCTTTTACCCCGGGAGGGCGGGCAAGGGGCACGTTTCTAACATGGTCTCCTGCAAAAAGATAGTTAACGCGGAAAGGGACGAGACAAGCCTCCACAGCTCCTCCCAGTTAGCCCGGAGTCCACGGCAATTCCATTGAAGATATAAGCCCTCCAAGCCTAGCTCGGAGGAGACGCGGGGGCCCTCATCGTACTGAAGCCCTTTACGGAAATGGTCATACGGGGCAGAACTCCAGGCGCTGTTGGCCGGACAAAGCGGTGAAGGCGCTGTCGCCTTCGAAAACTTATTGGGGAAGGGTGGTCTTTTCCTCCCTCCGCCTCTAAACCTTAGGCGGGCGTTGCGGCTTCGGAGGCTGAAGGCCCTCTTTTCGAGGAACCACCGTCTCCGAGCCATTCGCTCCATTACGGGGCGTGGGCGAAGGAGCCAAAGCTCCTTTGTTGCTCTCCTCCTTTCGGGGAACAGCTTTAGGAACCCCGGAAGATGGCCTAGCGACCATCTTCAGGGGTGTTGCCTCCTGTGAGTCTAACGACTCGGTGGAGGCGCTTGGCCGTTTCGCCTAACGGGAAACGTTCACGCTGGGGAAAGAGGGGGGAGCCCTGGTTTTAGCCGGACTGGGTATGAACCCTTTTTGCCGCCAGCTTTATTAGGGCAGTGCCCGGGCTGGGTAGGGCCCGCAGAAGGGCTCCGAATAAGCGCGGAAACAACCGTTCTCGTTGGCCTGGCTGTGCCAGGAGCAGAGGGTGCCTTTTTAATTATTGAGGCATATGACGTCCCAGGCAGAGCTGGGTGTGCAAGGACCAAGTCCTTAGCCTCGCGGAATGAGAGTCGATCCTGGGCCTGAACGGTCAGGATTTCTTTCTCAAAGAGATATGCACCACATTGCTTTGAAGAAGCAGGGCGTGGCTCTCAGCAAGTGACACACTTGGCCACACACGATTTGGACTTATCGTGTGCGACCTTGGAGCAATTTACACAGACTTCGGGTGAACCCGACTTTGCACGTCTACATGAGTGATTCGTATGGCCGAAGCGGTGACAGTAATAGCACCGCCGCGGCAGTGGCACGAATGCCTTCACGCGGTAGCAGTACCAACCGGCATAAACCGACTCAGGGAGCTTGTCACAGTCGAACGTGACCAAGAGTGTAGGGGTGGGTCTCGAGGCATCTCCCTGTTTTCTCATCACACGTTCGCCCTTGACCGCCCTATGGTCGGCCAGCTCTAGGGTGATGTCCTCAATGGAGTAGTCAACGAGTTCCCTCGCATAAACTACTCCTTTCACAAAGTTCATGGTAGAGTGCGGCGTCACACTCACCGGCGTGCCATGAAGTGTCCGAAGAGCACTTATCTTGGCCGCCTCTGCGGGATTCGCCGCATTCGCCAGAAGGCTTCCGTCCGAGAAACGGGTCACCTTCGGCTCTCTACCAATTGCACTAGCTAATCCTCTCCTCTGATGGATCATCTTTCCCTTAGACAACATAGTGCCATCAGTGGAGCGAAGGACGAGGAAGCGTTTGAAGCCAGCGGGCTCGAAAACGCCAGGTAACCTCTGAATCAGGAGCCCCGTTGTCTTTGAGGCTCCGACCTGTGCATTTTTGGTCTTAGTCAGGGGCTCCGCAACCGGGTGGGCAGAGGGGCTGGATGTCGTGATCTCGGCTTATTCGCTTGCTAGAGTGGCAGCAGAGCCATCTTACCCGCAGCCCCCGCGGATAGAGAGGAGCCCCGAGTGTTCCTGGTCTTCCTGGTCTTGTTTTTTTTCTTTTTGGAAGAGGAGGGCAGCAATGAACCCGATTCTCACCCCCGCCAGTAGCAACCCCTAGGCCAGATGTACCGGCCTCAGCCAGGTCTTTCTCCGAAATGAAGAAGGACCTGCTGGTCGCAGGGGCATTATCCGGAGGAGATCCCTCCGCTTCTTGTACTGCCTGAGAATCCCCAGCCGTTTGAGGAGGACCTTGCATAGGGGTGGATTTGGGTTCGGTTCCACTGCGCCGAGCCGGGATTCTTTCCCCTGGAAGGCCCTTCCCTCTGAGGCTGGTTTTCCTCAAGAACCATGTCTAACACAGAAGGGGCCTCCAGTTGGCCATTCCTTCCCAGGACATCACAGGTACCCTTGGCAGCGTCTCGAGTCTTTTGTGGGTAGGCACAGGCCTTGACCCCGGCAAGGTTTAATATTCTTGCCAGCAGGTCTTGTCAGGGAAGGGACGAAAGGGGCTTGGCTTCTCTCTCTCCCCTAAGGGGGTTTGCCCTACTGAGCCACTCACACTGGGGGCGGTCGGCAATGGGCTGCCTGCTGGCATTCCCTGGCAGTCCCTTTATAAAGCAAGGAGGGACTGCCACTGGAAATAGGAAGGTGCGCGAAAGCGCCTCCAGAGAATGGGGTGAGGGGGAGTCCCCTACACCCGTAGGCGTAGGAAAAGAAGTGAGCATCCTCTCCGGTTAAAGAAGTATGGAGGGTCCCCTAGGCAAGCACAAGGGGCGGACCTCCATTTTTTGGCTGGATCTGCCTGAGGTCGGCTCCGTTGATGTTCTTGGGGCAGTTGGAGGTTGGGTTTTTTTTTAATTTCATCATTGGGCCTGGTGACCCTATTTGTGCTACAGGACGCAATAGCTTATCACCTCTTGCAGTTTGCTCGCACTGCAAGAGGTACTTACAGGCCTGGCAGAGCCAGGTGCCACTATTTCATGATTACTCTAGCTTAATAAAGCAGGTGCCTACGCTACGCTGAGTGTCTTTACAGAATAATGAAAAGTAAGAACTTAAGTTTCATTCGAGTCAAACTCTAAAATGACGGCTAGATGGAAGTGAAAGATATAATATCTGTAAAAGAAGAGAGAAAATTAATAAAGTATTAATGTCACAAATACTCTTTCTGCAATATCATATTTTAATTAATATTTATCGATTCTATTCTTAAGCATTTTAACTGAAGCGCTTTCCTGGGCCCAATTTACTGTATTTTTGACTTGTGATTATTTACATATATAAAAACGCTTTCGCTCGCGTTTTGCAAACGACCCTGGTTCATTTTCATAGTGCTTCTTTCTTATGTTACAATTTTGCTTTTGACAAGGTGATGATAATAGAGGTTTCGGTGTCGATTTTCGACACTATTAGCCTTTTTGATTTTACTATTTATTTACGGTACCTAGTGTTATCTATTGAGAACACTAGGTTTCTAGTTCCCTATTTCGTTATTTATTGTGACAAACCCAAGCACGTTATCAATATAAATTATGTTGACATTTTTAACGTTTTATATTATACTATAATTTAAAATTTTGAAGTGGAATCAATAGCTAAAAATACTACGATATTTGACGATATGGATGAAAAACGAGAAATTTTGTACATTACAATAGATATTTAGATTGATCGAATTATTTTATGATCACTCTTACCGAGAATTTTCCCATCATATATTTTCTCATCTAATTTCTATTCATTTGTCAAAATTATGTCTTTTATAATCAGTTCTCCAATTAGGTCTTATAAATTTGATGCAGCTAGCTGAACATCTATTAATTTTAGAAGTTTATTTCATCTAATGGTTACTGTTTCACTTTGAAAATCTTGATTCTAAAAATTTAAGTCACTGAGTTTATATACCCTTTAATTTTTTTATTATGACCGAACACATGTCCTGAAAGGAAAAAAAAATCGTATTCATTTTTGTTTTAATGGCCTACATTAAGAAATATAATTTATTACTATTTATTACACATTCGGTAGGTACCTAAAATTTCTGATGTTATATCTATTTTTAGGTTTTTGATTATCGCGACTAGTTCGTTTTTATATATAATCTAACACCTCAAATTCTTCCTCTAGATCTATCCATATGAAAAATATATTACTTAGTAAGTTAAATTAAAATCTCCAATAAGGCACCTTTTAAAATTTCGACTATTGCCTGGGTAACTGCGATTATATCAAAATCTTCTCTCGCAACTAAGCCATTTAATTCATTGATCTTGTTTCTCAAATTACGCACGTTTGTGTATAAATATGACAGTTTTATTGTTTGATTTCTATAACTTTCGATTGTGTTGCTTATTGTTAGGTTGTTGAGAAGATCTCTCATCTATTTGATTTCCACTCGTTGTTGCAGTCCTGTAGGATGGTTATATACATATTTTTAAATATTTCCTATTCATGTTTCTTTAGGTTTATTTTGTGATAAATTGATTGTAAGGATTTATATGAAATCAAAGTTAACATTAGATTATTGTGTCCATGTCTTCAACAAGTGAATATTTGACGGACTAGATCCTATATAAATAGTGTCCAATCTTGCAGCTAGTTCGGTCTTATTACAAGGCTACAAGCTTAAATTGGTTTATAATTGCTAAGTGACTCTGGGCTGGTTTGGTAATTGGGCCTAGTTTGTTAAATTTTATTTTACTTAATATATAAAATTAACCAGAGGATTCTATTATTCACTTACAGTAAGATGGCGGTATTAAATCTCCACGTAATTTTTAGTAAAGCATAAATGACACATGGAAGTTACTTGAATTAAGTCTTTATAAGTATATTAACAGTGGTTAAAAAATGTTGCTGATTCGTTGGCATATTTAATAGCAAATTTGTCTCTTCCTTAAAATATTAATTTAAAGATGTATTAGAACTTTATAGAAACGCTAGGCATGTAAGACTTACTAATATCTGGTTTTATTTTATTTAACAAAAGTAAATTGCACAAAATCCTGTCATAAATTTAACCAATAAAATTCTGCCTTCCCCGCGGTTAATTTAACTTAGGCCTGTAAACACATTCAATTAAGTTGATTGCCTGAAAGACTGAGCAGGCAAAATCTATTCGGAAAATGGTAGTCTCTCTTTTGATATATTACCCACAAATTTATTTAAATCTCAATTATGTTGGTGTTAGAATATTAAAAAGATATTTGCGGTTTGCGCACGTTCGCAGATATTTTCAAAATTTTACCATCAATGGGTTTTTTACTCTGATTGCATATACGATTTCATTTTGGGTGAAAATTCTTATTTTACAAGCTAGGTTACTTAATTTTGGGGTACTTTTTCCTCTTTGTTTAGAAATATAACCACTAATGTACTCTGGCGTAAATGCCAGATATGTATTGCTCTCTTTATAGAAACCATTAGTTTTAAAGTAAGCTTAAACAAGTTTAACCTTGGTTTAGTGTATGTTCTCCGATCCTTTTGTAAATTTTACTACTAATGTCATTTCTTACTCTGATTCCGAATATTTATGTTATTTTGAAGAAATTATTAATTTAAAACAAGAATCTAAGAACGCGCAACAAAGGAAAAAGCATCCAAATCTCTTCTCGAATAATGTTTCAAGTAGATTGCAAACCTTTGTTAAAGAAAATGGCGTGCCTTGAATTTGCTTAGTCCAATTCATTATTTTGTGAATTCGGATATGTAGAAAATAAGAAAGTTCAAAGGGATTTGAGAAGATTTGCGCTGCATTTAGAAATTTAATTGTTCAAATAATAGTGTGATAGAACGGTCTGAAGCCACTTTAATTCACCCGCTATCACATGTTTAGAAACACATGGCTACCCACGTGCATCTGCGAGAGGAAGCAGAGCGCGTTATCGTCACCTTAGCCAATATTTAATCAAGGAGGTTCATTGCCCCCGTTTCGCCTCCATACGTCGATCTCGCCAGATTGAGTAAGGCGTATAGGCAGATAAGGTATTTTCCCAGGCGCGACTGGGGCATTTCCCCGAAGCCTCCCACTCAATTGTCCCCTACGCCATGAGGATGGCTTCGACTATTTATACATAGCTTTCCCCGATTGAAACAGATCAGATCAGATCCAGATTAGCTTCGCGAGGCATCACGCCGATCCAGTTTCCCTTGGGCACCTCGAGATCCACCATTATTGTCCAGAAGAGGACAATATCCCTTGAGTGCCAAGGTTCGAGCCTTCCAGACGCCAAGTCAACAAGGCCCCCCATGATGTTCAGAAAGAGAACAACGTTAGAACAGCCATTGTTCTTTGAGCCCGTTGACAAGAGACGGTTCTCAACCCCCTGTTGTTCAGAGAGAGAGAGCAACGTTAAAACAGCGATTGTTCATTAAGCCCCTTCGTCAAGAAACGGTTCTCATTTCCAAGACATCACGTCAGGATAATTTAATTCCCCCCTTTTAACGTTCTTCAAGAGAACGATTGGTTTCAACATTAACCTCCATTGTTCATCTAGAACATCCCCGATTTGCTGTCACAAAGATCGCTCGTACCTCCGATCCCCACTCCGCTCTCACTCTTCGAAGACAGTCCTTCCCCTTCGCTAAGGACAACCCCCCGAAGAACACTTCTGCTTGAAATCGCCAGTGGACCGAAGATTCCTTCGCATCGCCTTCCTCTGCACAAACACTTTGTAATTACGTGAGCTGAGCATCATTACCTTTAATTATCTAACCTTTTGTCAACGCTCCCCTTTGCTTTAAATGGTTTAGGCAACCATTTCCCCCCTTTAATTTTTATTTGTTTACCTTTTTAAATCTCTCCAAATCTTAATCCTCGGATTAGTCAGATATTCCCACGACCCTTTCCATTCTCCGTTTATGTAAACATTTTCTTTTTGTGTGTTGTTGATATTCTAATTAATAAAACTCTATTTTATTAATGATAGCCATATTATTATCCTTGAGCTCAGTTCCACTTCTTAAGCATATTGAAGATAAATAACCTCGGTCAATCAGATTACCACGCACTCGAAATATTAGAATAATTCCCTCAACGAATAGTTATATATGGTATATCGTCAAGAGCCTATTCTACGACAAATAGATTAACTTAATTTTCTTTACAGTTTTAAGAAATGTTATCGATATCGTATCATAATAAAATATCCTACCATAACCTTACCTAATTTTGCTTAAGATTAAAACTAATAATTTCTTCCAAAAAAAGGGAAAGATATTTGGACTAATTATATGAACCCCTATTAATGGTAACACAAATAAATTGAAAAAATACACCAAATTTAACCTAACCTTACCTAACCTAAACTAACTTTCAAGTCTATAATTTCTCAATAAAGCCAAATCTGGAATCCGCATAAGAAACTGTATTAGTGGTGACATATACAAAAAGAGGAACTACATTAAACACAAAAGATCCCATTTAAATATCCTTTCCCCAAAATGTCGATGTCAAACACTGATTCTGATTATAGTAATGTTAATGAAACGGAGCACGGTTACTTAACTGATAAAGTTCCGGTTTTTGTTGCAATTACAGTGGCTGTAATGCCACATAGAGTCCTTCGGTTTGGATCCCACATTAAATTGCATTCCCACACTGGGGAATAAAAGTCGTATTGCAGATCTGTGTTCAGACTTCAATTATATTAATATTATAACGAAACAAAGCGGAGGTTGAATACCCAGGAAAATGGTGATGAAAACAAATGGATGAAACTGGATTTTAACAACGATAGGAAGAAGATCAATATTATTGAGAATACGACATTAGAAGTCTTACGTCGAGTCAAGAGTTCTAGCCCAGCGAAGGAGGACACAGAGGGATCAGTGGCTTCATCTTCTGGCCATCCTTTAAGTGGATACATTGATAGCCACTCCCATGGAGGTAGTAGCTCAACAAACATCACCAGGCACATAGTTTATCACAATATCTCTATAATTTCCAGTCCCGACAACATACTCATTCTCTCCTCTTCTCCACATATCCACATATCCATATCCACATATCCCTGACATGTACGAGTAACTATTTCTTGGTTACGAAGGGTTCCATCATCGCTGATGGCGTCTTCACCAAATAATATGACCATATCACAATCGAGGACAGATCCCGTTGATAAAACATAACCTAAAAATAATTCTTATGTTAAAAAAGTCCCTATTATTAAATACTCTATTTCCACTTTTCACGCTCAAAATACACTGAAATAAAATCACCGATTTCATTTTAGGAAAAATAGAACAGAAAAATATTAGCCTTAATTTATACTACACAATTTTCTTCTTATTATATTAAAGATGAACGTGTAAGAAAAAAACTACTTAAGTAATAATCAAGAAATGGACATAAATTTAAGCTCAAATTCATTATCGAGGCCAAATAGGCTCTAAGAGCAGTCCATTAAATACATACTTTAATTGAGATAAAATTAAAACTTATCTAAGAATTGATTAGCTCTCAAGTCATGTCTAGTAGAAATCATACTAAAAAAAATGTGAATTAGCAGGGCGCTTCGGGGGTCATCAAATATCTGATTGTTTTATAAAATTTATCATATTAAAGATTATTTCTTACTCTTACTACTATAATACATGTAAAAATTAATGTACAATTAAATGTTTACAAATAATGTAATTTTCTTCCATGTCCATATTTTAAAGAGAAAATTGTGTAGTAAAATTAAAGATAAAATTATTCCCTTCTATTTTTGCTCAAAATATATCAGCGATTTTTCTTCAGTCAATTTTAAGAGATAAAAGCGAAATTAATTTTTTCAGGATAGGGACTTTTTTACCTAAGTAATATTGTGAGGAAATGTTTTATCTTCACTTCGTAAAAAATATCGCAAGAGTAATATTTTTTTTGTCCAAACATAAAGGATCCAAGGGCCAGGGAGATAAATTAATATGTAATGAAAGGGGAAATTCAAGGTAATTAACAGGTTTTTTTTAAGATGCATAGATCTATCAAAATGCCATACTTTCCAATAGATAATTAACTGTATCCTGTTTTGCTAATATATGTTTAAGGCAAAGATTGCCTGTATCTACGTGTGAAATTGCATTAGATACAGGAGTAGATGTCTGGCTTGCTCTTCGAGATATTTCTAATTAATTAATTTTCCTGAATCTTTGATTTACAGTTACTCAATTCACTTATATCGTAAAACCCGCTTTCAATATCTTGTCTAGATTTGCATATTATTATTCATCTAATAAGTGTATGTACAAATTGAGCCGTAATTAAAAGGATCCATATAAGAAAGAAAATATTGACGTGAATGAGCACTTGAGACAAAAAAACAGGAGTTAATTAACGGAAATAGCATTGTCAGCCGACATTTCAAGGATTTTTTTTTTTTTTTAATTAAGGGGCTATCTGGCGACTGCCGACTTAGGCATTAGTCGCCGTAAACAAACAGCCTAGTTCTAGGCTACTTTAAAAATTAAACAGGAAACAATAAAAAGAGATAACAATAACAATAAAAAAGCAATAACAAAAACAATAACAAAAACAACAACAACAATTAAACTGGGTTAAATGAAAGGGAGAAGGCCAGCCTCCCCCCAAAAAGTCAAAAGGCCACTAGTCATGGTGCACGCACTCGTCCCGAGTACAAGGGACAGGCGGTAGCGACCCCGCCCATCCCGGTACCAGGACAGGTATCGTGCGCGAAGATCACCCAGACTGGGACATTCGACAAGAATGTGCCGAACAGTCTGGGGGACGAAGCAGTCGTTGCAATAGGGCGCAGGCGAGCACTCCATCAAGTAGCGATGCGTCACACGAGTGTGTCCGATTCGAAGACGAGAGAAAGCAACCTGAAGCCGCCGCGGCATTGAGGGATAGGTCCATGGGAACAGTCGCGGCGCAATGGCACGCAACTTTAAGTTCCCCTCGACCGTCTCCCATCTTCTTTGCCAAACAGTCCGAAGAGCTGCCCGTATTCCTGCCATGTAGTCAGTGTGAGGAAGAGCGAAACGCTGGTCCGGTCGCAGAGTCCTCGCAGACTCTTTGGCGCCCTCATCGGCGCGCTCATTCCCTTCAATTCCTACATGTTGAGAAATCAAGCAGAAGATAATCTCGACATCTGCCTGGCTCGCCAAAACCGTGGCGTCACGGATATCGCGAACCAGGGGAAGCGGAAATTCCAATGCCCCGAGAGCCCTCAGGGCGCTTTGTGAGTCGCTATAGATCACAATCCGGTCTCCGAACCGGGCACGTCGCGTAATCTCCCGTACCGAGTGATGTATTGCCACCAGCTCGGCCGTAAGGACAGACGCAGCGCCTGGTAGAGCCCCGCTGACTTCAAACAGAGGGGATACGGCGTGGAAGCCGACCCCCTCTTGGGACATGGAGCCATCCGTATACACTGGCACGGTACCAGCGTGACACGATGTGTGCTCCAAAAAGGTCGAACGCAATAGTCCCGGCGCAGTACAAGCTTTGGGAGTAGAGGCGTGGCGACAAATAGCCAAATGTGGTACCCTCCAGGGTGGCGTCCTGGGCAGAACCAGGGACGCCACCGGCCCGAGAGCTATATCTACTTCTCGAAGGAGTTTCCTGGCCCTAAACCCAAAGGGCTTAGGGTATGACTGGCGTCTCTCGTCGGCATAGGCACCATCGAGATCAGCTGCGGATGCAGTGAGAGCTGTTGGCGACTGAGGGAGGCGCCGGGCTCGCCCGTACAGGCGAGTGATGCACTGCACGCGGCGCAGAGCGAGTGGCATCTCCCCAGCATCGACCAACAGGCTCTCAATGGGGGAAGTGCGGAAGGCACCGGTCGCAAGGCGAAGGCCGGTGTGGTGGATCGAATCCACCTTCCGCAATAAACGCTCGGCTGCGGATGCATAAAACTCGCATCCGTAGTCGAGTTTCGAACGAACAAAGGATCAATAAAAAAGTAAGGCAGTAGCCCTATCAGCGCCCCAAGCGCTGAACGTCACGGAGTGGAGAATGTCCATGGGGCGGGTACAAGAGACCCTAAGGCTGCGAATATAAGCCTTCCAGGTTTGGCGTCGGTCGAATACAAGACCAAGGAAACGGTGTGACTCAACCACATCCAGGCGCACTCCATTAAGAAACAAATCTGGGTCGGGGTGAAGCCGTGGATGGCGGCAGAATTGCATCACTTTAATCTTGGCAAATAAAACATGAAACCTGTGCGCTTCGGCATAGCGAGAGACGCGGTTCAATGCCTGCTGAACTCAACGCTCCAGAGTTGGCATCTGGGCCGTGCCAAAAGATTTTTTTTTATTTTATTTTATAGAGCCCATCTGGACACTAGCCACTTGGCCAAAAGTCGCCAAAAAACACGACAGCAAGAACGAGGCTACTTTAAAATGAAAAAAATTGAAACTTAACAATCGATATAAATTGGAAAAACTTAACAATCAGGAAGCAATCTCCGGCAGCGGGGAGAGGTCCCCTCCACCCCGGTGCAGGAGAGTGCAACCTACAAACAAAACAATAACAAAAAAGAACCTTAAATAAAGGGGAGAAGCCTGGCCTCCCCCCAAAAGTAAGCAAGTCCACAAGTCATTTTTTTTTTAAATTTTAAAGAGCCCATCTGGCAACTACCCACTTGTGCATAAGTCACCGAAAAACACAACAGCCTAGAACTAGGCTACTTTAAAATAAAAATATGAAAACTTAATAATCGATATAAATAAGAAAAACTCAACAATCAGGAAGCAATCTCCGGCAGCGGGGGGAGGTCCCACTCACCTCGGTGCAGGAGAGTGCAACCTACAAACAAAACAATAACAAAAAAAGGAACCTTAAATAAAGGGGAGAAGCCAGGCGTCCCCCCCAAAAAAGTCAACATGTCCACAAGTCAAAATGCACGAATCTGTCCCGAGTACAAGGGACAGGCGGTAGCGACCCCGCCCATCCCGGTACCGGGACAGGTATCGTGCGCGAAGATCACCCAGACTGGGACATTCGACCAGAATGTGCCGAACAGTCTGGGGGACGACGCAGTCGTTTCAATAGGGCGCAGGCGAGCGCTCCATCAAATAGCGATGCGTCACACGAGTGTGTCCGATTCGGAGACGAGAGAAAGCAACCTGAAGCCGCTGTAGCATTGGGGGATAGGTCCATGGAAACAGTCGAGGCGCAATGGCACGCAACTTTGAGTTCCCTTCGACCGTCTTCCATCTTCTTTGCCAAGCAGTCCGAAGAGCTGCCCGTATTCCTGCCATGTAGTCGGTGTGAGGAAGAGCGAAACGCTGGTCCGGTCGCAGAGTCTTCTCGGACTCTTTGGCGCTCTCATCGGCGCGCTCATTCCCCGCAATTCCTACATGTTGAGGAACCCAGCAGAAGATGATCTTGGCATCTGCCCGGCTCGCCTAAACTGTGACGTCACGAATTTCGTAAACCAGGGGATGTGGAGATTCCAATGCCCCGAGAGCACTCAGGGTGCTTTGTGAGTCATTATAGATCACAATCCGGTCTCCGAACCAGGCATGTCGGGTAATCTCCCGTACCGAGTGGTTTATTGCCAGCAGCTCGGCCGTGAAGACAGACGCAGCCCCTGGTAGAGTTTCGCTGACTTCAAACAAAGGGATACGGAGTGAAAGCAGACCCCGTCTTGGGACTTGGAGCCATCCGTATACACTGGCACGGTTCCAGCGTGACACGATGTGTGCTCCAAAAAGGTAGAACGCAATAGTCTCGGCGCAAAACAAGCTTTGGGAGCAGAGGTGTGGCGACAAATAGCCAAATGTGGTCCCCTTCAGGGTGGCGTCCTTGGCAGATTCAGAGGCGCCACCGGCCCAATAGCTATATCTTCCTCTCGAGGGCGTTTCTGGGCACTAAACATTCAAAACTTAGGGTATGACTGGCATCTCACGCTGGAATAGGCACAAACGAGATCAGCTGCGAATGCAGTGAGAGCTGTTGGCGACTGAGGGGGGGCGCCAAACTTGCGCGTGCAGGCAAGTGATGCAGTGCACGCGGCGCAGAGCGAGTGGCATCTCACCAGCATCGACTAAAAGGCTCTCAATGGGGGAAGTGTGGAAGGCACCGGTCGCAAGGCGAAGGCCTGTGTGGTGGATCGAATTCACCTTCCGCAATATACGCTCGGCTGCGGATGCATTAAACTCGCATCCGTAGTCGAGCTTCGAGCGAACAAAGGATCGATAAAAAAGTTAGGGAGGAGCCATATCAGCGCCCAAAGCGCTGAACGTCACGAAACGGAGAATGTCCATGGCGTGGGTACAAGAGACCCTAAAGCTGCGAATATGAGCCTCCGAGGTGCGGCGTCGGTCTTTTATTTTTGATCAAATTTATGGAGCCCATCTGGCAACTACCCACTTGGGCATAAGTCGCGAAAAACACGACAGCCTAGAACTAGGCTACTTTAAAGTAAAAATATGAAAACTTAACAATGATATAAATTGGAAAAACTTAACAATCGAAGCAATCTCCGGAAGCGGGGGGAGGTCCCCCTCACCCCGGTGCAGGAGAGTGCAACCTAAAACAAAACAATAACAAAAAAAAGAACCTTAAATAAAGGAGAAATGGCAGGCCTCCCCCAAAAAGTGAATAAGTCCACCAGTCATGGTGCACGCACTCGTCCCGAGTACAAGGGACAGGTGGTAGCGACCCCGCCCATCCCGGTACCGAGACAGATATCGTGCGCGAAGATCACCCAGACTGGGACATTCGACAAAATATGCCGAAAAGTCTGAAGGACGACGCAGTCTTTGCAATAGGCCGCGTGCGAGCGCTCCATCAAGTAGCGATGCGTCACACGAGTGTGTCTGATTCGAAGACGACAGAAAGCGACCTGAAGCCGCCGCGGCATTGGGGGATATTTTTTTTTTTTTTTTTTTTAAGAGCTCATCTGGCGACTGCCTACTTGAGACATTAGTTGCCGTATTAAAACTGGCCTAGTTCTAGGCTACTTTAAAATGAAATTAAAGAGAGAAAAAAAAAAAAGAAACAACACCCCAAAAGGGGGAAAGGAAGCAAGCTGGTGCGTCGGGGAGAGGTCCCCCCGGCGCAGGAGCGTGCAACTAAAGAAAAAAAAAAAAACAAAAAACAAAAAATGCAAAAAAAACCAACAAAAAACAACAACAAAAAACAAAACAAACAAACCTTGCTTAAATAATAGGGAGAAGGCCGGCCTCCCCCAAGAAGTCAACAAGTCCACAAGTCAGTGTGCACGAATCTGTCCCGAGCACAAGGGACAGGCGGTAGCGACCCCGCCCATCCCGGTACTGGGACAGGTATCGTGCGCGAAGATCACCCAGACTGGGACATTCGACAAGAATGTGCCGAACAGTCTGGGGGACGATGCAGTCGTTGCAATAGGGCGCAGGCGAGCGCTCCATCAGATAGCGATGCGTCACACGAGTGTGTCCGATTCGGAGACGACAGAAAGCAACCTGAAGCCGCCGCGGCATTGGGGGATAGGTCCATGGGAACAGTCGCGGCGCTATGGCACGCAACTTTAAGTTCCCTTTCGACCGTCTCCCATCTTCTTTGCCAAGCAGTCCGAAGAGCTGCCCGTATTCCTGCCATGTAGTCGGTGTGAGGAAGAGCGAAACGCTGGTCCGGTCGCAGAGTCCTCGCGGACTCTTTGGCGCCCTCATCGGCGCCAATTCCTACATGTCCAGGAACCCAGCAGAAGATAATCTCGACATCTGCCCGGCTCGCCAAAACCGTGGCGTCACGGATATCGCGAACCAGGGGATGCGGAGATTCAAATGCCCCGAGAGCACTCAGGGCGCTTTGTGAGTCGCTATAGATCAAAATCTGGTCTCCGAACCGGGCACGTCGCGTAATCTCCCGTACCGAGTGGTGTATTGCCACCAGCTCGGCCGTGAAGACAGACGCAGCGCCTGGTAGAGCCCCGCTGACTTCAAACAGAGGGGATACGGCGTGGAAGCCGACCCCCTCTTGGGACTTGGAGCCATCCGTATACACTGGCACGGTACCAGCGTGACACGATGTGTGCTCCAAAAAGGTCGAACGCAATACTCCCGGCGCAGTACAAGCTTTGGGAGCAGAGGCGTGGCGACAAATTGCCAAATGTGGTACCCTCCAGGGTGGCGTCCTGGGCAGATCCAGGGGCGCCACTGGCCCGAGAGCTATATCTACCTCTCGAAGGAGTTTCCTGGCCCTAAACCAAAGGGCTTAGGGTATGACTGGCGTCTCTCGGCGGCATAGGCACAAACGAGATCCGCTGCGGATGCAGTGAGAGCTGTTGGCGACTGAGGGAGGCGCCGGGCTCGCGCATACAGGCGAGTGATGCACTGCACGCGGCGCAGAGCGAGTGGCATCTCACCAGCATCGACCAACAGGCTCTCAATGGGGGAAGTGCGGAAGGCACCGGTCGCAAGGCGAAGGCCGGTGTGGTGGATTGAATCCACCTTCCGCAATAAACGCTCGGCTGCGGATGCATAAAACTCGCATCCGTAGTCGAGCTTCGAGCGAACAAAGGATCGATAAAAAGGTAAGGCGGTAGCCCTATCAGCGCCCCAAGCGCTGAACGTTACGGAACGGACGAATGTCCATGGGTGGGTACAAGAGACCCTAAGGCTGCGAATATGAGCCTCCCAGGTGAGGCGTCGGTCGAATACAAGACCAAGGAAACGGTGCGACTCCACCACATCCAGGCGCACCCCATTAAGAAACAAATCTGGGTCAGGGTGAAGCCGTGGATGGCGGCAGAAGTGCACCACCTTAGTCTTGGCCAAAGAAAACCGAAACCTGTGCGCTTCGGCATAGCGAGAGACGCGGTTCAATGCCTGTTGGAGTCGACGCTCCAGAGTTGGCATCTGGGCCGCGCCAAAAGAGATCGAAAGGTCGTCCACGTAGAGCGTAGCGAGAACATCTTCTGGCAGCATCGAGGTGATGCCGTTGATGCTCAGGGCAAAGAGTGTGACACTGAGGACACTTCCCTGCGGGACACCCTCTTCCTGCTCCTTTGGGGCAGAGAGGGCTCCCCCCACCCGTACGCTGAATCGACGATCTCGCAAAAATTCAGATATAAACATTGGGAGGCGTCCCCTCGCCCCCATCGTGTGGAGATTCTCCATGATACCGTATCGCCATGCGGTATCATAGGCCTTCTCCAGATCAAAAAATACCGTGGCGTAGTGCTGTCTACGAAGAAAAGCCTCGCAGACGGCATTTTCCAGTCGGAGCAGAGCATCCGACGTGGAGTGAAACTTACGGAAGCCGCACTGTGCAGAAGACAGATGGCCTCCGCTGTCCAGGAAATGGGCTAATCTAACATTTACCAATTTCTCCATCAACTTGCACACGCAAGAGGTTAGAGAGATTGGGCGGAAACCGGTCGGAGTAGAGTGATCTCTCCCCGGCTTGCGAAAGGCGTGCACAGTAGCGATTCGCCAGGAGTCTGGGAGAAGACCTTCCACCCAGATCCTGTTGAACAGATCTAACAGAAAGGCCATGCCTCACTCACCCAGGTGTCGAAGCATGGCGTACGGGACATCGACCGGACCATGGGCGGTGTCCGCGCACGAAGCGAGAGCGGAACGCAACTCACTCACAGTAAACTTGTCGTTGAAGACTTCTCCGCCTGAATGCTGGCGGACCAGCATCACGGCTAGAGAATGCAGAGAAAGCGGTCGCTATGGATTTCGCCACGGACGCGGGGTCCGAGATTGCGGTCCCATTCTCCTGGAGAACGGAAGGGGGGTCCTGCGAGAACTTGCCCCGAATCCTTTTGACTCGCTTCCACACCTCATCTAAGGGGGTCTTCCCGTTAAGTGAAGACACGTATGCCCGCCAAGAAGAGCGGTGGGCGTGCTTCGAAATATACCGGAACCTAGCCCTAGCCCGACGAAATTCAGCGACAGTGAAATCGTTCGGGCGGCGCTTATAGCGCATGTAGGCATAACGCTTCTGTTTGAGGGCCGTCTCACACTCGGCCGACCACCATGGGAGTGGTCGGCGTGCAAAACAGCCAGACGTCCTAGGAATAGTAGTCAGGCCCACGGCGATAAGGTTGCCGGAGAAGAACTCAACGGCCTCATCTACCGACCTAAACTCCTCGACTGAGATAGAGAATTCAGTCATTTCCTGAAATGCAGGCCACCGCGCCCGTGCAAAGCACCACCGAGGTGGTCTCTCAGGCGGCAGTTGCCCTGAAAAGGATATTTGAATGGGAAAGTGATCACTACCATGGAGGTCATCGACCACCCCCCAATCAAAATCAAGCTGTGCATCTGAAAAGCACAAAGATAGGTCAAGGCAAGAAAATGAAGCAGGTCTCGGACAGTGATGCGTAAACTCCTCCACGTTTAGGACACCCATCTCAAGCTCTTCGATCAGATCGGCAAGGACTTGTCCCCTGGGATTTATGGTGTAATCTCCCCAGAGAGGATGCCTGCCGTTCAGATCTCCAAGCAAGAGATAGGGCCTCGGCAACCGTGCCACGACGCGGCGGAAGTCCCCCGCGTCGAAGTCAGCTGACGGTGGAATGTACGCAGAAATGATAGTATACCTCCTATCCAGGTGCAGCTGCACAGCCACTGCCTGTAAGGAGGTATCTAAAGAGAAAGGAAGAACGGAGACATCATGCCGGGTGTAAACCGCGCATCCCCCAGCCCGGTCGTCCCGCGGTGGTGGGGTTGCAAGACCCTTATACCCCGGGAGGGCAGGCAGTGGGCACGCGCCTAGCATGGTCTCTTGCAAAAAAAATAGCTAACGGGGAACGGGACGAGGCGAGCCTCCGCAGCTGCTCACAGTTGGCCCGGAGTCCACGGCAATTCCATTGAAGGAATATGCCCTCCAGGCCTAGCTCGGAGGAGACGCGGGGGCCCTCCTCGAATTTTCAGACCCTCACGGAAATGGCCGTAAGCTTCCCGGGGGCAGAACCCCGGGCGCTGTTGGCCGGACAAAGCGCTGGAGGCACTGTCGCCTTCGAGGACTTATTGGGGGAGGTTGACATCGCCATGCGAGTCTTTTCCTCCCTCCGCCTCGAAACCTTAGGCGGGCGCTGCGGCTTCGGAGGCGGGCGGCCCTCTTTTCGAGGAACCACCGTCTCCGAGCCACTCGCTCCACCTCGTGGCGTGGGCGAAGGAGCCGAAGCTCCTTTGTTGCTGTCCTCCTTTCGGGGGACAGCTTTAGGAACCCCTGAGGATGGCCTAGCGACCATCTTCAGGGGTGTTGCCTCCTGTAAGTCTAACGACTCGGTGGAGGCGCGTGGCCGTTTCGCCTTGCGGGAAACGGTCACGCTGGGGGAAGAGGGGGGAGCCCTGCTTTGAGCCGGGGCTGGGTATGAACCCTTTTTGCCGCCAGCTTTACCAGGGGAGCGCCCGGGTTGGGTAGAGCCCGCAGAAGGGCTCCGAATGGGCGCGGAAACAACCGTGCTCGTTGGCCTGGATGGGCCAGGAGCAGAGGGTGCCTTTCGAACTACTGAGGCATATGACGTCCCAGGCAGAGCTGGGCGCGCCAGGACCAAGTTCTTAGACTCGCGGAATGAGAGTCTATCCTAGGCCTGAACGGCCAGGATTTCTTTCTTCAGGAGATATGTACTAGATTGCTTCGAAGAAGCAGGGTGCGGCTCTCCTCAATTGACACACTTGGCCACACACGATTTGGACTTATCGTGTGCGACCTTGGAGCAATTTACACAGAATTCGGGTGACCCCGACTTTGCACGTCTATATGAGCGATTCGTATGGCCGAAGCGGTGACAGTAATAGCACCGACGCGGCAGTGGCACGAATGCCTTCACGCGGTAGCGGTACCAACCAGCACGCACCGACTCAGGGAGCTTGCCACTGTCGAACGTGACGAAGAGTGTATGGGTGGGTCTCGAAGCCCCTCCCTGTTTTCTCATCACACGTTCGACCTTGACCGCCCCATGGTCAGCCAGCTCTAGGGTGATGTCCTCAATGGAGTAGTCAACGATTTCCCTCGCATAAACTACTCCTTTCACAAAGTTCATGGTAGAGTGCGGCGTCACACTCACCGGGGTGCCATGAAGTGTCCGAAGAGCACTTATCTTGGCCGCCTCGGCGGGATTCGCCGCATTCGCCAGAAGGCTGCCGTCCGAGAAACGGGTCACTTTCGGCTCTTTACCAATTGCACTAGCTAATCCTCTCCTCTGATTGATCATGTTGCCCTTGGACAACATAGAGCCATCAGTGGAGCGAATAACGAGGAAGCGTTTGAAGCCAGCGGGCTCAAAAACGCCAGGTAACCTCTGAATGAGGGGCCCCGATGTCATCGAGGCTCCTCCTTGTGCACTCTTGTTGTTAGTCTTGGTCAGGGGCCCTGCACACGAGGAAGTAGAGGGGCCGGATGTGCCGATCTTGGCTTGGTCGCCTACCAAAGTGGTAGCAGACCCATCCGTCCCCGCAGCCCCCGCGGATGGAGAGGAGCCCCGAGTCTTTTTCGTCTTTTTAGTCTTCTTTGTCTTGTTCTTTTTTGGAGAGGAGGGCGGGGAATGAACCCGCTTTTCACCTCCGCCGGCAGAAGCCCCCAGGCCAGATGGACCGGCCTCAGCCAGGTCCCTCTCCGAAATGGAGAAGGTCCTGGTGGTCGCAGGGGCATAATCCGGAGGAGATCCCTCCCCTCCTTGTACTGCCTGAGAATCTACAGCCGTTTGATGAGGACCTTGCATAGGGGCGGATTCGGGTTCGGTGCTTGGCGCCGAGCCCGAATTTCCTCCCATGGAAGGCCGTACCGTCTGAGGCTGGGTCTCCTCAAGGACCATGTTTATCACAGGAGGGGCCTCCAGTTGGCCATTCCTTCCCAGGACATCACAGGTCCCCTTGGCAGTGTCGCCAGTCTTGTGTGAGGAGGCACAGGCCTTGACCCCAGCAAGGTTTAAAATTCTTGCCTAGCAGGTCTTTTGAGGGAAGCGACTGAAGGGGCCTAGCTTCCCTCTCCCCCCTAAGGGGGTTTGCCCTACCGAGCCGCTTTGATGCGGAGTGGCTGGCTAAGGGCTGCCTGCTGGCTTTCTTGGCAGTCCCCTTGGAAAGAAAAGAGGGGACTGCCGCTGGGTAAAGGGAGGTGCCCGAAAGCACCTCCAGAGAAGGGGGTGAGGGGGAGTCCCCTGCACCCGTAGGCGAAGGAGAGGAGTAATCCTCCTCTCCGGTTAGAGAAATATGGAGGGTTCCCTGTGCAACCACAGGGGGGGGGGGGACCTCCATGACATTTCAAGGATAGCAAACGACGGGACAATAGAGGCAATATATACTGACAAGGCATAAATAACGCCAGGGGAAAACTTGGTTAATATCTTGTTCGTGAATCGAACTCGGCTCTCCTGATTACCTGTTTACAATTTAAAGGCTCACTATTCTTATCGCATACAACGAATGAGCAAATACATGTTGTGTGAGTGGTAAGAAACATTGCAGTCATTTCGCCGTATTTAATAACTGCTTTTCAAAAAAACTTTTGAAGACAGAAAGAAACATCAGATGCTCTGTAGTGCAGAACTTATAATCATATGGAACAAAAAAAATAAATTTATTGTGCAATTCTTTCGGTGTTAAATTTTATGTATTTCCATTGTTTTTTATATGAATTTTTGCGTAAAGTTCGGTTATAAAGGGTTTTAATCACCTAAATTTCGTGAGCAGATTTATTTATTATTCAATAACGCTAAAAGGAAAAATTATATTTATTGGTCTATAAGAAAGAGCCTTTAGGAAACGGATTAATTTATAAAAACTGAAGTCCACTCGATTCATATATATATATATATATATATATATATATATATATATATATATATATATATATATATATATATATATATATATATATATATATAGTAGAGAGAGAGAGAGAGATATAGAGAGATATGTAGATAGATCGATAGATGAATTAATGAACAAAAATGAAGGGAATTGATCGCAAATGAAAACTATAACCGATGGATACGTCTGGGAGGCACGTATTTTTAGGGTGGTGTTAGTTTAGGATTATATGGTTTTGTTCTAATGTTGAATCAGGGTTAATCTCGACCTTTTTCTAGTTCCGATTATATTGAAGTTTAGCCATATTGGGCGTAGTTAGTGCTAGGTTGTAGGCCAGACGCTAGGCCTTTGCGGGCCGGATCTGGCCCGCCCCCGCATTATGGGGATATACAGTGAAGCGAGAGTTTCCTTCCTCCCACCAGGTCAGGTACTGAAAATAAATATACCAAGACCTAAACATTCAACCAAAAGGTAAGATGCAATAAAAGGCACAAAAACTAGGCTGACAGGTTAACTGGTTGTGTCCGATCCATGGTCGCTCTATACACATCACTCTCTTTTCTTATATTACTTGACTCACTTCAATCTTTGGGATTTAATATTTGACGCCAAGCTGACAAATTATTAGCCCTATCTTATAATTTAAAGAAAATGAATTATATTTTATATATTTTAATTGTTACTTACTTTTCTCTGCTTTTCTATCTTGTGTACGATGGACATATAACCAGATCGCATTAATTTCAGCTTTGGTTGTCCCAAGTATCCTTACCTATTGTACAAATTTTTGCAGCTGTTTTGACTCTCTTTATTCTTCTTCTACTGTTGTTGTAATATCGGTTTCTCTTATAATCTCTTCTCTTATTTTCATAAGGCTTCATTTTGCGTGATTTTGTCAAAATGAATCCCTTTTAATTTACTAATTATATAATTTCTCTTCTATTCAAATTTTAACAGCAAATTACATGTTAAATCTTTGCAAATTTCATAAAACTTAAATTAACTTAAATATCAATATCGATTGGCAAGTTTTATTAGTATGAGTCTATATTACTTATTTAACTCATCACTACATCAACAGAAGCTCCAGATAAAATTCAATAACGTCTTGTTTTTTTTTTATTATCTTCTTCAGATCGTCTGATTTCTTCCTTAACTTTCAAAATGTCCGTTATAAAGTTCACATTTTCTTTTTGTGAGACTTCATATCCTATAAAATTTTATCTGGAAGTTTCAGTGAAAATAATGATTTATGTCGGATTCGTCTTTTAAAAACAGCCAGATCGATGGTAAGATTATTTTAAAGCAGAAATAACTCTAAATGTTGTGAAAACTACGAACAACTTATTTTGCAGCAAGATCTGTTTAAAAATAATATAAATACAAAAGTCATACAGGTTCGGAACAATGTAACATCGGAACGTGAAAACATTTTCAAACTTTATTGCTAGGAATTATACTTTACATATCACTTGCCCGTTAAAACTACGGAAAGAAAAGAAAAAAACCGGAAAATGTTTCTACTTCTGGTCTTATTAGAAAATCCTAGTGAATTATTGTTTTTGGATAAAAGTAAGACTAAAATGAAAAATTCTCAGTATCGGGAGGTCAAATAGACATTGTATCTAATTTGTAAAACGAATGCATTACACCAACCTGAAAATGTAGCATTAGTGGTGCGAGTGGAATATAAATATGAATTTGATTTGTGTACAAGAACCGACCATATGCGTAAAAATTAGAATATGTTATTAATTGTTCTCGTTTTTTCCCAAATGCTAGCAATAGTTCCAATGTGCTTGAAAAATATCTTCCGAAGTGAACGTATTAGAAAACTTTAACAGAGATGAACACTATTTTTTTTTAAATTACTGAAATGAGTTGATGTAAACAATATTTGATGAAGAGATTGTATTCAATTCAGTGAACTTATAAATGTACGCCTCATAGGATTATAAATACAAGCAAATACGCCTTGTATAGCAGCTCCATGAGAGATAGTGACCCTCTCCCCAAATCCCTTTGGCTGTCAAAGATTGACACCCTATAGGACCATTAACTAGCACTATGGAAATGGAAACGAAAAATAGTGTAAATGAGACAAGCACTATGAAAATGGAGACCAAAAATAGTGTAAATGAGACTATGCGAGTTCTCAGGGACAAAATAAATGATATCGTTTCCTTTAGCATTTGTTTGCATTTTGTGTGAGTTGGTTATAAAATTACACGAGGTCATTTATATAACTTATCTAATAGTATATATATATGTGTCTTTTGTATATTTAGAATTAATATTTTTTTTAAATTAATTATAATTATGCACGTTACTAACATAATCAGCACGGTCACAGCCTACAAAGAAGATCAAAACATGAAATATGCTGGAATGTATAAGCTACCACGAAAGATGTCGAGTTGATAGAATAAAAATTATTCAACTTTCAAATATAGTGTATATATAAACAAACACTAAAGAATAACATAATAGAGGATTAAATTATTAGAAGACAAATAACTTGATGAAAAAATTAGTCGAATTGATAATAAGCAGCAAATATCCCCAAATTAAGTTTTTGTCCTATTAATTTTTCATAAGACCCTTCCATATTTTAAGTAGTCTTGATATATGTAAGGCATTTCCTTGGTCGGCAGAGGTGCTTCAATTAAAAATATTTTAATATCATCTTCGTAGGTTGAGCGATACATATTTTGGAATGTGTATGTAAAAATCTTAAGACTACATATTCAATTAGATCATATACAATAAAACTATATAAAATAATATATAGATTACACAGTTAAATTATTTTTTGCTCATTACTCATCTTGTAAACACAAACAACCTTATTAATAAATTAGTATTTACATACAAGCTTATAACTTCCATTACTATTATTATAATTCGATGGGAAGAGAAAAGAAAAATGAATAGAGAGACCGAGATGATAAATATTTATTGCAAACGATTAAAAGCGGTAGACTGGGGACTAGCGAATACACTTCGTGTAAATGTATTTAGAATTTATGAAATCTATTGTAAATTCAATTCAGAACAATTCACTCATACAGTATCTAAAGTACTTATTTAAAAAATAAGATCCTCATTCGGCCAATAACCATAACGACTTATGCTCAGCTTTGTAAAAAAAATATGAAATATTTTCTCAAGGTCACAGAGTAACGGATGAAATTTATATATTATATTCCCCCATCTAAATCCATTTATCCAATATAAATTAGGAATTCATTCAGGGTATCTCACAACGGAGGTGTTATTTAAAGAGGACAAACAAGCGTATCGAATTTACACCATTGTAATGAATTAAAGAGTAGATGGGAATGAGACAGGAAAAGACAAAGAATTGAAGAATCAACCATATTAAATGTCAAATACTTTGACATATACTGCAAAATATCTATTATTATATTATTATTATCAAGTTGAATGAAAAACAATTATTTACCACATACTAGGCAAGTTCCAAATGTTTTTGGTCTAAATTGGATTAAGGAAAGCTATGACAAAATTAATTTTATTTTACTAAATATAATCCTCAAGTATACCAAATGGCTTAGTATATCTCGAAATAAAAATCTGGATATCTGTATATAAGTAAGTTTTATCTTATGACTTTAAATACTTAAAAACTTCTGACTTGGCTTCATCATGAAAAGATTTTTTGCCTCTTAAGTCCGTTTAAGTTTCGAAAGCATAGTCGACGAGAGTTAGGTGTAGGCTGGATGTAGGATGGTTGAGTTCTTGAAAGACACAATGCAATTTCAGCAGTGTCTCTTCAATGACTTCCTTTAACTTATTGAATCAGGAAACATAATCCATTCACAGGTCTTAAAATAGGTTACCATCAGTTTCTTTGTTGAAGAGGACAGACTAGCCATTCTTGGGGGATCTTCATCGGTGTAACAACGTTATATCGATTCTCTTTTTCGAATTAGGATCAGAGGTCAACAATCTGGTTAACCTCAGTTAAAATTTTTCGAGTAATATCAATTTAAATACTTCGCCAACGATTTAAAAACTATCTGCCACATTGCGTTCTGCGATTTTCTGGACTGAAGAAAGAAGTTTGGGGACCGATTCTGCGCTTATATTTTTTATATGAAGATAGTCTTGTAAATTGGTATAACAGTTGTTTTATAAATATCAATTCTTGCTGCTATTTCTTTCTCCTTAAGACGACGGTGACAATTTACTTCTTTTTCCACACAGGTAATATTTGATGGCATTCGTTGGATTTTGTGGACGTTTATAATCTTCATTTTTTTGTCGCCTTATAAGAAATAATGCTGCCCAAATTTACAGTGTTATGGTGTTAACACTCTCCGTATCTCCATACAGCGTTTGATTACGGTTGGAGTAACACCTTGCATGGTGAGGAATTTAATTAATACTCTGTGGTTAATATTTGCCATTTCAATGGTGCTTTCCCTGTCGTGTCCTATTTCTGATGATAAAACTGGCAATGACTACATTTAATTAAGAGATTCCGAGTCATCCATATCGAGGCGGAAATAAATTTAAATTTGCAATCTTTAATAAAGATCGCGTAATTTTATCTTTATGAAGCCAGCAATATATTAACCTACGCTAGTATATGAGTATTTTTTGTTCAAATAAAGTGTGAATTACCATACCGCTAAGTACGAGGGGCGGTCAATAAGTTTTGCGAATCGGATGGGCAAAACAGAGGAAGAGAGATTGCTGTTTGTGAGGGTGTTAGGACAAGTCAGGACAGGTCAGGACCTGCAGACGCACGCTGCTGCCTCGTCTATTTAAGAAGCAGTAGCTGATCGCAGATTGTCGGTCACAAATTTTTGAACAATGAAGAAGGTTGAGCACCACGCAGTGATCAAATTTTTGACCAAAAAAGGAAAGAATGCAAAAAAGATCCATAAAGGTATGGTTGCAGTCTACACCGACCCTGCCCCTTCCTATGCAACCATTGCTCGCTGGAATAGGGATTTCCGCCATGTTCATGAGTCCCTTAAGGATGACCTCCGTCCAGGATGCCCGTCAGACGTCACCAATGAGGAAAATGTGACCGTGTGGAGAGGATGATCCTCGAAAATCGACGGGTGAAGTTCGAAGAAATCGAGCGACAATTTGGAATATCACATGGAAGTGTTATTAACATCATCCACGACAATTTGGCCATGACCAAGGTCTCTGCACGTTGAATCCCTAGAAACCTCACGAAACCTCACGCACAATGATCGACTTAAACGTCGTCAAAGTCCACAAGGCCAGGGTTGCACAAGCTGCACTGCGCGAGTGCGGATTCGAGGAGCTCAACCATCCCGCCTACAGTCCAGATCTGGCCCCTAGCGATTACATTTTATTCCGCCAGCCCAAAGCTGCACTGCGCGCACGCCGGTTTGGGGACAATGACGATTTCCAGCTCACCGTCAAAGAGTGGATTTAACAGCAGTCAGGAGATTTCTGGTTGTCGGGAATTCGAAGCCTTAGGGACAGGTGGCGCAAGTGCATGGAAGTCGTGGGTAGTTATATTGAAAAATAAATAATTTAACACTTTTCCTCATATCTCGTTTTCTTATATCCGAATTGCAAAAACCTATTGACCACCCCTAGTATTAGATTTCCTTTTTGTCTTAGGAAGATAAACTTCTGTCATTTTTATAAAATATTGGTTATATAAGGAGTGATTTGATGGAATATTATAGAACAAATGTAAATTTTTATAATATGTCATTGTAGCAACATGTTCTGTCCAAAGTGAATCAAGAATAAGCATCTATTTTTAAAATAAGCTTAGGTGGATAAATAGGAAAGATTTATGTTGTGAATGAACCAAATTTTCATGGATGTCACCGTTCCAATAGTACAAAATCTACCTAGGATTCAATCTTTCCTTTGGCTTAACTATGGATATTGCCTAGATGGTGGTCCATTTAAATTGTTGTTTTGGTTTTCAAGCTAATCACATCTTATTTATTCACATCATAACAAATAATATGAAATTATGTTTTCCTTTTTTTTGTAATTTTGCGCGAGGTTTTGAATAACACAAATATTGTACTCAGAAGGAGAAATAGCCTTGGAACTAGTTACAATACGGAGGAATCGTCATTTATCCATGCTGATTCAAGTTAGAATGAACATGGAGACAAAGTAATACATCATAAACAGGGGATAAAGGATTATTATTACGATATTTGAGTTAAGAAGCGGCCTAGAGCAGAAAAGAGACATCAAATTAGGTGTAAATTACACAACCGCCAAACCCGATATCCCGGTCAAGGTAGAAGTTGGGGTGGTGTTTTTAACACCCCTGAGAGGGTCAGCTAAAGATATAAATGAGGAAACATACTCTCGCGATTCATCTTAATTGGCTAGAAGTCAAGGCAAATCTCCCGAAAGAAAATCTCTTCTAAATTTATATAAAAGATGCTGTCCAGCCGTATCCAAACAGACCCTAACTAAACATAATGTAGATTGATTTTATGGAGTGGTCTGAGGGAAATATTTCCCTTCACCTTAGCTTTCTCTTTCTCTTGGATTGATTCTTTTGGGTGGCAGGGCATATTTGAGGTCAACACTTCCTCGTTCTTTGAACAAAACCGAATACTTTTTGCGTCAGGTCTAGCTTCGGAGCAAGAGGAAGGAGCCGAAGTTCTCATTGTTAATATACTTTCGAAAGAGAGGTTATGAATTGACTAAGTTTATGTCCAATGCCAACTTCAAGGGGTTTGCGTGTTCCAAACATATATAAGTGCATTAAAAAAAGATAATCTACTGTACATAAAAATAATAGTCAAATAAAAAGGTAACATCCAGGTAATTAAAAGCGAATTAGCGCCGAGTTTAAAATTCTCAACATAAACTCAATTGACAATAAAAAAAGAATACATATTCTAAAGCCTTTTAGCAAGGATAAAATCCTCGAGTATTCATTAATGGTATAACTTATGCTTGAGACAGTAAAACAATTAATAATTGTAGCTTGCTTAGTGTTTCTTTCTGGATAATACAACTACGGTAATGATGCAAGCGAGGAGCGATTAAGGATATTATATGTCTTATACATCAATGGAGAGGGGCATGGCAGCATATCCTTCAAAAGAACACTATCCAATCCCATGCCCCCTACGCAAATTTAGGGTGGAGTTTAAAAATTTCAATAGTATTAACAAATAAGGCAACTATGGTTATTGTTTTTAAGACAACGAGGCTAAAAATTATGTGTAAATTTCGCAGTTGAAAATTGCGAACGAACACCGTACGCACCCTGTACAATGATA
Organism: Ceratothoa steindachneri; assembly: GCA_963969495.1. Classification (NCBI taxonomy): domain Eukaryota; kingdom Metazoa; phylum Arthropoda; class Malacostraca; order Isopoda; family Cymothoidae; genus Ceratothoa; species Ceratothoa steindachneri. Next base: position 47,568,575 of record OZ018320.1, read on the forward strand.
ATATCCCCATGGTGATGTAACGAATGCCTTTACACATTTCTGATAACATGTAACACGCACCATCTTAGGAACCATATCCAAATTAAATGTGACGACTACTATCAAGGTGGGTCTTGGTGCATACATAACGCTTCTTCCTCACGAGGTGCTCGAACCGCACAGCCCATCTAAGCTTTATGCGCAGGAGGACGTTTGTCACTTAGCCATCCGAAGAGACTCGAACATTACTGGATAGTTTAACGCCAACTTCCGTTGGATATTAATCTCTGCAATTCCAAAGTAGATAGACGCCGTGTGCCGAGGCAACAACAAGATCATCTCGAAGATGGCCTACCGGGGAAGGCCTCAATATCAACGCATGTGTAAGAATAAGGAGAAAATCATGATAGTAAATTTAAAAGACGGGAGTTTTTGTGTGCGTTTAATACAGCAATATTTGGCAAAGTCAACATGCATGCGACATGTATCTGGATAAGGGGGTAGATAAGGAATTTATCGAGTGATTTTCCAATAAAGAGTGAATATGACTAATGATTGTTACAGTAACCACATACAAGATATTATGTTTCACTTTATTTATCTATTTTCTTTACGTCATGGCATTGACAGGAGTCATTAGTAACCAAATACTTAGCAATGTGGTCTTGATGATAATTAAGTTGATAGGAAGGAGTAGAATTGAAACAATTTCCTAAAGTTCAGAAGCGAACCGATAGTTCAATACTAGCTCTAGAATGGCGCTAAACTATCTTAAAAAGCTTTCCATATAAGAAAATGTCGCCTCATTCAGTGATATTAAGGACTTAGGTAAGAATAAAAGTATCCCGTATATTTATATCCCGCAAACATTTAAACGGCTTTTATACCGTAGCAGTGTCTGACTGTTAAATTCACTCGTCCATTTTCTGTTGAACATACTAACAACAAAGGTTAACATTTCAATCTTTTTTTGTAGAGCCCATCTGGCAACTGTCCACTTAGGCATCAGTCGCCGGAAACACGACAGCCTAGAACTAGGCTACTTTAAAAAAAAATATGAAAACAGAATGAAAAAAATGTGAAAAATTTAACAATTAGGAAGCAATCTCTAGCAGCGGGGGGAGGTCCCCCTCACCACGGTGCAGGAGCGTCCAACCTACAAAGAAAACAATAAAAAAAAAATAAAAAAATAGAACCTTCTTAAAAAAAAAGAAGCCCGGCCTCCCCCCAAAAGTCAACAAGCCCACCAGTCAATGTGCACGCACTCGTCCCAGGAAAAAGGACAGGTGGTAGCGACCCCACCCATCCCGGTACCACGAAAGGTAACGTGCACAAAGATCACCCAGAGTCGAACATTCAACAAAAAGGTGCCGAGCAGTCTGTGGAACGAAGCAGTCGTCGCAATAAGGCACAGGTGAGCGCTCCATCAAAGAGCGATGCCACACACAAGTGTGTCCAATTCGGAGACGACAGAAAGCGACCTGAAGCCGTCGCGGCATTGGAGGATAGGTCCATTAGAACAGTCGCGGCGCAATGGCACGCAACTTCAAGTTCCCTTCGAACGTGTCCGATCTTCTTTGCCAAACAGTCCGAGAACTGCCCCTATTCCTAAAATATAGTCGGTCTAAGGAAGAGCGAAACGCTAGGCCGGTCGCAAAGTCCTCGCAGACTCTTTGCGCCCTCATTGGCGCGTTAATTCCCCGAAATTATCACATGTTGAGGAATCCAGCAGAAGATAATCTCGAAATCTGCCCGGCTCGCCCAAACCGTGGCGTCAAGGATATCACGAACCAGGGAATGCGGAGATTCCAATTCCTCGAGAGCACTCAGGGCGCTTTGTGAGTCGCTATAGATCACAATCCGGTCTCCGAACCGGGCACATCGCGTAATCTCCCGTACCGAGTAGTGTATTGCCACCAGCTCGGCCGTGAAGACAGACGCAGCGCTTGGTAGAGCCTCGCTTACTTCAAACAAAGGAGATACGGCGTGGAAGCCGACCCCTTCTTCGGAATTAAAGCCATCCGTATACACTGGCACGGTTCCAGCGTGACACGAGGTGTGCTCCAAAAAAGTCAAACGCAATACTCCCGGCGCAGTACAAGCTTTGGAAGCAGAGGCGTGGCGACTACTAGCTAAATGTGGTACCCTCCAGGGTGGCGTCCTGGGCAGACCTAGAGGCGCTACCGGCCCGAGAGCTATATCTACCTCTCGAAGCAGTTTTCTGGCCCTACACCAAAAAGGCTTAGGTATGACTGGCGTCTCTCAAAGGTATAGGCACCATCGAGATCAGATACGGATGCAGTGAGAACTGTTGGCAAATAAGGGAGGCGCCGGGCTTGCGCGTGCAGGGGAGTAATGCAGTGCACGCGGTGCAGAGCGAGTGGCATCTCACCAGCATCACCAAAACGCTCTCAATGGGGGAAGTGCGGAAGGCACCGGTCGCAAGGCGAAGGCCCGTTTGGTGGATCGAATCCACCTTCCGCAATAAACGCTCGGCTGCGGATGCATAAAACTCGCATCCGTAGTCAAGCTTTGAGCGAACAAAGGATCGATAAAAAAGTAAGGCAGTAGCCCTATCACCGTCCAAGCGCTAAACGTTACGGAGAGGAAAATGTCCATGGCGCGGGTACAAGAGCCCCCAAAGCTGCGAATATGAGCCTCCTAGGTGAGGCGTCGGTCGAATACAAGACCAAGGAAACGGTTCGACTCAACCTCATCCAGGCGCACCCCATTAAGAAACAAATCTGTGTCGGGGTGTAGCCGTGGATGGCGGCAGAAGTGCATCACTTAAATCTTGGCCAATGAAAACCGAAACCTGTGCGCTTCGGCATAGCGAGAGATGCGGTTCAATGCCTGCTGAACTTGAAGCTCCAGAGTTGGCATCTGGGCCGCGCCAAAAGATTTTTTTTTTTATTTTATTTTATAGAGCCCATCTTGACACTACCCACTTGGGCATAAGTCGCCGAAAAACACGACTTTTTTTTTTTAAGGGGCTATCTGGCGATTGCCGACTTAGGCATAAGTTGCCGTAAACAAACAGCCTAGTTCTAGGCTACTTTAAAAAATTGAACAGAAAACAACAAAGAGAAAATAACAATAACAATAACAAAGCAATAACAAAAACAACATCAACAATTATACCAGGTAAAATGAAAATGAGAAGGCCAGCCTCCCGCCAAAAGTCAATAAGTCCACCAGTCATGGTGCACGCACTCGTCCCGAGTACAAGGGACAGGCGGTAGCGACCCCGCCCATCCCGGTACAGGAAAAAGTGTTGTGCGCGAAAATCACCCAGACTGAAACATTTGAGATGAATGTCCCGAACAGTCTGGGGGACGACGCAGTCGTTGCAATAGGGCGCAGGCGAGCACTCCATCAAATAGCGATGCGTCACACGAGTGTGCCCGATTCGGAGATGACAGAAAGCAACCTGAAGCCGCCGCGGCATTGGGGGATAGGTCCATGGGAACAGTCGCGACGCAATGGCACGCAACTTTAAGTTCCCTTCGACCGTCTCCCATCTTCTTTGCCAACGCAGTCCGAAGAGCTGCCCGTATTATTGCCATGTAGTCAGTGTGAGGAAAAAGCGAAACGCTGGTCCGGTCGCAGGGTCCTCGCGGAATCTTCGGCACCCTCATCGGCGCGCTCATTTCCCGCAACTCCTACATGTCCAGGAACCCAGCAGAAGATAATCTCAACATCAGCCCGGCTCGCCAAAACCGTGCGTCACGGATTTCGCGAACCAGGAAATGCGGAGATTCCAATGCCCCGAGAGCACTCAGGGCGATTTGTGAGTCGCTATAGATCACAATCCGGTCTCCGAACCGGGCACGTCGCGTAATCTCCCGTACCGAGTAGTGTATTGCCACCAGCTTGGCCGTGAAGACAGACGCAGCGCCTGGTAGAGCCCCGTTGACTTCAAACAAAGGATATACGGCGTGGAAGCCGACCCCCTCTTTGGATTTGGAGCCATCCGTATACACTGGCACATACCAGCGTGACACGATGTGTGCTCCAAAAAGGTCGAACGCAATAGTCCCGGCGCAGTACAAGCTTTGGGAGGAGAGTTGTGGCGACAAATAGCCGAGAGGGGGACCCTCCAGGGTGGCGTCCTGGGCAAAACCAGGGGCGCCACCAGCCCAAGAGCTATATCTACCTCTCGAAGGAGTTTTCTGGCCCTAAACCCAAAGGGGAATGACTGGCGTCTCTCAGTGGCATAGGCACCATCGAGATTAGGTTTGGATGCAGTGAGAGCTGTTGGCGACTGAGGGAGGCGCCGGGCTCGTGCTTACAGGTGAGTGATGCACTGCACGCGGCGCAGAGCGAGTGGCATCTCCCCAACATCGACCAACAGGCTGTAAATGGGGGAAGTGCAAAAGGCACCGGTCGCAAGGCGAAGGCCGGTGTGGTGGATCGAATCCACCTTTCGCAATAAACGCTCGGCTGCGGATGCATAAAACTCTCATCCGTAGTCGAGCCCTGAGCGAACAAAGGATTGATAAAAAAGTAAGGCAGTAGCCCTATCAGCGCCCCAAGCGCTGAACGTCACGGAACGGAGAATGTCCATGGCGCGGGTACAAGAGACCCTAAGGCTGAGAATATGAGCATCCCAGGTGAGGCGCGGTCGAATACAAGACAAAGGAAACGGTGCGACTCAACCACATCCAGGCGCACCCCATTAAGAAACAAATCTGGGTCGTGGTGAAGCCGTGGATGGTGGCAGAAGTGCACCACCTTAGTCTTGGCCAAAGAAAACTGAAACCTGTGCTCTTTGGCATAGCGAGAAACGCGGTTCAATGCCTGTTGGAATCGATGCTCCAGTGTTGGCATCTGGGCCGCGCCAAAAGAGATCGAAAGGTGGTCCACGTAGAGCGTAGCAAAAACATCTTCCGGCAGCACGAAGGTGATGCCGTTGATGCTTAGGGCAAAGAGTGTGACAGTGAAGAAACTTTCCTGCGGGACATCCTGTTCCTGCTCCTTTGGGCCGGAGAGGGCTCCCTCCACCCGTACGCGGAATCGACGATCTCGCAAAAAATCAGATATAAACATTGGGAGGCGTCCCCTCGCCCCCATCGTGTAGGGGGGTCTCCATGATACTGTATCGCCATGTGGTATCAAAGCTCTTCTCCAGATCAAAAACACCATGGCGTATTGGTGTCTACGAAGGAAAGTCTCGCAGACTGCATTTTCCAGTCGGAGCAGAGCATCCGACGTGGAGTGGAACTTGAGGAAGCCGCACTGTGCAGAGGACAGATGGCCTCCACTGTTCAGGAAATAAGCTAATCTAACATTTACCAATTTCTCCATCAACTTGCACACGCAAGAGGTTAGAGAGATTAGGCGGAAACCGGTCGGAGTAGAGTGATCTCTCCCCGGCTTGCGAAAGACGAGCACAGTAGCGATTTGCCAGGAGTCTGGGAGAAGACCCTTCACTCAGATCCTATTGAACAAATCTAACAGAAAGGCCATTCCACGCTCACCCAGGTGTCTAAGCAAGGCGTACGGGACATGGTACGGACCATGGGCGGTGTCCGCGCACGAAGCGAGAGCGGAATGCAACTCACTCACAGTAAACTTGTCGTTGAAGGGTTCTCCGCCTCTGGAGGTAAAGTCCAGCCGGCGGGCTTCCGCGACATCACGACGTGCAAAGAATGCTAGCGGAGCATCATTCCGGCTAGAGAATGCGGAAAAAGCGGTCGCTAAGGATTCTGCCACGGACGCGGGGTCCGAGATTGCGGTACCATTCTCCTGGAGAACAGGAGGGGGGTCCTACGAGAACTTTCCCCGAATCCTTTTGACTCGCTTCCACATCTCAGCTAAAGGGGTCTCCCCGTTAAGTGAAGACACGTATGCCCGCCGGAAAGAACGGCGGGCGTGATTCGAATTATACCGGAACCTAGCCCTAGCCCAACAAAATTCAGCGACATTGAAATCGTTCGGGCGGCGCTTATAGCGCACGTAGGCATAACGCTTCTGTTTGAGGGCCGTCTCACACTCAGCCCACCACCATGGGAGTGGTCGGCGTGCAAAACGGCCAGACGTCCTAGGAATAATAGTCAGGCCCACGGCGATGAGGTTGCCGGAGAAGAAGTCAACGGCCTCATCTACCGACCTTACCTCCTCGACTGAGATAGAGAATTCAGTCATTTCCTGAAATGCAGGCCACCGCGCCCGCGCCAAGCACCACCGAGGTGGTCTCTCAGGCGGCAGTTGCCTTGAAAATGATATTTGATTGGAAAAGTGATCACTACCATGGAGTTCATCGACCACCCCCCAATCAAAATTACGCTGTGCATCCAAAGAGCACAAAGATAGGTCAAGGCAAGAAAATAAGGCGGGTGTCGGACACTGATGCGTAAATCCATCCACGATTAGGACAACCATCTCAAGCTCTTCGATCAGATCGGCAAGGACTTGTCCCCTGGGATTTATGGAGTAATCTCCCCAGAAAGGATGCCTGCCGTTCAAATCTCGAAGCAAGAGATATGGCTTCGGCAACCGTGCCACGACGCGGCGGAAGTCCCCCGCGTCGAAGTCAGCTGACGGTGGAATGTACGCAGAAATGAGAAAGTAATAACAGAGACGTCATGCCGGGTGTAAACAGCGCATCCCCCAGCCTGGCCATACCACGGTGGTAGGGTCGCAAGACCCTTATACCCCGGGAGGGCAGGCAGCGGGCACGCGCCTAGCATGGTCTCCTGCAAAAAAAATAGCTAACGGGGAACGGGATGAGACGAGCCTCCGCAGCTCCTCCCAGTTGGGCGGAGTCCACGGCAATTTCACCTGTGCGCTTTGGCATAGCGAGAGACGCGGTTCAATGCCTGTTGGAGTCGACGCTCCAGAGTTGGCATCTGGACCGCGCCAAAAGAGATCGAAAGGTCGTCCACGTAGAGCGTAGCGAGAACATCTTCTGGCAGCACCGACTTGATGCCGTTGATGCTCAGGGCAAAGAGTGTGACACTGAGGACACTTCCCTGCGGGACACCCTCTTCCTGCTCCTTTGGGCCGGAGAGGGCTCCCCCCACCCGTACGCGGAATCCACGATCTCGCAAAAATTCAGATATAAACATTGGGAGGCGTTCCCTCGCCCATATCGTTTGGAGAGTCTCCATGATACCGTATCGCCATGCGGTATCATAGGCCTTCTCCAGATCAAAAAACACCATGGCGTATTGGTCTCTACGAAGTAAAGTCTCGCAGACGGCATTTTCCAGTCGGAGCAGAGCATCCGACGTGGAATGGAACTTACGGAAGCCGCACTGTGCAGAAGACAGATGGCCTCCGCTGTCCAGGAAATAGGCTAATTTAACATTTACCAATTTCTCCATCAACTTGCACACGCAAGAGGTTAGAGAGATTGGGCGGAAACCGGTCAGAGTAGAGTGATCTCTCCCCGGCTTGCGAAAGGCGAGCACAGTCGCGATTCGCCAGGAGTCTGGGAGAAGACCTTCCACCCAGATCCTGTTGAACAAATCTAACAGAAAGGCCATACCTCGCTCACCCAGGTGTCGAAGCATGGCGTACGGGACATGGTACGGACCATGGGCGGTGTCCGCGCACGAAGCGAGAGCGGAACACAACTCACTCACAGTAAACTTGTCGTTGAAGGGTTCTCCGCCTCTTGAGGTTAAGTCCAGCCGGCGGCCTTCCGCGACATCACGACGTGCATTGAATGCTTGCGGAGCAGCTTTACGGCTAGAGAATGCGGAAAAAGCGGTCGCTAAGGATTTCGCCACGGACGCGGGGTCCAAGATTGCTGGCCCATTCTCCTGAAGAACGGGAGGGGGATCCTGCGAGAACTTGCCCCGAATCCTTTTGACTCGCTTCCACACCTCAGCTAAAGGGGTCTTCCCGTTGAGTGAAGACACGTATGCCCGCCAAGAAGAGCGGCGGGCGTGCTTCGAAATATACCGGAACCTAGCCCTAGCCTGACGAAATTCACCGACAGTGAAATCGTTCGGGCGGCGCTTATAGCGCATGTAGGCATAACGCTTCTGTTTGAGGGCCGTCTCACACTCGGCCGACCACCATGGAAGTGGTCGGCGTTCAAAACGGCCAGACGTCCTAGGAATAGTAGTCAGGCCCACGGCGATGAGGTTGCCGGAGAAGAACTCAACGGCCTCATCTACCTACCTAAACTCCTCGACTGAGATAGAGAATTCAGTCATTTCCAGAAATGCAGGCCACCGCTCCCACGCCAAGCACCACCGAGGTGGTCTCTCAGGCGGCAGTTGCCCTGAAAATGATATTTGAATGGGAAAGTGATCACTACCATGGAGGTCATCGACCACCCCCCTAATCAAAATCAGGCTGTGCATCCGAAGAGCACAAAGATAGGTCAAGGCAAGAAAATGAAGCGGTTCTCGGACAGTGATGCGTAAACTCATCCACGTTTAGGACACCCATCTCAAGCTCTTCCATCAGATCGGCAAGGACTTGTCCCCTGGGATTAATGGAGTAATCTCCCCAGAGAGGATGCCTGCCGTTCAGATCTCCAAGCAAGATTTAGGGCCTCGGCAACCGTGCCACGACGCGGTGGAAGTCCCCCGCGTCGAAGCCAGCTGACGGTGGAATGTACGCAGAAATGATAATATACCTCCTATCCAGGTGCAGCTGCACAGCCACTGCCTGAAAGGAGGTATCTAAAGAGAAAGGAAGAACGGAGACATCATGCCGGGTGTAAACCGCGCATCCCCCAGCCCGGCCATCCCGCGGTGGTGGGGTCGCAAGACCCTTATACCCCGGGAGGGCAGGCAGCGGGCACGCGCCTAGCATGGTCTCCTGCAAAAAAATAGCTAACGGGGAACGGGACGAGACGAGCCTCCGCAGCTCCTCCCAGTTGGCCCGGAGTCCACGGCAATTCCATTGAAGGAATATGCCCTCCAGGCATAGCTCGGAGGAGACGCGGGGGCCCGCCTCGAATTTAAGACCCTCACGGGAATGGCCGTACGCTTTCCGGGGGCAGAACCCCGGGCGCTGTTGGCCGGACAAAGCGCTGAAAGCGCTGTCGCCTTCGAGGACTTATTGGGGGAGGTTGGGCTCACCATGCGAGTCTTTTCCTCCCTCCGCCTCGAAACCTTAGGCGGGCGTTGCGGCTTGGGAGGCGGGGGGCGCTCTTTTCGAGGAACCACCGTCTTTGAGCCACTCGCTCCACCTCGGGGCGTGGGCGAAGGGGCCGAAGCTCCTTTGTTGCTGTCCTCCTTTTCGGGGAACAGCTTTAGGAACCCTGGAAGATGGCCTAGCGACCATCTTCAGGGGTGTTGCCTCCTGTGAGTCTAATGACTCTGTGGAGGCGCGTGGCCGTTTCGCCTTACGGGAAACGGTCACTCTAGGGGAAGAGAGGGGAGCCCTGGTTTTAGCCGGGGATGGGTGTGAACCCTTTTTGCCGCCAGCTCTACCAGGGAAGCGCCCGGGTGTAGTGGAGCCCGCAGAAGGGCTGCGAATGGGCGCGGAAACAACCGTGCTCGTTGGCCTGGATGGGCCAGGAGCAAAGGATGCTTTTCTAACTATTGAGGCATATGACCTTCCAGGCAGAGCTGGGCGCGCCAGGACCAAGTCCTTAGCCTCGCGGAATGAGAGTCTATCCTAGGTCTGAACGGCCAGGATTTTTTTTTCCAAGAAGATATGCACCACATTGCTTCGAAGAAGCAGGGTGCGGCTCTCCGCAATTGACACACTTGGCCACACACGATTTGGACTTATCGTGTGCGACCTTGGAGCAATTTACACAGACTTCGGGTGACCCCGATTTTGCACGTCTACATGATCGATTCGTGTGGCCGAAGCGGTGACAGTAATAGCACCGCCGCGGCAGTCGCACGAATGCCTTCACGCGGTAGCGGTACAAACCGGCACGCACCGACTCAGGGAGCTTGTCACAGTCGAACGTGACGAAGAGTGTAGGGGTGGGTCTCGAGGCCCCTCCCTGTTTTCTCATCACACGTTCGACCTTGACCGCCCCATGATCGGCCAGCTCTAGGGTGATGTCTTCTATGGAGTAGTCAACGAGTTCCCTCGCATAAACTACTCCTTTTACAAAGTTCATGGTAGAGTGCGGCGTCACACTCACCGGGTTGCCATGAAGTGTCCGAAGAGCACTTATCTTGGCCGCCTCGGCGGGATTCGCCGCATTCGCCAGAAGGCTCCCGTCCGAGAAACGGGTTACCTTCGGCTCTCTACCAATTGCACTAGCTAATACTCTCCTCTGATAAATAGTGTTGCCCTTGGACAACATGGAGCCATCAGTGGAGCGAATAATGAGGAAGCATTTGAAGCCAGCGGGCTCGAAAACGCTAGGTAACCTCTGAATGAGGGGCCCCGATGTCATCAAGGCTCCGCCCTGTGCACTTTTCGTCTTTGTCATCATCAGGAGCTACGTACCCGGGGAAGCAGAGGGCCCGGATGTGCCGATCTTGGCTTGGTCGCCTACCAAAGTGGCAGCAGACCCATCCGTCCCCTTAGCCCCCGCGGATTGAGACGAGCCCCGAGTCTTCTTCGTCTTTTTGGTCCTTTTCTTTTTTGGAGAGGAGGGCGGGGAATGAACCTGCTTCTCACCCCCGCCGGTAGAAGCCCCCAGGCCAGATGGACCGGCCTCAGCCAGGTCCTTCTCCGAAATGGAGAAGGTCCTGGTGGTCGCAGGGGCATAATCCGGAGGAGATCCCTCCCCTCCTTGTACTGCCTGAGAATCTACAGCCGTTTGATAAGGACCTTGCATAGGGGCGGATTCGGGTTCGGTGCTTGGGGCCGAGCCCGGATTTATCCCCATGGAAGGCCCTACCTTCTGAGGCTGGTTTTCCTCAAGGACCATGTCTATCACAGGAGGGGCCTCCAGTTGGCCATCCCCTCCCAGGACATCGCAGGTCCCCTTGGCAGCGTCATAAGTCTTTAGTGGGGAGGCACAGGCCTTGACCCCGGCAAGGTTTAATATTTTTGCCAGCAGGTCTTTTGAGGGAAGCGACCGAAGGGGCCTGGCTTCCCTCTCCCCCCTAAGGGGGTTTGCCCTACCGAGCCGCTTGTACGAGGGGCGGTTTGCAATGGGCTGCCTGCTGGCTTTCTTGGCAGTCTCCTTAGAAAGCATAGGAGGGACTGCCGCTGGAGATAGGGAGGTGCCCGAAAGCACCTCCAGAGAAGGGGGTGAGGGGGAGTCCCCTAAACCCGTAGGCGTAGGAGAGGAGTAAGCCTCCTCTCCGGTTAAAGAGGTATGGAGGGTCCCCTGCGCAAGCACAGGGGGGGACCTCCATCTTTTCTGTGGAGCTGCACGAGGGCGGCTCCGTTGTTGTTATAGGGGGAATTAAGGGGAGATGTTTTTTTGTTTCATCATTGGGCATGGTGACCCTCTTTGTTTTTCGGGATGCAATCGCTCACCACCTCTTGCAGTAGCCCACACTGCAAGAGGTGCTTACAGGCCCGGCAGAGCCAGGCGCCGCCATTTGGGACGACCCCTCCCTCCTGGTGGCCTGGCAGTCCTTCGGCATGGCGGCTCCACCTTAGACACGGGGTAAAACAGATAGAATGTGAAGAGGAGACGAAAAGGGATGTGAGGAAGGTATGGGTGGGGATAAGGCAGGTTGTTAAAAAACCCCCATCCTGAACCGGAGCTGAGGGGTTAGGGAACAATGTCCCCTCCCCCCCCAGCCCCCATCCGGGGTGGTTGGCTTAAGAAAAAGGTCAGCATTCTACCCTGTGAAATTAGAGGCTGACCAGAGAAAGTTGTGGGAGAGGTTGTATGAAAAGCGACGAGGTAGGGGAGAAATCGGGCTATCTGAAGGAAGGAAGAGAGGCTAAGCTGGGGCCGGACGGAGCGCTGGATCCCGTCAGCACGGCGGCCAAAATGGCAAATCGCCGCGCCCCTGACGGGGTCTTTTCGAGGAACCACCGTCTCCGAGCCACTCGCTCCACCTCGGGGCGTGGGCGAAGGGGCCGAAGCTCCTTCGTTGCTGTCCTCCTTTCGGAAGACAGCTTTAGGAACCCCCGAAGATGGCCTAGCGACCATCTTCAGGGGTGTTACCTGCTGTGAGTCTAACGACTCGGTGGAGGCACGTGGCCGTTTCACCTTACGCAAAACTGTGATGCTGGGGGAAGAGGGTTTTTTTTGTTGTTTTTTTTTTATTTTTCTGGCGACTGCCGACTTAGGCATAAGTCGCCGTAAAAAACAGCCTAGTTCTAGGCTACTTTAAAAAATTAAACAGAAAACAAAAAAAGAAATAACAATAACAATAACAAAGCAATAACAAAAAAACAATTACAAAAACAACAACAACAATTAAATCGGGTTAAATAAAAGGGAGAAGGCCGGCCTCCCTCAAAAAGTCAATAAGTCCACCAGGCAAAGTACACGCACTCATCCCAAGCACAAGGGACAGGTGGTAGCGACCCCGCCCATCCGGGACAGGTGTCGTGCGCGAAGATCACCCAGACTGGGACATTCGACAAGAATGTGCCGAACAGTCTGGGGGACGACGCAGTCGTTGCAATAGGGCGCAGGCGAGCGCTCCATCAGATAGCGATGCGTCACACGAGTGTGCCCGATTCGGAGACGACAGAAAGCAACCTGAAGCCGCCGCGGCATTGGGGGATAGGTCCATGGGAACAGTCGCGGCGCAATGGCTCGCAACTTTAAGTTCCCCTCGACCGTCTCCCATCTTCTTTGCCAAGTAGTCCGAAGAGCTGCCTGTATTCCTGCCAAGTAGTCAGTGTGAGGAAGAGCGAAACGCTGGTCCGGTCGCAGAGTTCTCGCGGACTCTTTGGAACTCTCATCGGCGCGCTCATTCCCCGCAACTCCTACATGTCCAGGAACCCAGCAGAAGATAATCTCGACATCTGCCCGGCTCGCCAAAACCGTGGCGTCACGGATTTTCGAACCAGGGAATGCGGAGATTCCAATGCCCCGAGAGCACTCAGGGCGCTTTGTGAGTCGCTATAGATCACAATCTGGTCTCCGAACCGGGCACGTCGCGTAATCTCCCGTACCGAGTGGTGTATTGCCACCAGCTCGGCCGTGAAGACAGACGCAGCGCCCGGTAGAGCCCTGCTGACTTCAAACAGAGGGGATACGGCGTGGACGCCGACCTCCTCTTTGGACTTGGAGCCATCTGTATACACTGGCACGGTACCAGCGTGACACGATGTGTGCTCCAAAAAGGTCGAACGCAATACTCCCGGCGCAGTACAAGCTTTGGGAGCAGAGGCGTGGCGACAAATAGCCAAATGTGGTACCCTCCAGGGTGGCGTCCTGGGCAGAACCAGGGACGCCACCGGCCCGAGAGCTATATCTACCTCTCGAAGGAGTTTCCTGGCCCTAAACCCAAAGGGCTTAGGGTATGACTGGGGTCTCTCGGCGGCATAGGCACCATCGAGATCAGCTGCGAATGCAGTGAGAGCTGTTGGCGACTGAGGGAGGCGCCGGGCTCACGTGTACAGGCGAGTGATGCACTGCACGTGGCGCAGAGCGAGTAGCATCTCCCCAGCATCGACCAACATGCTCTCAATGGGGGAAGTGCGGAAGGCACCGGTCGCAAGGCCAAGGCCAGTGTGGTGGATCGAATCCACATTCCGCAATAAACGCTCGTCTGCGGATGCATAAAACTCGCAATCGTAGTCGAGCTTCGAGCGAACAAAGGATCGATAAAAAAGTAAGGCAGTAGCCCTATCAGCGCTGAACGTCACAATACGGAGAATGTCCATGGCGCGGGTACAAAAGAACCTAAGGCTGCGAATATGAGCCTCCTAGGTGAGGCGTCGGTCGAATACAAGACCCAGGAAACGGGTGACTCAACCACATCCAGGCGCACCCCATTAAGAAACAAATCGTGGTGGGTGGAGCCGTAGATGGCGGCTGAAGTGCACCACCTTAGTCTTGGCCAAAGAAAACCGAAACCTGTGCGCTTCGGCATAGCGAGAGACGCGGTTCAATGCCTGTTGGAGTCGACGCTCCAGAGTTGGCATCTGGGCCGTGCCCAAAGAGATCGAAAGGTCGTCCACGTAGAGCGTAGCGAGAACATCTTACGGCAGCCTCGAGGTGATGCCGTTGATGCTCAGGGCAAAGAGTGTGACACTGAGGACACTTCCCTTCGGGACACCCTCTTCCTGCTCCTTTGGACCGGAGAGGGCTACCCCACCCGTACGCGGAATCGACGATCTCACAAAAATTCAGATATAAAAATTGGGAGGCGTCTTCTCGCCCCCATCGTGTGGAGAGTCTCCATGATACTGTATCGCCATGCGGTATCATAGGACTTCTTCAGTTTAAAAAACACCGTGGCGTAGTGCTGCCTACGAAGGAAAGCCTCGCAGACGGCATTTTCCAGTCGGAGCAGAGCATCCGATGTGGAGTGGAACTTGCGGAAGCCGCACTGTGCGGAAGACAGATGGCCTCCGCTGTCCAGGAAAAAGGCTAATCTAACATTTACCAATTTCTCCATCAACTTGCACACGCAAGAGGTTAGAGAGATTGGGCGGAAACCGGTCGGAGTAGAGTGATCTCTCCCCGGTTTGCGAAAGGCAAGCACAGTAGCGATTCACCAGGAGTCTGGGAGAAGACCTTTCACCCAGATCCTGTTGAACAAATCTAACAGAAAGGCCATGCCTCGCTCACCTAGATGTCGAAGCATGGCGTACGGGACATCGTCCGGACCATGGGCGGTGTCCGGGCACAAAGCGAGAGCGGAACGCAACTCGCTTACAGTAAACTTGTCGTTGAAGGGTTCTCCGCCTCTGGAGGTAAAGTTCAGCCGGTGGTTTTCCGCGACATCACGACGTGCATTGAATGCTGGCGGAGCAGCATCACGGCTAGAGAATGCAGAAAAAGCGGTCGCGAAGGATTCCGCCACGGACGCGGGGTCCGAGATTGCGGGCCCATTCTCCTGGAGAACGGGAGGGGGGTCCTGCGAGAACTTGCCCCGAATCCTTTTGACCCGCTTCCACACCTCAGTTAAAGGGGTCTTCCCGTTAAGTGAAGACACGTATGCCCACCAAGAAGAGCGGCGGGCGTGCTTCGAAATATAACGGAACCTAGTTCTAGCCCGACGAAATCCAGCGACAGTGAAATCGTTCGGGCGGAGATTATAGCGCATGTAGGCATAACGCTTTTGTTTGAGGGCCGTCTCACACTCGGCCGACCACCATGGGAGTGGTCGGCGTGCAAAACGGCCAGACGTCCTAAGAATAGTAGTCAGGCCCACGGCGATGAGGTGGCCGGAAAAGAACTCAACGGCCTCATCTACCGACCTAAACTACTCGACTGAGATACAGAATTCAGTCATTTCCTGAAATGCAGGCCACCGCGCCCGCGCCAAGCACCACCGAGGTGGTCTCTCAGTCGGCAGTTGCCCTGAAAATGATATTTGAATGGGAAAGTGATCACTACCATGGAGGTCATCGACCACCCCCCAATCAAAATCAGTCTGTGCATCCGAAGAGCACAAAGATAGGTCAAGGCAAGAAAATGAAGCGGTTCTCGGACAGTGATGCGTAAACTCATCCACGTTTAGGACAACCATCTCAAGCTCTTCGATCAGATCGGCAAGGACTTGTCCCCTGGGATTTATGGAGTAATCTCCCAAGAGAGGATGCCTGCCGTTCAGATCTTCAAGCAAGAGATAGGGCCTCGGCAACCGAGCCACGACGCGGCGGAAGTCCCCCGCGTCGAAGTCAGCTGACGGTGGAATGTACACAGAAATGATAGTATACCTCCTATCCAGGTGCAGCTGCACAGTTACCGCCTGAAAGGAGGTATTTAAAAAGAAAGGAAGAACGGAGACATCATGCCGGGTGTAAACCGCGCATCCCCCAGCTCAGCCATCCCGCGGTGGTGGGGTCGCAAGACCCTTGTACCCCGGGAGGGCGGGCAGGGGGCACGTGCCTAGCATGGTCTCCTGCAAAAAGATAGCTAACGGGGAGCGGGACGAGACGAGCCTTCGCAGCTCCTCCCAGTTGGCCCGGAGGCCACGGCAATTCCATTGAAGGAATATGCCCTCCAGGCATAGCTCGGAGGAGACGCGGTGGCCCTCCTCGAACTGAAGAGCCTCACAGGAATAGGCGTACGCTTCTCGGGGGCATAACCCCTAGCGCTGTTGGCCGGACAAAGCGCTGGAAGCGCTGTCGCCTTCGAGGCATTATTGGGGGAGGTTGGGTTCGCCATGCAAGTCTTTTCCTCCCTCCGCCTCGAAACCTTAGGCGGGCGCTGCGGTTTCAGAGGCGGGGGACCCTCTTTTCGAGGAACTACCGTCTCCGAGCCACCCGCTCTACCTCGGGGCTTCGGCGAAGGAGCCGAAGCTCCTTTGTTGCTGTCCTTCTTTCGGGGGACAGCTTTAGGAACCCCCGAAGATCGCCTAGCGACCATCTTCAGGGGTGTTGCCTCCTGTGAGTCTAACGACTTGGTGGAGGCGCGTGGCTGTTTCGCCTTGCGGGAAAGGGTCACGCTGGGGGAAGGGGGGGGAGCCCTGGTTTTAGCCGAGGCTGGGTATGAACCCTTTTTGCCGCTAGCTTTACCAGGGGAGGGCCCGGGTTAAGAAGAGCCCGCAGAAGTGCTCCAAATGGGCTTGGAAACAACCGTGCTCGTTGGCCTGGATGGACCAGGAGCAGAGGGTGCCTTTCTTACTACTTAGGCATATGACCTTCCAGGCAGAGCTGGGCGCGCCAGGACCAAGTCCTTAGCCTCGCGGAATGAGAGTCTATCCTAGGTCTGAACGGCCAGGATTTTTTTCTCCAAGAAGATATGCACCACATTGCTTCGAAGAAGCAGGGTGCGGCTCTCCGCAATTGACACACTTCGCCACACACGATTTGGACTTATCGTGTGCGACCTTGGAGCAATTTACACATAGTTCGGGTGACCCCGACTTTGCACGTCTACATGAGCGAGTCGTATGACCGAAGCGGTGACAGTAATAGCACCGCCGCGGCAGTCGCACGAATGCCTTCACGCGGTAGCGGTACCAACTGGCACGCACCGACTCAGGGAGCTTGTCATAGTCGAACGTGACGAAGAGTGTAGGGGTAGGTCTCGAGGCCCCTCCCTGTTTTCTCTTCACACGTTCGACCTTGACCGCCTCATGGTCGGCCAGCTCTAGGGTGATGTCCTCACTGGAGTAGTCAACGAGTTCCCTCGCATAAACTACTCCTTTCACAAAGTTCATGGTAGAGTGCGGCGTCACACTCACCGGGGTGCCATAAAGTGTCCGAAGAGCACTTATTTTGACCACCTCGGCGGAATTCGCCGCATTCGACAGAAGGCTGCCGTCCGAGCAACGGGTCACTTTCGGCTCTCTACCAATTGCACTAGCTAATCCTCTCCTCTGATGGATCATGTTGCCCTTGGACAACATGGTGCCATCAGTGGAGCGAATAACGAGGAAGCGTTTGAAGCCAGCGGGCTCGAAAACGCCAGGTAACCTCTGAATGAGGGGCCCCGATGTCATGGAGGCTCCGCCATTTGCATTCTTGCTGTTAGTCTTGGTCAGGGGCTCCGCACACGAGAAAGTAGAGGGGCCGGATGTGCTGATCTTGGCTTGGTTGCCTACCAAAGTGGCAGCAGACCCATCCGTCCCCGCAGCCCCCGCGGATGGAGAAAAGCCCCAAGTCCTTTTCGTCTTTTTAGTCCTTTTAGTCTTTTTCTTTTTTGGAGAGGAGGGCGGGGAATGAACCCGCTCCTCACCCCTGCCTGCAGAAGCCCCCAGGCCAGATAGACCGGCCTCAGCGAGGTCCCTCTCCGGAATTGAGAAGGTCCTGGTTGTCGTAGGGGCACCTGTCGAAGGAGATCCCTCCCCTCCTTTTACTGCCTCGGAGCCATCAGCCATTTGAAGAGGACCTTGCATAGGGGCGGATTCGGGTTCGGTGCTTGGCGCCGAGCCCGGATTCCCCCCCATAGAAGGCCCTACCGTATGAGGCTGGGTCTCCTCCAGGACCATGTTTATCACACTAGGGGCCTCCATTTGGATATCCCTTCTCAGGACATCACAGGTCCCCTTGGCAGTGTCGCCCGTCTTGTGTGGGGAGGCAAGAGCCTTGAACCCGGTAAGGTTTAAAATTCTTGCCAGCAGGTCTTTTGAGGGAAGCGACCGAAGGGGCCTGGCTTCCCTCTTCCCCCTAAGGGGGTTTGCCCAAACGAGACGCTTCGATGGGGAGCAGCTGGCAAAGGGCTGCCTGCTGGCTTCTTGGCAGTCCCCTTGGAAAGAAAAGAGGGTTTTTTAATTGTTTTTTTTATTAAGGGGCTATCTGGCGACTATCGACTTAGGCATAAGTTGCCGTAAACAAACAGCCTTGTTCTAGGCTACTTCAAAACAATTCAACAGGAAACAACAATAAAAAGAAATAACAATAACAAATCAATAACAAAAACAACAACAACAATAAAACCGGGTTAAATGAAAGGGAGAAGGCCGGCTTCCCCCAAAAAGTCAATAAGTGCACCAGTCATGGTGCACGCACTCGTCCCGAGTACAAGGGACAGGCGGTAGCGACCCCGCACATCCCGGTACCGAGACAGGTATCGTGCGCGAAGATCACCCAGACTGGGACATTCGACAAGAATATGCCGAACAGTCTAGGGGACGACGCAGTCGTTGCAATAGGGTGCATGCGAGCGCTCCATCAAGTAGCGATGCGTCACACGAGTGTGTCTGATTCGAAGACGAGAGAAAGCAACCTGGAGCCGCCACGGCATTGGGGGATAGGTCCATGGGAACAGTCGCGGCGCAATGGCACGCAACTTTAAGTTCCCTTCGACCGTCTTCCATCTTCTTTACCAAGCAGTCCGAAGAGCTGCCCGTATTTCGGCCATGTAGTCAGTGTGAGGAAGGGCGAAACGCTGGTCCGGTCGCAGAGTCCTCGCGGACTCTTTGGTGCCCTCATCGACGCGCTCAAACCCGAAATTCCTACATGTCCAGGATTTTTTTTTTTTTTTTTAATTAAGGAGCTTTCTTGCGACTGCCGACTAAGGCATAAGTTGCCGTAAACAAACAGCCTAGTTTTAGGCTACTTTAAAAAATTAAACAGAAAACAATAAAAAGAAATAACAATAGCAATAACAAAGCAATAACAAAACAATTACAAAAACAACAACAACAATTAAATCGGGTTAAATAAAAGGGAGAAGGCCGGCCTCCCCCAGAAAGTCAATAAATCCACTAGTCAAAGTACACGCACTCGTCCCGAGCACAAGGGACAGGCGGTAGCGACCCCGCCCATCCCGGTACAGGGACAGGTGTCGTGCGCGAAGATCACCCAGACTGGGACATTCGACAAGAATGTGCCGAACAGTCTAGGGGACGACGCAGTCGTTGCAATAGGGCGCAGGCGAGCGCTCCATCAGATAGCGATGCGTCACACGAGTGTGTCCGATTCGGAGACGACAGAAAGCAACCTGAAGCCGCCGCGTCATTGGGGGGAAGGTCCATGGCAACAGTCGCGGCGCAATGGCACGCAACTTTAGGTTCCCTTCGACCGTCTCCCATCTTCTTTGCCAAGCAGTCCGAAGAGCTGCCCGTATTCCTGCCATGTAGTCGGTGTGAGGAAGAGCCAAACGCTGGTCCGGTCGCAGAGTCCTCGCGGAATCTTTGGCGCCCTCATCGGCGCGCTCATTCCCCGCAATTCCTACATGTCCAGGAACCCAGCAGAAGATAATCTCGACATCTGCCCGGCTCGCCAAAACCGTGGCGTCACGGATATCGCGAACCAGGGGATGCGGAGATTCCAATGCCCCGAGAGCACTTAGGGCGCTTTGTGAGTCGCCATAGATCACAATCCGGTCTCCGAACCGGGCACGTCGCGTAATCATCCGTACCGAGTGGTGTATTGCCACCAGCTCGGCCGTGAAGACAGACGCAGCGCCTGGTAGAGCCCCGCTGACTTCAAACAGAGGGGATACGACGTGGAAGCCGACCCCCTCTTGGGACTTGGAGCCATCCGTATACACTGGCACGGTACCAGCGTGACACGATGTGTGCTCCAAAAAGGTCGAACGCAATACTTCCGGCGCAGTACAAGATTTGGGAGCAGAGGCGTGGCGACAAATAGCCAAATGTGGTACCCGCCAGGGTGGCGTCCTGGGCAGAACCAGGGGCGCCACCGGCCCGAGAGCTATATCTACCTCTCGAAGGAGTTTCCTGGCCCTAAACCCAAAGGGCTTAGGGTATGACTGTCGTCTCTCGGCGGCATAGGCACCATCGAGATCAGCTGCGAATGCAGTGAGAGCTGTTGCGACTGAGGGAGGCGCCGGGCTCGCTCGTACAGGCGAGTGATGCACTGCACGCGGCGCAGAGCGAGTGGCATCTTCCCAGCATCGACCAACAGGCTCTCAATGGGGAAAGTGCGGAAGGCACCGGTCGCAAGGCGAAGGCCGGTGTGGTGGATCGAACCCACATTCCGCAATAAACGCTCGGCTGCGGATGCATAAAACTCGCATCCGTAGTCGAGCTTCGAGCGAACAAAGGATCGATAAAAAAGTAAGGCGGTAGCCCTATCAGCGCCCCAAGCGCTGAACGTCACGGAACGGAGAATGTCCATGGCGCGGGTACAAGAGACCCTAAGGCTGCGAATATGAGCCTCCCAGGTGAGGCGTCGGTCGAATACAAGACCAAGGAAACGGTGCGACTCAACCACATCCAGGCGCACCCCATTAAGAAACAAATCTGGGTCGGGGTGAAGCCGTGGATGGCGGCAGAAGTGCACCACCTTAGTCTTCGCCAAAGAAAACCGAAACCTGTGCGCTTCGGCATAGCGAGAGACGCGGTTCAATGCCTGTTGGAGTCGACGCTCCAGAGTTGGCATCTGGGCCGCGCCAAAAGAGATCGAAAGGTCGTCCACGTAGAGCGTAGCGAGAACATCTTCTGGCAGAACCGAGGTGATGCCGTTGATGCTCAGGGCAAAGAGTGTGACACTGAGGACACTTCCCTGCGGGACACCCTCTTCCTGCTCCTTTGGGGCAGAAAGGGCTCCCCCTACCCGTACGCGGAATCGACGATCTCGCAAAAATTCAGATATAAACATTGGGAGGCGTCCCCTCGCCCCCATCGTGTGGAGAGTCTCTATGATACCGTATCGCCATGCGGTATCATAGGCCTTCTCCAGATCAAAAAACACCGTGGCGTAGTGCTGTCTACGAAGGAAAGCCTCGCAGACGGCATTTTCCAGTCGGAGCAGAGCATCCGACGTGGAGTGGAACTTACGGAAGCCGCACTGTGCAGAAGACAGATGGCCTTCGCTGTACAGGAAATAGGCTAATCTATCATTTACCAATTTCTCCATCAACTTGCACACGCAAGAGGTTAGAGAGATTGGACGGAAACCGGTCGGAGTAGAGTGATCTCTCCCTGGTTTGCGAAAGGCGAGCACATTAGCGATTCGCCAGGAGTCTGGGAGAAGACCCTCCACCCAGATCCTGTTTAACAAATCTAACAGAAAGGCCATGCTTCGCTCACCCAGGTGTCGAAGCATGGCTTACGGGACATCGTCCGGACCATGGGCGGTGTCCGCGCACGAAGCGAGAGCGGAACGCAACTCACTCACAGTAAACTTGTCGTTGAAGGGTTCTCCGCCTCTGGAGGTAAAGTCCAGCCGGTGGCCTTCCGCGACATCACGACGTGCATTGAATGCTGGCGGAGCAGCATCACGTCTAGAGAATGCGGAAAAAGCGGTCGCTAAGGATTCCGCCACGGACGCGGGGTCCGAGATTGCGGTCCCATTCTCCTGGAGAACAGAAGGGGGGTCCTGCGAGAACTTGCCCCGAATCCTTTTGACTCGCTTCCACACCTCAGCTAAAGGGGTCTTCCCGTTAAGTGAAGACACGTATGCCCGCCAAGAAGAGCGGCGGGAGTGCTAGGAATCATACCGGAACCTAGCCCTAGCCCGACGAAATTCACCGACAGTGAAATCGTTCGGGCGGCGCTTATAGCGCATGTAGGCATAACGCTTCTGTTTGAGGGCCGTCTCACACTCGGCCGACCACCATGGGAGTGGTCGGTGTGCAAAACGGCCAGACTTCCTAGGAATAGTAGTCAGGCCCACAGCGATGAGGTTGCCGGAGAAGAACTCAACGGCCTCATCTACCGACCTAAACTCCTCGACTGAGATAGAGAATTCAGTCATTTCCTGAAATGCAGGCCACCGCGCCCACGCCAAGCACCCCCGAGGTGGTCTCTCAGGCGGCAGTTTTTTCTGAAAAGGATATTTGAATGGGAAAGTGATCACTACCATGGAGGTCATCGACCACCCCCCAATCATAATAAGGCTGTGCATCCGAAGAGCACAAAGATAGGTCTAGGCAAGAAAATGAAGCGGTTCTCGGACAGTGATGCGTAAACTCATCCACGTTTAGGACACCCATCTCAAGCTCTTCGATCAGATCGGCAAGGACTTGTCCCCTGGGATTTATGGAGTAATCTCCCCAGAGAGGATGCCTGCTGTTCAGCTCTCCAAGCAAGAGATAGCGCCTCGAGAACCGTGCTACGACGCGGCGGAAGTCCCCCGCGTCGAAGGCAGCTGACAGTGGAATGTACGCAGAAATAATAGAATACCTCCTATCCAGGTGCAGCTGCACGGCCACTGTCTGAAAGGAGGTATCTAAAGAGAAAGGAAGAACGGAGACATCATGCCGGGTGTAAACCGCGCATCCCCCAGCCCGGCTCTCCCGCGGTGGTGGGGTCGCAAGAACCTTATACCCCGGGAGGGCAGGCAGCGGGCACGCGCCTAGCATGGTCTCCTGCAAAAAAATAGCTAACGGGGAACGGGACGAAACGAGCCTCCGCAGCTCCTTCCAGTTGGCCCGGAGTCCACGGCAATTCCATTGAAGGAATATGCCCTCCAGGCCTAGCTCGGAGGAGACGCGGGGGCCCTCCTCGAATTGAAGACCCTCACGGGAATGGCCGTACGCTTCCTGGGGGCAGAACCCCGGGCACTGTTGGGCGGACAAAGCGCTGGAGGCGCTGTCGCCTTCAAGGACTTATTGGGGGAGGTTGACCTTGCCATGCAAGTCTTTTCCTCCCTCCGCCTCGAAACCTTAGGCGGACGCTGCGGCTTCGGAGGCAGGAGGCCCTCGTTTCGAGGAACAACCGTCTCCGAGCCACTCGCTCCACCTTGTGGCGTGGGCGAACGAGCCGAAGCTCCTTTGTTGCTGTCCTCCTTTCAGGGGACAGCTTTAGGAACCCCCGAAGATGGCCTAGCGACCATCTTCAGGGGTGTTGCCTCCTGTGAGTCTAACGACTCTGTGGAGGCGCGTGGCCGTTTCGCCTTGCGGGAAAGGGTCACGCTGGGGGAAGAGGGGGTAGCCCTGGTTTTAGCCGGGACTGGGTGTGAACCCTTTTTGCCGCCAGCTCTACCAGGGGAGCGCCCGGGTGTATTAGAGCCCGCAGAAGGTCTCCGAATTGTCACGGAAACAACCGTGCCTGGATGGGCCAGGAGCAGAGGGTGCCTTTCGAACTACTGAGGCATATGACGTCCCAGGCAGAGCTGGGCGCGCCAGGACCAAGTCCGTAGCCTCGCGGAATGAGAGTCTATCCTGGGCCTGAACGGCCAGGATTTCTTTCTCCAGGAGATATGCACCACATTGCTTCGAAGAAGCAGGGTGCGGCTCTCCGCAATTGACACACTTCGCCACACACGATTTGGACTTATCGTGTGCGACCTTGGAGCAATTTACACAGACTTCGGGTGACCCCGACTTTGCACGTCTAAATGAGCGATTCGTATGGCCGAAGCGGTGACAGTAATAGCACCGCCGCGGCAGTGGTACGAATGCCTTCACGCGGTAGCGGTACCAACCGGCACGCACCGACTCAGGGAGCTTGTCACAGTCAAACGTGACGAAGAGTGTAGGGGTGGGTCTCGAAGCCCCTCCCTGTTTTCTCATCACACGTTCGACCTTGACCGCCCCATGGTCAGCCAGCTCTAGAGTGATGTCCTCAATGGAGTAGTCAACGAGTTCCCTCGCATAAACTACTCCTTTCACAAAGTTCATGGTAGAGTGCGGCGTCACACTCACCGGGGTGCCATGAAGCGTCCGAAGAGCACTTATCTTGGCCGCCTCGGCGGGATTCGCCGCATTCGCCAGAAGGCTGCCGTCCGAGAAACGGGTCACCTTCGGCTCTCTACCAATTGCACTAGCTAATCCTCTCCTCTGCTGGATCATGTTGCCCTTAGACAACATGGTGCCATCAGTGGAGCGAATAACGAGGAAGCGTTTGAAGCCAGCGGGCTCGAAAACGCCAGGTAACCTCTGAATGAGGGGCCCCGATGTCATCGAGACTCCGCCCTGTGCATTCTTCGTCTTAGTCTTGGTCAGGGGCTCCGCACACGAGGGGGTAGAGGGGCCGGATTTGCCGATCTTGGCTTGGTCGCCTACCAAAGTGGCAGCAGACCCATCCGTCCCCGCAGCCCCCGCGGATGGGGAGGAGCCCCGAGTCTTTTTCGTCTTTTTAGTCTTCTTTGTCTTTTTCTTTTTAGGAGAGGAGGGCGGGGAATGAACCCGCTTCTCACCCCCAACGGTAGAAGCCCCCAGGCCGATGGACCGGCCTCAGCCAGGTCCTTCTCTGAAATGGAGAAGGTCCCGGTGGGCGCATGGGATTTATCCGGAGGAGATCCCTCCCCTCCTTGTCCTGTCTGAGAATCCACAGCCGTTTGATGAGGACCTTGCATAGGGGCGGATTCGGGTTCGGTGCTTGGCGCCAAGCCCGGATTCCCCCCCATAGAAGGCCCTACCGTCTGAGGCTGGTTTTCCTCAAGGACCATGTCTATCACAGGAGGGGCCTCCAGTTGGCCATCATCTCCCAGGACATCAAAGGTCCCCTTGGCAGCGTCATAAGTCTTTAGTGGGGAGGCACAGGCCCTGACCCCGGCAAGGTTTAATATTTTTGCTAGCATGTCTTTTGAGGGAAGCGACCGAAGGGGCCTGGCTTCCCTCTCCCCCCTAAGGGGGTTGGTCCTACCGAGCCGCTTGTACGAGGGGCGGTCGGCAATGGGCTGCCTGCTGGCTTTCTTGGCAGTCCCCTTAAAAAGCATAGGAGGGACTACCGCTGGAGATAGGGAGGTGCCCGAAAGCACCTCCAGAGAAGGGGGTGAGGGGGAGTCCCCTACACCCGTAGGCGTAGGAGAGGAGTTAGCCTCCTCTCCTGTTAAAGAGGTATGGAGGGTCCCCTGCGCAAGCACAGGGGGGGGGACCTCCATCTTTTCTGTGGAGCTGCACGAGGGCGGCTCCGTTGTTGTTATAGGGGGAATTAAGGGAAGTTTTTTTTTTCATCATTGGGCATGGTGACCCTCTTTGTTTTACGGGACGCAATCGCTCACCACCTCTTGCAGTAGCCCGCACTGCAAGAGGTGCTTATAGGCCCGGCAGAGCCAGGCGCCGCCATTTGGGACCACCCCTCCCGCCTGGTGGCCTGGCAGTCCTTCGGCATGGCGGCTCCACCTTAGAGACGGCGTAAAACGGATCGATTTCGAAGACGAGAGGAAAAGGGATGTGAGGAAGGTATGGGTGGGGATGACGCAGGTTGTTAAAAGCCAACCACCCCATACAAGAGCTCAGGGGTTAGGGGACATTGTCCCCTCCCCCCTCAGCCCCGATCCGGGACAATTGGCTGAGAATAAGGTCAGCTTCTACCCTGTGAAATTAGAGGCTGACCAGAGAAAGTTGTGGGACAGGTTGTATGAAAAGCGACGAGGTAGGATAGGAATACAGGCTATCTGAAGGAAGGAAGAGAGGATAACCTGGGGCTGGACGGGGCGCTGGATCCCGTCAGCACGGTGGCCAGGATGGCAAATCGCCGCGCCCCTTACGGGGTACATGTCCAGGAACCCAGCAGAAGATAATCTTGACATCTGCCCGGCTCGCCAAAACCGTGGCGTCACGGATATCGCGAACCAGAAGATGCGGAGATTCCAATGCCCCAAAGCACTCAGGGCGCTTTGTGAGTCGCTATTAATCACAATCCGGTCTCCGAACCGGGCACGTCGCGTAATCTCCCGTACCGAGTGGTGTATTGCCACCAGCTCGGCCGTGAAGACAGATGCAGCGCCTGGTAGAGCCCCGCTGACTTCAAACAGAGGGGATACGGCAGGAAGCCGACCCCCTATAGGGACTTAAAGCCATTCGTATACAATGGCTCGGTTCCAGTGTGACACGATGTGTGCTCCAAAAAGGTTTAACGCAATACTCCCGGCGCATTACAAGCTTTGGGAGCAGAGGTGTGGCGACAAATTGCAAAATGTGGTACCCTTCAGGGTGGCGTCCTGGGCAAAACCAGGGGCGCCACCGGCCCGAGAGCGATATCTACCTCTGGAAGGAGTTTCCTGGCCCTAAACCCGAAAGGCTTAGGGTATGAATGGCGTCTCTCGACGGTATAGGCACCATCAGGATCAGTTGCGGATGCAGTGAGAGCTGTTGGCGACTGAGGGAGGCGCCGGGCTCGCGCGTACAGTCGAGTGATACACTGCACGAGGCGCAGAGCGAGTGGCATCTCTCCAGCATCGACCAATAGGCTCTCAATGGGGGAAGTGCGGAAGGCACCGGTCGCAAGGCGAAGGCCGGTGTGGTGGATCGAATCCACCTTCCGCATTAAACGCTCGGCTGCCGATGCATAAAACTCGCATCCGTAGTCAAGCCTCCAACGATCAAAGGATCGATAAAAAAGTAAGGCAGCTGCCCTATCAGCGCCCCAAGCGCTGATAGTCACGGAACGGACAATGTCTATGGCGCGGGTACAAGAGCCCCTAAGGCTGCGAATATGAGCCTCCCGGTTAGGCGTCGGTCGAATACAAGACCAAGGAAACGGTGTGACTCAACCACATCCAGGTGCACCCCATTAAGAAACAAATCTAGGTCGGGGTGAAGCCGTGGATTGCGGCAGAAGTGCACCACCTTAGTCTTGGCCAAAGAAAACCGAAACCTGTGCGCTTCGGCATAGCGAGAGACGCGGTTCAATGCCTGTTGGAGTCGACGCTCCAGAGTTGGCATCTGGGCCGCGCCAAAAGAGATCGAAAGGTCGTCCACGTAGAGCGTAGCGAGAACATCTTCTGGCAGAACCGAGGTGATGCCGTTGATGCTCAGGGCAAAGAGTGTGACACTGAGGACACTTCCCTGCGGGACACCCTCTTCCTGCTCCTTTGGACCGGAGAGGGCTCCTCCCACCCGTACGCGGAATCGACGATCTCGCAAAATTCAGATATAAAAATTGAGAGGCGTCCCCTTGCCTCCATCGTGTGCAGAGTCTCCATGATACCGTATCGCCATGCGGTATCATAGGCCTTCTCCAGATCGAAAAAGACCGTGGCCTAGTGCTGTCTACGAAGAAAAGCCTCGCAGACGGCATTTTCCAGTCGGAGCAGAGCATCCGACGTGGAGTGGAACTTGCGGAAGCCGCACTGTGCGGAAGACAGATGGCCTCCGCTGTCCAGGAAAAAGGCTAATCTAACATTTACCAATTTCTCTATCAACTTGCCAACGCAAGAGGTTAGAGAGATTGGGCGGAAACCGGTCTGAGTAGAGTGATCTCTCCCCGGTTTGCGAAAGGCAAGCACAGTAGCGATTCGCCAGGAGTCTGGGAGAAGACCTTCCAGCCAGATCCTGTTGAACAAATCTAACAGAAAGGCCATGCCTTGCTCACCTAGATGTCGAATCATGGCGTACGGGACATCGTCCGGACCATGGGCGGTGTCTGCGCACGAAGCGAGAGCGGAACGCAACTCGCTTACAGTAAACTTGTCGTTGAAGGGTTCTCCGCCTCTGGAGGTAAAGTCCAGCCGGCGGCCTTCCGCGACATCACGACGTGCATTAAATGCTGGCGGAGCAGCATCACGGCTAGAGAATGCAGAAAAAGCGGTCGCGAAGGATTCCGCCACGGACGCGGGGTCCGAGATTGCGGTCCCATTCTCCTGGATAACGGGAGGGGGGTCCTGCGAGAACTTGCCCCGAATCCTTTTGACTCGCTTCCACACCTCAGTTAAAGGGGTCTTCCCATTAAGTGAAGACACGTATGCCCGCCAAGAAGAGCGGCAGCGTGCTTCGAAATATACCGGAATCTAGCCCTAGCCCGACGAAATTCAGCGACAGTGAAATCGTTCGGGCGGCGCTTATAGCGCATGTAGGCTCAACGCTTTTGTTTGAGGGCCGTCTCACACTCGGCCGACCACCATGGGAGTGGTCGGCGTGCAAAACGGCCAAACGTCCTAGAAATAGTAGTCAGGCCCACGGCGATGAGGTTGCCGGAGAAGAACTCCACGGCCTCATCTACCGACCTAAACTACTCGACTGAGATACAGAATTAAGTCAATTCCTGAAATGCAGGCCACCGCGCCCGCGCCAAGCACCACCGCGGTGGTCTCTCAGGCGGCAGTTGCCCTGAAAATGTTATTTGAATGGGAAAGTGATCACTACCATGGAGGTCATCGACCACCCCCCAATCAAAATCAGGCTGTGCATCCGATGAGCACAAAGATAGGTCAAGGCCAGAAAATGAAGCGGTTCTCGGACAGTGATGCGTAAACTCATCAACGTTTAGGACACCCATCTCAACTCTTCGATCAGATCAGCAAGGACTTGTCCCCTGGGATTTATGGAGTAATCTTCATAGAGAGGATTCCTGCCGTTCAGATCTCCAAGCAAGAGATAGGGCCTCGGCAACCGTGCCACGACGCGGCGGAACTCCCCCGCGTCGAAGTCAGCTGACGGTGGAATGTACGCAGAAATGATCGTATACCTCCTATCCAGGTGCAGCTGCACAGCCACTGCCTGAAAGGAGGTATCTAAAGAGGAAGGAAGAACGGAGACATCATGCCGGGTGTAAAACGCGCATCCCCCAGCCCGGCCATCCCACGGTCGTGGGGTCGCAACACCCTTGTACCCCGGGAGGGCGGGCAGGAAGCACGCGCTTAGCATGGTCTCCTGCAAAAAGATAGCTAACGGGGAGCGGGACGAGACGAGCCTCCGCAGCTCCTCCCAGTTGGCCCGGAGTCCACGGCAATTCCATTAAAGGAATATTCCCTCTAGGGCTAGCTCGGAGGAGACGCGGGGGCCCTCCTCGAACTAAAGACCCTCACGCGAATGGCCGTACGCTTCCCGGGGGCAGAACCCCGGTCGCTGTTGGCCGGACAAAGTGCTGGAGGCGCTGTCGCCTTCAAAGCATTATTGGGGGAGGTTGGGCTCACCATGCGAGTCATTTTCTCCCTCCGCCTCGAAACCTTAAGGCGGGCTCTGCGGCTTCGGAGGCGGGGGGCCCTCTTTTCGAGGAACCACCGTCTCCGAGTCACTCGCTCCACCTCGGTGCGTGAGCGAAGGAGCCGAAGCTCCTTTGTTGCTGTCCTCCTTTCGGGGGACAGCTTTAGGAACCCCTGAAGATGGCCTAGCGACCATCTTCAGGGGTGTTGCCTCCTGTTAGTCTAACAACTCGGTGGAGGCGCGTGGCGGTTTCGCCCTTCGGGAAAGGGTCACGTTGGGGGAAGAGGGGGTAGCCTTGGTTTTAGCCGGGGCTGAGTATGAACCCTTTTTCCTGCTAGCTTTACCAGGGGAGCGCCCGGGTTGGGTAAAGCCCGCAGATGGGCTCCGAATGGGCGCGGAAACAACCGTGCTCGTTGGCCTGGATGGGCCAGGAGCAGAGGGTGCCTTTCTAACTACTGAGGCATATGACGTCCCAGGCAGAGCTGGGCGCGCCAGGACCAAGTCCTTAGCCTCGCGGAATGAGAGTCTATCCTGCGCCTAAACGGCCAGGATTTCATTCTCCAGGAGATATGCACCACATTGCTTCGAAGAAGCAGGGTGCGGCTCTCCGCAATTGACACACTTGGCCACACACGATTTGGACTTATCGTGTGCGACCTTGGAGCAATTTACACAGACTTCGGGTGACCCCGACTTTGCACGTCTACATGAGCGATTCGTATGGCCGAAGCGGTGACAGTAATAGCACCGCCGCGGCAGTGGTACGAATGCCTTCACGCGGTAGCGGTACCAACCGGCACGCACCGACTCAGGGAGCTTGTCACAGTCAAACGTGACGAAGAGTGTAGGGGTGGGTCTCGAAGCCCCTCCCTGTTTTCTCATCACACGTTCGACCTTGACCGCCCCATGGTCGGCCAGCTCTAGGGTGATGTCCTCACTGGAGTAGTCAACGAGTTCCCTCGCATAAACTACTCCTTTTACAAAGTTCATGGTAGAGTGCGGCGTCACACTCACCGGGGTGCCATGAAGTGTCCGAAGAGCACTTATCTTGGCCGCCTCGGCGGGATTCGCCGCATTCGCCAGAAGGCTGCCGTCCGAGAAACGGGTCACCTTCGGCTCTCTACCAATTGCACTAGCTAATCCTCTCCTCTGATGGATCATGTTGCCCTTGGACAACATGGTGCCATCAGTGGAGCGAATAACGAGGAAGCGTTTGAAGCCAGCGGGCTCGAAAACGCCAGGTAACCTCTGAATCAGGGGCCCCGATGTCATCGAGGCTCCGCCCTGTGCATTCTTCGTCTTAGTCTTGGTCAGGGGCTCCGCACACCGGGGGGTAGAGGAGCTGGATGTGCCGATCTTCGCTTGGTCGCCTACCAAAGTGGCATTAGACCTATCCGTCCCCGCAGCCCCCGTGGATGGAGAGGAGCCCCGAGTCTTCTTTGTCTTTCTAGTCTTTTTCTTTTTTGGAGAGGAGGGCTTTGAATGAACCCGCTTCTCACCTCCGCAGGCAGAAGCCCCCAGGCCAGATTGACAGGCCTCAGCCAGGTCCCTCTCCGAAATGGAGAAGGTCCTGCTTGTCGTAGGGGTACCTGTCGGAGGAGATCCCTCCCCTCCTTTTACTGCCTCGGAGCCCTCAGCCATTTGAGGAGAACCTTGCATAGGGGCGGATTCGGGTTCGGTGCTTGGCGCCGTCCCGAATTGCCCCTCATGGAAGGTCCTACCGTCTGAGGCTGGGTCTCCTCCAGGACCATGTCTATCACAGGAGGGGCCTCCAGTTGGATATCCCTTCTCAGGACATCGCAGGTCCCCTTGGCAGTGTCGCTAGTCTTGTGTGGGGAGGCACAGGCCTTGACCCTGGCAAGGTTTAAAATTCTTGCCAGCAGGTCTTTTGAGGGAAGTGACCGAAGCGGCCTGGCTTCCCTCTCCCCCCTAAGGGGGTTCACCCTACCGAGCCGCTTCGATGGGGAGCGGCTGGCTAAGGTCTGCCTGCTGGCTTTCTTGGCAGTCCCCTTGGAAAGAAAAGAGGGGACTGCCGCTGGGAAAAGGGAGGTGCCCGAAAGCACCCCTAGAGAAGGGAGTGAGGGGGTGGCCCCTGCACCCGTAGGCGAAGGAGAGGAGTAAGCCTCCTCTCCGGTTAGAGAAATATACAGGGTCCCCTGTGCAAGCACAGGGGGGGGACCTTCATTTTTTTGCTGGAGCTGCCCTAGGGCGGCTCCGTTGATGTTTCAGGGAAAGTTGGGGGTTGAGTTTTTTTTTTTTGGTCTTCATCATTCGGCATGGTGACCCTTTTTTTAACAGGGGATGCAATAGCGCACACCTCTCGCAGTACTTCGCACTGTGAGAGGTGCTTACAAGCTCGGCAGAGCCAGGCGCTGCCATTTGGGACCACCCCTCCCGCCTGGTGGCCTGGCAGTCCATCGGCATTGCGGCTCAACCTTGAACACGGCGCAAAATATTTAGATTGTGAAGAGGAGAGGAAAAGGGATGTGAGGAAGGTATGGGTGGGGATGAAGCAGGTTGTTAAAAACCAGCCACCCCAGACCGGAGCTTAGGGGTTAGGGAACATTTTCTCCCACCCCCTCAGCCCCGATGCGGGACGGTTGGCTGAAAGGAAGGTCAGCATCTACCCTGTGAAATTAGAGGCTGACCAGACAAAGTTGTGGGAGAGGTTGTGTAAAAAGAGAGGAAACAAGTGTTTTGAAGGAAGGAAGAGAGGCTAAGCTGGGGCCGGACGGAGCGCTGGATCCCGTCAGCACGGCGGCCAAGATGGCAAATCCCCGCGCCCCTTACGGGGTTCACCCACTGTATATCTGTAGGCAAAATAGCCCATGCACACTATCACAAACCCTCTATTAGCATTTTAATCGTAGACAATATGATACACAACATCCTACACTTCCTACTTTTAGACCACTTACTCTCTCCTAACACATATTGAGATTATTACCCCACATATGACTTAACTTAAACCCACCCTTCTCGCATCCTGATATTCATTCTCGCTACCTCTTTTAAAAATTCTATCTCCATCCATTCTTTATTCATGTCCATAATTTCTCAAAACATGTTTACTCACAAAAATTATAGACATCCTGATCTCCCATTAAAGGATCAAAATTTTCAAACAGCCATGGCAAAATCACTCATTCTTCTACATACTATTTACAACCTTTGTCAAGCGACTCACTCCAGCTATATTTTACCCGATGCAATCGTTTTATATTTACTCCAGACATTCCTTGCACCGGCGATAAATATTATCCATATTCACAACCATAAAGTTCGTCTAAATCTTTTAACCCAGCATACAATTTAACCTTCTTATCCAATGTTTTTCAAAAGGTAATCTCAAAGCAAATACTTAATCTACACACACATTACACAATATAGACCACACTAGTTCTTCCTCTATAAATCTTTCAGTTATCCTCCTCATATATCCTATAACAATTCGTTTAGTTCGGTTTACGCAAAACGTCAAACAGTTTTATTGCCCAGTACATCTTACATTCCCGTTTTTCAAATGTAACCATATTACCGAACTCTTTTGGGCAACATGCCCTGCTTCACTTTCAAATGCCTTTCCAATAGAATCCTGGTTCATTTTTTTCTGAATTCATCCTTGTCCATTTTTTACTTTTTAATAACTTGTTTCACTTTCGTTTTTAACGCCTTCTATCTATTCCACTGCTTCGCTCCTCTATCTTCAATTGCAATATAAAGCAATAGCAAGTACATTCCTTTTAGCTTTTCTACTACAGTCTTTAAATCATCATTCCACCATTACGCATTTTCTTTTCTCTTTCTAGATGAGGTCATCGTGACACAACTTTTAAACTGCCCTCTAACCATTCTATAATTTTGTTCCCTATTGGCTCTCATATGTTTCCTCTTTCCTCAAGCATTCTCACAGTTTCCCCCTCTCTCTGAAAAAGGATGATCTTGAGTCCCACATAGAAGAAAATTAAATAAGTTTGTATTTTATTTAATAATTAATAGCCCAATTAAGGTTTTTTATCATAAAAGCTTCTTCTGAAATCTTCCTGTTTTTCTCAATTTCACTTTAGTTTTGTAGGTTCTGCTGCAGTTGGACCCTCTTGCGACTAGCTGCCAAAACATAATTTGAGCAAAAGTGGATTACAGAGGATATAATAAAAGGAAAAATGATGTGATAAATAAAAATAATTATCATTTTCTTGTTTAAGGAGGTCAATTTATATAGCATCATTTGGGAAATATCTGACAACCAAAATTTTCTTCAACGCAGGCCAGTGTAATAGGTGTCAAACTGATTGGTATAGTTTTTTTAATTGATTTTGGAACTTTTCTAAAAGTTAAATTAGTTTAGCTTCTTCAAAATCAGTTGATAAAATGCTAGTTAAAAATTTTCAGCGCGGCTTAAGCAATTTGTTTTTTATCCCTGCAAGTGAATTGCGTAGGTCTTCTTCGGGCGCGAAGTCTTTGAAGGATTTCAAATATTCCTATAGATTATTATGCCAGATTCTGCATTCTAACATTGGAGAATATTGAATTTTCATCAAGAATAATTATATGGTTGGTAAAGTAGCAGTAAACTCTGTGATAAAAACACATGCAATATGACTCGTGAACAATCGTTTGATTTTAGTGGACCTATATTCTCTTTTATTGGCTGAATGTTCCTTACGAACACAAAATCTTTTTGTATTAATTTTTAGTACTCTTGCTACTTCCATTTTATTTCCTTCATCATTTTTTTAATCGTTTTTAAACTTGCCTAGCATGGAACATATATTGAACCTGATAATCTAAAGAAAATGAGTGGTATTCAACAGTGTATAATTGTTATTCTTTGCTTTAAAACATCTTGTTTTTTTATTTATCCACGGTATATCTTTAGGTTTATTGCACTTTTGTGGTTAGTATCACACTACATAAATCGGTTCATATGTTAAAACTAACTTTATAAAGCTTTCATTCATTCCTGTCACCATTTCGGTAGTATTTCACTTTCTCTGTTCAAGCAATTTAAACTATGTATGTCTGAATGTATCGAAAATCCTGTAGTGAAAATCATAGAAGAGTTGATTGGTGCTTATATTAAATTTAAGAGCACTTAATTTAAATGTTATGTATTATCATTATTATTTCCTTGTTCTTCTCGTACGCATACATTTTTTAATAAATTTTCATCCATAGATATTATATCGTTTACTGTCTTTTACTGTCTGAAGGAGGAAAATAGCAAATACTTATCGTCTCTATTTTTTAAATCCTCACTAGAAAGGTTAAATCCTCCACAAATATCAGACTGCTCATCCCGAACTAGTAGCGAAGGTTTCTTAAAGATCTGTCCGTTTTCGAATTCGCTTTTATCCAGCGGCCTATAAAAAATAATCATGATAGTCATTAAGATTCGAACATTAATTTTAACTCCCTTGACGTCCGAATAAATTTTACATTGATGTTTTTTAGAGTGTATTTAAGCATCTATTGATATATTTAGAAACTCCTCTTTTACTTAAATTTCCTGTGTTTATTAAAGATTTTGTAACCTTCTATTTGGTCATTTGGCTGACATTGAGGCACTTGGCAATCTCGAAATTGTGACCCGGTCTTGAAAAGCAGAGATCTCGATACTTTTGATTTATTTCTCCACACACCTGCACACAATACAAAGGACTTTTTAATGACACTCTTAAAAAGTAAAACTTTAAGTTTGTTTGACTAAACTTTTTCTATAACACACGTAAACCACTGAAAAGAGAAAAAACCCAAGTGTAAAAGAACTTTCGCAAACGCAGTAAGTTATTAGTACCGCCATAGATAATATAAACTGTTTTACTCCGTTCGTAAAGTCATCTAAAGTTTCATTCAGGCTCTTGGGTAACAGAAATGTTTCAATTGAGGTGGATTTCTGCCACAAAACTCATTAATTTTGCCTCTTATATTTTAACCGCCTAGCAGGAAAATTTCGGCCTCTTCCTGTTCTAAATGTAGGACAAAATAATTAGTTGTATTTCTTGCCAGACTAAGAAAAACGGGTTAAGAAACAGCTGCATTTCAAACCTATCGCAAGAGTTTAGTTTCAAGATGGAACGGTGGTCGCTTCTCATCTGGGATTTGATTGCTTCGAACCTCAGATAGTAGGAGTAGTGAAGGTGTCACGGACTCGATCATCTCCATTAAGGTTAGAACTTCCTCTATCAGTAACTAAAGGTAATTATCCAGCATTCTGCATCTTTCCCAGTGCTTACAAAGGATTGGAATCCACTGAAAATGAGATCAAATAAATTTTCCTTTACAGATGGTGCACACCCTTTTCCGCAAACTCGCCTAAATTATAGACTGAATAGAGTTGCAGCGCAAATAGAGTTCTAGAATTTCGTTTTACCAATGAGAAATACATCTTCCATAATGTTCTGGATCGGACGTTTACCAAGTAGTATAGATCCTTTTATTTAAATTTATTTAATCACTAACACAAACACCCAATGAAAACAACTTTCACTAATAACTAAATAACTTAATTTTATACACAACAGAAATAGCAGGGTGAACTAGCTGTGGTTTCGACTGTGAAGACCTTTGCAAACTTTAAATTTTTTATTGCCCCATTATACTAACTACAAAGGCGGGTAAGTCATTAAGTAACCTTCTTTAAAGTTCAAGAGGCCAGATCTATTTCCTGATTACTTTGCCATTATCAAACCGATGATAATAATTATAACTGTGACTTAGTCAACATTAATACTTTTTATACCACTATTACCTTCACTTATACATTGATTAATTACATTATCTAGTCAAGTCACTTCTCTGAATTGACTATAAATTATCTTAATTTGCAAATTCCGTCAACGGAATTGCGTATTTCTACATCCAGATTGAAGAAAATCCCATCATTTGTAGTTATGCTCAAGGTTTTGCTGGTATTTAGAAAGTATTTTACTGCATAGAGAATTTTCCCATTTTCGCTATAAAAATCTCATTAGTTTACGTTAAACTGCAAATACGACTTTAAACGGGTATTACCAGCGTAAAGTACATTAGTTCTACACCAATACCGAAAACAATATCGTTATTTTGCAAAAAGTGAAAAAAATACTCCTAATTAGCTAGTTTACTACACCAAACACTGTTCAAACTCATTAACTAAACATTATCTTGGACTTGGAGGTAAAAAGTGGTGAAATTTAGGGACAGAAAGAGAGAGATACTGAGAGAGTAAAGTGGTGAAATAGGGTGAGTTTAAAGAATACAGACCAAAACAATATCTTATATTTGACAGTAAGTTCTTATATTCGCTCACAATTAGATAATGACCTAACTGGAATATGAAATTATAAAGCATTAGCTAGCAGCAGGGGTTTAATTCCAACGAAGACAACACATAACCTTTGACGGGGTCATGAGCGTCGTGCCCATTGTCTGATGCGATGATACTCACACCCGCGCGGTTATACAGCTACACACGCTACTTCAGACACATAACTATTCAAAATAATATTATTATTTCCTTTTTTTTCTTTTTAGCAGAGCATTACACCTCCTCCCTTTGTCAGTCTTCCCAGATCGGCAATTGGTGTCAACTATGACGCCAATAATATCCACATATCCCCGATGCGGAATGTGGTCAGGATGGTGCCTTCGTTTGGTCTTATGAGAAATTTTTATTTTGATTTTTTTAGACATTTCATTAATTGATCGGGGGAAGAATGGCACACCAAACTATAACTATCCCAATAAACTCTCAATATTCTCATCTCTATAAAAATTACTTTTATTTACTTATATAAATCTTTCTTCTCAAGCCAGAAAGATAAGCCGAAAAAGCTATGCGAAATTAATACCCTCAACAAATTTCATCATGGTGAGTCTCTTAAGCACGTTGCAAAATAGCCATAATTTCTTAAGAAAAAATATGGAAAAAACAACAAACAATGATACCAAAATTTATACCAAAAGAAAAAAGAATTAATTAAAAAATGAAGAAGTAAACATAAATTAACAAAGGTTTAGAAATAAAAAAAAATTACAGCAAATATATCAGGAATTGAGATACAGAATAATGAAGATTTAAAAAATATTCACCTAATATGTTTTATTAAAATTAAAAAATAGCTCTTATCTATATATAAGGAAATAAAAAAATGGCATTCAAATGAATGGAGAGAGGTTTTTAAAAAGTATTCCCAGAAGTTTAAAGAAAAATCTGGCGAAAACTAATTAGTTGCAGTAAACGAAAATTGAAAACCTGAAATAACCAAAATTTTAAAAAATTATTTCGAAAATTAGGAAGTAAAATAATGAAGGATAATTTTAAACCTATTTATTATAATTGTAAAGAAGTGAATAAACTAGACAACGAGAGTTACACAAAAATTATGAAGAAATTTACATGTATTATTTCATTTAGAAATGACAAATATCATCAGCTAACATCATAAGGAAAGGTTTCAAACGTTAGTATTTAATAATTTAATAAAAGTTATTAAAGCTATACACTATATATATATATATATATATTAGATTGAGGTGCTCTTTCAGAGCTTCAATTTAATTTGTAGAATAAACGAGAGGACGTGGAGGGAGAAATTCATTTCTCTACTTGATAACAAACAACGATTCAGATGTTAATTTTCCCTATCTTCCAGTACATGAAACTACAAATTAGGAAGTAAATTCATAAATGACTGAGCAATTCGCCTCAACTCTGGTTCTGTTCGTACAATTGAAAAATTGCCCTAAGTGGTGTTTATTTTAAAAATTATCGTGCAATTAGAATGTTAAAAGAATTTCTTTAATGAATTTCTAATTTTGAGGTTGAAAAAAAACAATATTCTGAAAAATACATAATGGATATCTTTACAAACAGTTAGGAATTTCGAGATTTTTTGGTAAATGTTGTTTAAAACTTTTACCTTAGTTTTTTTTAGATCAAGGACACAGGAAAATCGTTTCTTTTTAAGTATCTACACAGAAACTAAACTTCTTTATGAGATCCACTGATTTTATACGAAAGATCGCATAAACTGAATAAGCTGAGCTCTTTACTACCAAAGATTGGAAAGCGAAAGAATTAGGTTAAGCATCCTGTTAGAGATTTGGAGATTTGAATATCTTAATATTGTTAGCTTGTTGGTAACGCTTTAGGCGGGAAGACAATTGGAAAGTTAGAAAGTTGAGAAATGCGAAACTGGGCTAACTGAATAAGATGTAGTTTTCTGTTATATTTTAGGGGATATATAAGTATAGGGTTGAAATAATTTTAGAAATCCAAAAATATCAAGGTCACTTTTTAGAAGAAAGAATTTAGAGAGTCTTGATAAATTAAATGATTGGCTGAATGGAAATGAGAAAGGTGGTTCTACTACTAATCGAAAGGCTGTTAGAAAAAACTAGTTGGATAAGCTGAATATATTTAACTGCAACAAGCATATGTTATGTTTAATATTAATTAATCCCTTTAGGTTTTTTTAAGTATATATATTGAGTAAAGGCTTTCAAAACAAATGAAGGATTCAGGTAGAATTAATATATATGATCCATAGCTTGTACCCAGTGTATGCTATGGTTAAAGTTCTCAAGATAAATGACTTTAAATTTTACGTAGGCGGAGAATATTCAATTGTCTGTATTAAAAATGAAGTTAACTCACTTTAATTAAATAAAGAGGTAAATATATTGTTAGGCCATTTTTGGCAAGAATTGCCGATATTCAGCTTGTTCCTACGAAGGTTGATGAAATCATCAACGTAACTTTCATTGCGTAAGATATCGGTGTTTTTAGGGCTCCTGTAACAAGTCTTTGTAATAAATGATCTGCATAAACCATATTACCAATAAAACACTTATATAATTGACAATTGAAAATTTAGTGAACTACGATTAACTATCTACGGCATTTTTTTAGATTTTCATCTTAAAAATCGGGAAGCTAAGTGCCTACAAAATATACCCTCTGCTATTTATACACGATCGAACAAAAGTTCACCTAGTATATTTTTGGTCCAAAATTTGTTTCTGCATATTGATATGGTCTTATGTTCTCTAAAATCTCCAAAGTCCCAGCGATCACTTTTACACCTCTTCTACACACACTTATCATAAGAAATATCATTCAAAATTACCCATTTGTCAACCTTTACTCATTCAAAGACTTATATCGATAATCAAACGTTAAATTTTAGCCGCACTTGAATATTCTTTTCGCCAGACTTTCCTCCCATACTTGTAACGTGCACTGACATCTGAACACTTATTCCCAACCTTGTTTAAAATTTTCTCCACAACATAAAGACCTCCCCCCTATGTTTACCATCACACATCAAGCTTACCACTCAAATTGTCATTGTGACTACTTACACTAGATCTTTACTTCTCCATCTATACTACCATATGACAACGTTGTCAGTCAAGCCTCTCCTGCAACTCTCTGGCGCATAAATCTATGCTTATATATGCAAATCATTGTGCTATATGAATGTATTTCCCCACACATAAGTTTCATTCAGTACGGAAATTTACAATCCACTCTTTATTTTCGTTAATCTCACCTAGCACAAGTACTCTCATTCTTAGTCTTACAATCACACTTTCTGACTCACGTTTTCTTCTTCTATTTTGATAATCTCTATGTGGCCGTCAAGATTTGGATCAGCACTTGTCTACCCTGCAAGCAAATCTGTATAGAATCCGGAAACGACCGTTTCGCTCCCCAGCAAGAGAAGATCCGGTCCATTGTTGATATGTCCCTATTCGCTAACAAAAAGAGGCAGCGATCCTTCATGGGAACAGTGTCATTCTATCGTCGCTTTATATCAAATTTCACGTCTATATTCGCCCCCCTATGCGAGCTATTAAAGAAGAAGGCCTTCCAACGCCTCGATTGGACGCCGTTGTCGACTCACAGCTTTAACCAACTCAGAGGAAAGCTAACATGCGCTCCTATCTTCCGTGTCCTAGACCAGGACAAACCATTTGGCATTCACACCGACGCCTGTATTGCTGCAAAAGGATGTGACCTCCTCCAGTATAGGGATAACGGCGAAAGTATCCCGTCGC
Source organism: Ceratothoa steindachneri (assembly GCA_963969495.1). NCBI lineage: Eukaryota > Metazoa > Arthropoda > Malacostraca > Isopoda > Cymothoidae > Ceratothoa > Ceratothoa steindachneri. The sequence goes on from OZ018320.1 coordinate 47,608,740, forward strand.
TTTTTCCAGCCGAAAATTACCTCGGGTGCGAAAGAAATTATGTGGTGATTGAGAGAGTAGTGCTTAAGATAGTCTAGGGAATCCGAACTTTAAAATGCATATAGTAGGGAACAAATAATAACAGTAGTTTAATGCCATGGACTTTGTTCTTCCAGGAATTCCAATTTAGCATTTTGTATATAAAAGGTACCGAAAACTACATAGCCTATAGTTTAATTAGAAACCTGTCGGACCCTCTTCCAAACGAATTCGTAGCCATTCCTTTTTGTTGTATTAATTTTGTTTGTAAAGTAAATTGGTATATTTAACCGTAAAATACGGGAACACGAATTTTTCTTTTTTATATTTTATTTTGACTTTGTTTGTTCATTGTGGATTCCTTCTGTATATTTTTTTGTTAGCTTTGTATAACCTTAGGATGACATTGCACTTGGGCAAGTAAACCCCATTTAATTATATCATTGACAAAACGCATCCTTCGACAAACGTGCTGTAGTATGTATTATATATATAATCTGTATATATGTAGGGCACAAAAGAGGAAAAAAAACAACCTGTCTTAGGTAAGCCGAGGTTGGTGAGAGTTTATATATATATATTTATATATATATATATATATATATATATATATTATATATAATATATATAATATATATAATATATAATATATATTGCGAACGAACTTCACGTGCTTCTCTGTGGGTTATTGATTTCAGATATATATATATATATATATATATATATATATATATATATATATATATATATATATATATACCATATTTATTATAACGGGATGAGGGCAAGGTCGCTAGAATAGGAGTGGAAAAGGTAAATAACGTGTGAATGTAGATCCTTACTCGAGTGCGTGCATATTAATTCAACAAAGAGAGTGCAGTTGACCGTTAGGATTGCTTATGGGTTGCCAACTGGTCCTGGGTAGGGAAAGGTGTAGAAAAAAAATGTCTTTACTATTTATATACACACACACATGCATATAAAAAAGATTTATTCCACAAATGACATGGATACTCGCGATGAAAGTTCTTGAGTTAAGGAATTTGGGGGACGAGTTGACTCACGAGAGCCTAAAATCTGCGGCTGGCTATCTGATGTACACAAGTACAAAAAAATGGGGATGCATGGATCCAAATTCGCAAATGTCGTAAGCTTTGCTTTATGGTTTTATGCCTTGGAAGTCTACCAGAGGGAAGGGGGGTGAGAAGGTGGATTGCACAAGTGGGTTACAATCGTTAGTTTAACCTCGAAAATGACGTCTGAGACGGCATTCACACCGAAACGAGATCGTAGACAAACCGAAGAATAGTACAATGTCATGGGATAAATTCCCTCGTAGAGGCTGGAGTAATCTTCTAGGCATTCATACTTGCTAGTGAACGAAACGGAGTCAAATCGAGAAGTTGAAGTGGCTCGGACTACGCGGTGAGGCCTATACTAAATTTTGCACGGCTGGAGACTGGGTTTAATTGTCGCCCAACCAGAAGCGCTTTACATCAGGCGCAAGGAGCGTTTCTCCATAACAGAGACAGCCGTGGGATGGGCGACTCCAAGCGAAATTTTGATACGCTTGGGGAGGGGGCACGACAACTTCTCCTCGCTCTCGAACAGACTGGGCATTATTCAATCTAACGGGGCTCCTTGTTCCTCATGGCGAAATATTCTCTTATTCCGATATCTCCTTCCTTCCCAAGATGGAACTTCAGGAAAGGGACATCAGACAACGAATGTCGGTTAACATATCCCAAATTTTTCAACCTCAGAAAAAAGAAAGAGTGAGCAAACAATGGGGGAGTACTTGACAATGAATCTAACTCCAGTACAAATTTAAATTAGCTTATCCTTTTCAATAATTATACAAAACTAAAACACAATAATTGATACCAAAAAAAAGACATCAATTTTTACAAAGATCACAATCGGTTAAATTAATTTTGAATGTACGTTCGAACAACTCCAGGTAATAGCGATACGGAGCTATTTACAACCGAGACAAGAGTACCTAAAAGAAAATGAAATATATACATATTATAAAAGTAAAATACAAGAACCGTGCGGAGAAAAGAGATACATAAATTCTAATCGGCGAGCAAATGGGATTTTAAAACTAAAAAAATAAAAAATAAAGACAGAACATACAAAACAAAAGAAAAGAAAAGTCAATCATAAAATACAAGATATTGGCTACTTAATTAGCTCCCAGAAGAGTCTAGAGGGTTCCTACTCAGGCTATCCACAATATAATTTTCAGAACATTTGATGTATACACTCTTAAACAGTAACTCCTGAATGAACAAGCTCCATTTCATAAGAATTGCATTATTGTCTTTTATGCTCAGCAAGTAGGAGCGCGGTTTATCGTCCGTTTCGATGACAAATACTTTGCCTATAAGAAACATTTTAAACTTGTGTATATTCCAAATTATGGCAAGGGCTTTACGTTCTATAACGGCATAATTTCTCTCTCAGGTGAGCAAATTTCTACTCGCGTACGCAATAGGAAAATTTTCGTCGTTATCATCATATAGCATGAGCACGCATCATATCCCTACGTTACTAGCGTCGGTTTTTATTCTCAAACTCTTATGGGGTGTGTAGTCGGAGAATAGGGGATAAACCAGTTTTACTTTAAGCTAATTAAAAGAGGCGACGGACGGCGCGGTCAGACAAGGAGATATCGGGATGGGAGGGGGGGACTTCTTTTTCAGTCAGCATATCGCTACTTCTTCACCATCATCATTTATAATCTTTGATACAAATCATTGTGCTATATGAACTTATTTGGCGACTATGCAGCTTTATGCAAACCTCAAATTTCTTCCATTTTTGTCGCTATTTTTTTAATCGATTTCTACCAGGCAACGGACGTTGTTGAATTTATTCAATTATGGATGAAAAATGGCATGTATATATATATATATCTCTTTATGAGTGCGAAAAATGATGAAATGAATCCAGCAAACCGCAAGAAACAGATGAACAGGATAATATTTCTTGGGTAAAAGTAATTTCCTAATTGGAAAATTCCATACAGGAGTAGGATTCGAACCAAGTACACTAAGGCAGCGATCAACCGCTTTGAGTTCAATTAAAGCGCCCCTTAGACTACTCGGCTACGCAAAAGACCAAAAATCTTCTAAATTAAGAAGCTTTTAAGGCAGGCTTCGCAAGGTCGATCGGGACAAAGAAAGAGAAATAAATTGGGAATTCAAATGACAAAGGAGAAATTGAGGTAAAAGCGCGGCGAATATACATGTAAAAAGTGGTGAATTAGCCAACAAAGCAGAATAGAAGACCAGAGAAGATTAAGAAATACTTCACTAAATATCTCATACTCTACAACTAATTTTCCAGATTTGGCGACTGTGCAGATCTCTGCAAACCTCAACTTTCTTCCATTTTTGTCGCTATTTTTTTAAATCGATTTCTACCAAGCAACCAACGTTGTTAAATTTATTTAATTATGGATGAAAAATGGCATATATATATATATATATATATATATATATATATATATATATATATATATATATATATATATAATCATTCCAGAGTGCGAAAGAAGGATGAAATGAATCCAGCAAACCGCAAGAAACAGAAAACAGGATAATTTCCGTACAGTGGGGGTTTCGAACCAAGCACACTGAGTCACCGAGCAACCGCTTTGATCTCAATTAAAGCGCTCCATAAACCACTCGGCTACGCGGAAGACCAAAATATAAGTTTATTACGGTTCCCTGTACGGAATCTTTCGAATTAGGAAACAACTTTTTCTGAAGAAAAGTTATTGTTTTTCTGTATATATATATATAAAGGGCAAATAGAGATTTCGCGAGTAGTTGTAATAACTTCTCTCGGGTTTTCGCTATATTTAATTTCTAATTTTCAGAACCTCAAATATTTAAAGGCAGAATGAGATGTAGAGGAACCATGATTTGGAAAGTTTCTAGAGAACTGACGGGAAGTAAACTACCTCAGTATAAGATAATAATTGAGATTATGTAGAAGGGGAGTTCTGTTATAGGAGAGTTTTTCTAATCTCAATATTTGACCAGTCGGAATTCTATCTTGGAACATAAATAATATTAGTATATCTTTGCCTGGTTTTAAAGATGGTTTGTGATTAGTTATGCTTCCTCGAGGGTCAAAGTCAGAACTAATATTATGCATACTTCCCTTTTCTTATTTCAAATGTAATTGAGTTCTGTCCAAAAATAAACAAACTTTAATTTTCATATCCTAATTAGCATTAAAATTCTGCAAGTAACAAGGAAGACAAAAATGGAATAGGTTCACAACAACAAGCTTAACTTTTATTCCCTATTTTAACAGTTCTAGTATATTATTTTTTAGGAGAATAGCAACATAGGAAGGCAAGTAATATAAATAGAATTAAATACAAATGCAAATATACGAGAAAAAATTGGGAAAAAACGAGATTTTTTAAAAGTGAGGATGACAAAGTGTTATACCTTATTTAACCTGAAAGCGGGAACCAAAATGCGTAATTATTGCCTCCCAAAAAAGGAAACCTAACATACCGTACCGTTTAAAGCGAGAGAAAAATTACAAAATATGAATATATTGAAAATACTCTGTAATTTATATCTAAATTGCACAAAATATTCTTATAAATTCGCCTCTGAGAGTGTCTACGTTTTCCGTCATAAATGATGGATAAAATAATTTATGAGGAAAGTGCGTTTAAAAAAAGAATTCTTCCACAACTACTGGACGATAATTTTGAGTCATCTTTAATATATTTATGTATTATAACACTGCCCCTCAGGCATTTTAATTTGGTATTATGGTGTTACTTATTTATCGGTATCACAAGATACGTTCAGGGACAAAAAATCCTCGAGAGCAAGTTGTCCATTGAAAGATTAAAGGCATACGACTGGCAATGTAATCGGGTTAGAAATGTGATATATTGGATAATAAACCTATGCGAGATTAATGGTTCCCGCAATTAATCTCAAATATGCCATTAAGATGAAATTTTGAGACAGCAGTCGATATTTAACGTCAGGTTCACGAGAGATTAATCATGAATGTATTTAGCCAGACTCATCAACGTTACTTGAAAGAGGTAGGACTCATAGAAAGCTTTCCTGCTGGGAACCATCCATTTTTCAAAAGAATAAATTGCCTAGAGTGTCATTTGCCACTGCACATGAATTGTGCAGTCCTGAAAATTGGGAAAGATTGTTTTGGAAAGAAGAAAGAAAGTATAATTTGTTCGGGTGGTTTGGATAGGCAGTATACAAGGGGTCGTGAAGGTAAAAGCTTGAATCCTACACGCATGCAAACGAAGGTTAAATTTGGAAATGACATGATTATGATATGGAGCATGTTTTCAAGTGCTGAAGCAATTCCAAATATATGTATGTTACATTTCATATTAAAGTCTGTGCTAGAAGATTCCTTATCGGAAAGGTTTTAACCCCTCATTCATCACAATCATCCCTGCCATATAAGATGTGTAGTTGGAAAAGAAACTTTTGGATTGCTGAAATATTTTTTAAACCAAATACATAGCCAAAAAATCTACGAAAGATATTCAGTGAGAAGTTTATGGTTCGGAAGCCTAAAAATGTTGAATATCTCTGGCAAAAAAATTGGAAGAAAAATAAAATAAAATCGCGTTAGAACAATTCAGTCCTCGACCGAAGAGGATTTCAAGTTATTCAGAACGAGTGCGTGCATAGTTTTTCTTCAATATTTGTTTAATTGTCTATGAGGTAATTATCTTCTTTTTTTGCTATTGCTATATTTATACATATCGATAATTAGAATTGGAGGTGTCTTTTGTTAAAATACTTCTTACTTTCATTCTAACTTTTTTAGCATTTGATATATGAAATTAAACCAGGAAAAAATGAAAAAAAAATCTAAAGAATATTTCTTCGAATTTCAACAAAATTTAGATTTTAGTATTTTGCTCCCTAGTACTGAAATAATGTATCGTCCACCTTGTCATGGTTTACCACATTCTCTACAAATATCTTTGAAGCCCTATCGCTACTATCGATAAAAAAACAATATCACAACTAATTAACAATGGAACCTCTATTTCTTCTCTTCGAAATCGTAAACAAAGTTCCGTGAATGCAAAAAACTGAAATGAGTGAAATAGAATTCTAGTTTTGTCGAACTTGTGCAACCACTGAAAAATTCATAAAACTGCTAAAATCAGAATTGTTAATTCTAAAAAAGGCTAAATTCGATCCGTTTAAATATGTTTGCATGAGTGTAGAAGAGGTTCATGTGTGCTATAAGGTGTGTATTGTTATGTGTAGCCTCATTTTTTTTCAAAATGGATTCCGAAATCCCATATCAGACATGTATCTATTTTAATACGAATTGGCACTACTGAAAAGTATCACAGAGTGTAAATCTTAAGTTTTTGTCTTTATCCCCGAGAAACAGATTTTCTGAATAAATTTCGCTTTTACTCTCTTCTCATTTTTTTCACTTTCCTCGAGAAATGAGAAAGCTCGATTGGAATATGTTTTATGTTTCGTTAAAAATTTAGTAATAAAATTAAAAAAATATTAATATGTAAAATGAAAAAATATGCAAAAATTTATAAATTAGAATAATCAAATTATTTTTATCATATGACGTAAAAATATCTTTAGTATCTTTAAAATTTCACTTCTCTAGCTAAAATCAACATGAATGTTAATTAAATTCAGAGCCAATTATAATTTCTCTTTGGTAGTACATATGTATGGAGAATATTTGAAGATTTAATTTTTATGCATTGCCTGCCTTGACCAGATGCTAAGGTATGACGAGTACATATTGTCTAACCCATCTATCCGGGTAGAAACTTTGAATAGATCTATAGCGGACGACATGCTAAAGTACACGATGACCAATCTTCTCAGGGGTGAAGAGAGACTGGATGAGATGGTATAGCAAACAGTCCATCTGTCAACAAATAAATCTCCTTCTGGACCAGATGCTTCAGCAAAAACCTGGAGAAGATGTTGAAATACAAAGGGACCAATCTTCCACATATTATAAAGTCCTAAACGAGAAGTTACAGCATGTATCGGAAAACCAAATATACTCTGGATCAACCATACTTGCACCATACATCAGAAAATAGGACCCCATCTGTCTGGGGTTTAATCTAAACTGAAGGAGATGATACAGCCGCTAACACCCGGTCAAACTGCATGTAAGTAGTAAGTACTAAACGAGATGCTGCGGAACACAACTGCCCCACTTGCTCAATTTTATAGCCTGAAATTAAGAAATATTAAATAGCAAAGCAAGCAGTCGGAATGAACTCCAAAAGGACTAGGTGTTACAATACATCGTAAGCCATCTGTCCGGAGATGAAACTTTCTTGGAACAGATGTTCTAATTCTTTGTACCAAATCTTCCTGAAAGGAATTCTGGAAAAAGCGGTTCATCAATCTTTCTGAGGGTAAACATTAAACAAATGAGGAGTTAAACACATGGCTCTATCCGCTTGCGAATAACACTTGATTCGTGAAATGATGTGAACCATAATGCTGTGTCTACCTGATTGGAAGAGGTAATACAACACATTGTGCTCGGACTTTTAGTTCTTAGATAAACTAAGACTCCCAGATATGTTACATCAAATAATCCAAACAAAAAAGCCAAGAAATGAAACGCGTATGGAATCAAGGCTATAGTACACTACCTTTTTTTAAGAGCTCATCTGGCGACTGCCTACTTGGCATTAGTCGCCGTATTAAAAGCTGGCCTATGACTGGGCTACTTTAAAATAGAATTCAAAATAAAAAACCGCCCCCCCCAAAAAAAAGGAAAAGGGAAACGAGCCGTAAGCAAGCTCCTGCGTCGTAAGGACGTCCACCCGGCGCAGGAGTGTGCAACCTATAAGGAAAAGAACAAAAGCAAAAAACAGAAAAAGCAAAAACAAAACAAAATAAAAAAACTGCTTAAATAATAGGGAGAAGGCTGGCCTTCTCCAAAAAGTGAACAAGTCCATTAGTCAATGTGCACGCACTCGTCCCAAACACAAGGAAAAGGCAGGACAGGGACAGGTAACGTGCGGAAAGATTACCCAGACTTGAACATTCGACAAGAATGTGCCAAACAGTCTGAGACACGACGCAGTCGTCGCAATAGGGCGCCGGCGAGCACTCCATCAAATACCAATGCGTCACATGGGTGTGCCCGATTCGGAGACGACAGAGAGCAACCTGAAGACGTCACGGCATTGGGGGATAGGTACATGGGGACAGTGGCAACGCAATGGCACGCAACTTTAAGTTCCCTTCAACCGTCTCCCATCTTCTTTGCCAAGCAGTCCAGAGAGCTGCCCGTATTCCTGCCATGTAGTCGGTGTGAGAAGAGAAAAACGCTGGTCCTGTTTCAGAGTCCTCGCGGACTCTTTGTTGCCCTCATCGGCGCTCTCATTCCCCGCAATTCCTGACATATCCAGGAACCCAGCAAAAGATAATCTCGACATGTGCCCAGCTCGCCAAAACCGTGGCGTCACGGATATCGCGAACCAGTTGATGCGGAGATTCCAATGCCCCGAGAGCACTAAGGGTGCTTTGTGACTCGATATAGATCACAATCCAGTCTCCGAACCGAGCACGTCGAGTAATCTCCCGTACCGAGTGGTGTATTGCCACCAGCTCGGCTGTGAAGACAGACGCAGCGCCTGGCAGAGCCAAGCTGACTTTAAACAGAGGGGATACGGCAAGGAAGCCGACCGCGTCTTGGGATTTGGAGCCATCCGTATACACTGGCACGGTTCCAGCGTGACACGAGGTGTGCCCCAAAAAGGTCGAACGCAATACTCCCGGCGCTGTACAAGCTTTAAGTGCAGAGACGTAAGGACAAATAGCGAAATGTGTACCCGCCAGGTTGGGGTCCTGGGACGAACCAGTAGCACCACCGGCCAGAGAGCTATACCTAGCTTTCAGGGGAGTTTCCTGGCCCTAAACCAAAAGGGCTTACGGTATGACTGGCCTATCTCGGCGGCATAGGCCCAGTCGACATCAGCTGCTGATGCAGTAAGAGTGGTTGGCGACTGAGGAAGGCGCCAAGCTCGCGCGTACAGGCGAGTAATGCACTGCCCCCGGCATAGAGCGAGTGGCATCGCTCAACAGGCTCCCAATGGGGCAAGTGCAGAAGGCACCGGTCGCAAAGCGAAGACTGGTGTGGGGGATCGAGTCCACCTTCCGCAATATACGCTGCCTGCGGATGCATAAAACTCGAAACCATAGTCGATTTTTTTTTTTGTTTTTTAGAGCTCATCTGGCAAATGCCTACATGGGCATTAGTCACCGTATTAAAACTGGCCTAGTTCTAGGCTACTTTAAAATGAAAGTAAACAAAAAAAACACCCTAAATGTGGGAAATGAAGCAAACTCCTGCGTCGGGGGAGGTCCCCCCGGCGCAGGAGCGTACAACCTAAAGGAAAAAAAAAAAAAACAAATGCAAAAAACAGAACAAAACAAAAAAACAAACATTGCTTAAATAATAGACAGAAGGCCGGCTTTCCCCCAAAATTCAATAAGTCCACCAGTAGATGTGCACGCACTCATTCCGAGTACAAGCGACAGGCGGTAGCAACCCTGCCTATCCCGCTACCGGAACACGTGTCGTGTGCGAAGATCACCCAGACTGGGACATTCGACAAGAATGTGGCGAACAGTCTGTGGGACGAAGCAGTCGTCGCAATAGGGCCAAGGCAAGCGCCCCATCAGATAGCGATGCGTCACACGCGTATGTCCACTTTGAAAACAAAAGAAAGTGACCTGAAGCCGGTCGCGGCATTGGGGGATAGGTCGATGGGAACAGCGCGGCGCAATCGCACGCATTTTTAAGTTCCCTTCGACCGTCTTCCATCTTCTTTGCCAAGCAGTCCGAAGAGCTGCCCTCTTTCCTGCCATGTAGTCGGTGTGAGAAAGAACGAAACGCTGGTCTGGTCGCAGAGTCCTCGCGGACTCTTTTGCACCCTTATCGGCGCGCTCATTCCCCGCGAAATCCTACATGTTCAGGAACCCAGCAGAAGAGAATCTCGACATCTTCCCGGCTCGCCAAAACTGTGGCGTCACGGATAGCGAGAACCAGGGGATGCGGAGATTCCAATGCTCCGAGAGCACTCAGGGCACTTTGTGAGTCGCTATTTATCACAATCCAGGCTCCGAAACGGGCACGTCACGTAATCTCCCGTACCGGGTGGTGTATTGCCAAGAACTTGGCCGTAAGGAACAGACGCAGCGTCTGGTAGAGCCCCGCTGACTTCAAACAGAGGGGATACGGCGTGAAGCCGGCACCCTCTTGGGAATTGGAGCAATCCGTATACACTGGCACGGTTCCAGCGTGACACGATGTGTGCTTTGAAAAGGTCAAACGCAATACTCCCGGTGCAGTACAAGCTTTAGGAGCAGAGGCATGGCAACAAATAGCCAAATGTGGTACCCTCCAGGGTGGCTTATTAAGCAGAACCAGGGGTCGACCGGCCCGAGAGCTATCTCTACCTCTCGAAGGAGTTTCCTGGCCCTAAACCCAAAGTTGTTTAGGGTATGACTGGCGTCTTTCGGTGGCATAGGCACCATCGAGATAAGCTGCGGATGCAGTGAGAGCTGTTGGCGACTAAGGGAGTCACTGGGCTCGCGCATCCAGGCAAGTGATGCACGGCACGCGGTGCAGAACAAGAGGCATCTTCCCAGCATCGACCAACAGGCTCTCAATGGGGGAAGTGCGGAAGGAACCGGTCACAAGGCAAAGGCCGGTGTGGTTGATCGAATTCACCTTCCGCAATAAACGCTCGGCTGCGGATGCATAAAACTCGAATCCGTAGTCGAGCTTCGAGCGAACAAAGGATCGATGAAAAAGTAAGGCAGTTGTCCTTAAGCGTCCCAAGCTATGAACGTCACGGAACGGAGAATGTCCATGGCACGGGTACAAGAGGATTTAAGGCTGGGAATATAAGCCTCCCAGGTGAGGCTTGGCTCAAATACAAGACCAAGGAAACGGTGCGACTCCCCTAAACTCAGGCGTACCCCATTAAGAAACAAATCTGGGTCGGGGTGAAGCCGTGGATGGCAGCCGATATAAACATTGGGAGGCGTCCCTTCGCCCCCATCGTGTGTAGAGTCTCCATGATACCGTATCGCCATGCGGTATCATAAGCCTTCTCTAGATCGTAAAAGTCCGTGGCGTAGTGCTGTCTACGAAGAAAAGCCTCGCAGACGGCAATTTACAGTCAGAGCAGAGCATCCGACGTAGACTGGAACTTGCAGAAACCACACTCTGCGGAAGACAGATGGCCTCCGCTGTCCAGGAAATAAACTAATCTAACATTTAACAATTTCTCCATCAACTTGCACACGCAAAAGGTTAAAGAGATTTGGCGGAAACCGGTCGGAGTAGAGTGATCTCTCCCCGGTTTGCGAAATGCGATCACAGTAGCGATTCTCCAGGACCTGGAAGACCCTCCACCCAGATCCTGTTGAACAAATCTTACAGAAAGACCATGTCTCCCTCAACCAGGTGTCGAAGCATGGTGTACGGGACATCGTGTTGACCATGGGCGGTGTCCGCGGACAAAGCGACTGCGGAGCGCAACTCGCTCACAGTAAACTGGTCGTTGAAGTATGCTCCGCCTCTTGAGGTAAAGTCTAGCCAGTGGCCTTCCGCGACATCACGACGTGCATTGAATGCTGGCAGAGCAGCATCTCAGCTAGACAATGCGGAAAAAGCGGTCGTGAAGAATTGCGCCACGGACGCGGAGTCCGAGATTGCGGTCCTATTCTCCTGGAGAACGGAGGGGAGGGGGGTCTACAAGAACTTGCCCGGAATCCTTTTGACTCGCTTCCACAATTCTGCTAAAGGGGTCATCCCATTAAGTCAAGGCAGAATGCCTGCAAAAAAGAGGGATGGGCATGCTTTGAAATATACCGGAACCTAGCCCTAGCCAGACGAATTTCAGCGACAGTGAAATAGTTCGGGCGGCGATTATAGAAGATGTAGGCATAACGCTTCTGTTCGAGGGTCGTCTTACACTCGGCCGACCACAATGGGAGTGGTTGGCGTGCAAAACGGCCTAGACGTTCTAGGAATAGTAGTCTTGATTCCGGCGATTCGGTTGCCGGAGAAGAACTCAAACGCCTCATATGGGGACCTAAACTCCTCGACTGAGATAGAGAATTCAGTCATTTCCTGAAATGCAGGCCACCGCGCCCGCGCCAAGCACCACCGAGGTGGTCTCTCAGGTGGCAGTTGCCCTGAAAAGGATATTTAAATGGGAAAGTGATCACTACCATGGAGGTCATCGACCAACCCCCAATCAAAATCAGGCTGTGCATCCGAAGAGCACAAAGATAGGTCAAGGCAAGAAAATGAAGCAGTTCTCAGACAGTGATGCGTAAACTCCTCCACATTTAGGACGCCCATCTCAAGCTCTTCGATCAGATCGGCAAGGACTTGTCCCCTGGGATTTATGGAGTAATCTCCCCAGAGAGAATGCCTGCCTTTCAGATCTCCAAGCAAGAGATAGGGCCTCGGCAACCGTGCCACGACGCGGCGGAAGTCCACCGCGTCAAAGTCAGCTGACGGTGGAATGTACGCAGAAATGATAGTATACCTCTTATCCTGGTCTAGCTGCACAGCCACTGCCTGAAAGGAGGTATCTAAAGAGAAAGGAAGAACGGAGACATCATGCCGGGTGTAAACCGCGCATCCCCCAGCCCGGCCATCCCGCGGTGGTGGGGTCGCAAGACCCTTATACCCCGGGAGGGCAGGCAGCGGGCACGCCCCTAGCATGGTCTCCTGCAAAAAAATAGCTAACAGGGAACGGGACGAGACGAACCTCCGCAGCTCCTCCCAGTTGGCCCGGAGTCCACGGCAATTCCATTGAAGGAATATGCCCTCCAGGCCTAGCTCGGAGGAGACGCGGGGGCCCTCTTAGAATTAAAGACCCTCACGGGAATGGCCGTACGCTTCCCGGAGGCAGAACCCCGGGCGCTGTTGGCCGGACCAAGCGCTGAAGGCGCTGTCGCCTTCAAGGACTTATTGGGGGAGGTTGGGCTCTCCATGCGAGTCTTTTCCTCCCTCCGCCTCGAAACCTTAGGCGGGCGTGGCGGCTTCAGGGGCGGGGGGCCCTCTTTTCGAAGGAACCACCGTCTCCGAGCCACTCGCTCCACCTCGGGGCGTAGGCGAAGGGGCCGAAGCTCCTTTGTTGCTGTCCTCCTTTCGGGGAACAGCTTTAGGAACCCCGGAAGATGGCCTAGCGACCATCTTCAGGGGTGTTGCCTCTTGTGAGTCTAACGACTCGGTGGAGGTGCGTGGCCGTTTCGCTTTACAGGAAACGGTCACGCTGGGGGAAGAGGGGGGAGCCCTGGTTTTAGCCGGGGCAGGGTATGAACCCTTTTTGCCGCTACCTTTATTAGGGGAGCGCCCAGGTTGGGTAGAGCCCGCAGAAGTGCTCCGAACGGGCGCGGAAACAACCGTTCTCGTTGGCCTGGATGGGCCAGGAGCAGAGGGTGCCTTTCTAACTATTGAGGCATATGACGTCCCAGGCAGAGCTGGGCGCGCCAGGACCAACTCCTTAGCCTCGCGGAATGAGAGTCTGTCCTGGGCCTGAACGGCCAGGATTTCTTTCTACAGGAGATATGCACCACATTGCTTCGAAGAAGCAGGGTGCGGCTCTCCGCAATTGACACACTTGGCCACACACGATTTGGACTTATCGTGTGCGACCTTGGAGCAATTTACACAGACTTCGGGTGACCCCGACTTTGCACGTCTACATGAGCGATTCGTATGGCCGAAGCGGTGACAGTAATAGCATTGCCGCGGCAGTGGCACGAATGCCTTCACGCGGTAAAGGTACCAACCGGCACGCACCGACTCAGGGAGATTGTCACAGTCGAATGTGACGAAGAGTGTAGGGGTGGGTCTCGATGCATCTCCCTGTTTTCTCATCACACGTTCGACCTTGACCGCCCCATGGTCGGCCAGCTCTAGGGTGATGTCCTCAATGAAGTAGTCAACGAGTGCCGGCGCATAAACTACTCCTTTCACAAAGTTCATGGTAGAGTGCAGCGTCACACTCACCGGGGTGCCATGAAGTGTCCGAAGAGCACTTATCTTGGCCTGCTCGGCGGGATTCGCCGCATTCGCCAGAAGGCTCCCGTCCGAGAAACGGGTTACCTTCGGCTCTCTACCAATTGCACTAGCTATTCCTCTCCTCTGATGGATCATGTTGCCCTTGGACAACATGCTGCCATCAGTGGAGCGAATAACGAGGAAGCGTTTGAAGCCAGCGGGCTCTAAAACGCCAGGTAACCTCTAAATCAGGGGCCCCGATATCATCGAGGCTCCGCCCTGTGCACTTTTGGTCTTTGTCATCGTCAGGAGCTCCGTACTCGGGGAAGCAGAGGGCCCGGATGTGCCGATCTTGGCTTGGTCGCTTGCCAAAGTGGCAGCAGACCCATCCGTCCCCGTAGCCCCCGCGGATTGAGAGGAGCCCCGAGTCTTCTTCGTCTTTTTTGTCCTTTTCTTTTTTGGAGAGGAGGGCGGGAAATGAACCCGCTTCTCACCCCCGCCGGTAGAAGCCCCCAGGCCATATGTACCGGCCTTAGCCAGGTCCTTCTCCGAAATGGAGAAGGTCCTGGTGGTCGCAGGGGCATCATCCGGAGGAGATCCCTTCCCTCTTTGTACTGCCTGAGAATCTACAGCCGTTTGATGAGGACCTTGCATAGGGGCGGATTCGGGTTCGGTGCTTGGCGCCGAGCCCGGATTCTCCCCCATGGAAGGCCCTACCTTCTGAGGCTGGTTTTCCTCAAGGACCATGTGTTTTACAGGAGGGGCCTTCAGTTGGCCATCCCCTCCCAGGACAGCGCATGTCCCCTTGGCACTTCATAAGTTTTTAGTGGGGAGGCACAGGCCTTGACCCCGGCAAGGTTTAATATTTTTGCCAGCAGGTCTTTTGAGGGAAGCGACCGAAGGGGCCTGGCTTCCCTCTCCCCCCTAAGGGGGTTCGCCCTACCGAGCCGCTTGTACGAGGGGCGGTCGGCAATGGTCTGCCTGCTGGCTTTCTTGGCAGTCCCCTTAGAAAGCAAAGGAGGGACTGCCGCTGGAGATAGGGAGGTGCCCGAAAGCACCTCCAGAGAAGGGGTTGAGGGGGAGTCCCCTACACCCGTAGGCGTAGGAGAGGAGTAAGCCTCCTCTCCGGTTAAAGAGGTATGGAGGGTCCCCTGCGCAAGCACAGGGGGGGGGACCTCCATCTTTTCTGTGGAGCTGCACGAGGGCGGCTCCGTTGTTTTAGGGGGGAATTAAGGGGAGATGGGTTTTTTTTTCATCATTGGGCATGGTGACCCTTTTTTTATACGGGATGCAATCGCTCACCACCTCTTCCCCAGGATAAAATTAATCGTCCATTGCATAGTAAGCCAATCTGGGGAAAATGTAGCCGAGTAAGGATAGGTAATAGTAATTTAGTTAAAGATTTTAATGACCCTTTTCGACGTACATTGGAGCGTAGGAAATAATTGAAAATATTTTTTAATAGCATATTGTTATTGCTTAGAATCGTAATTAATCCGTCCGAATGAGTTTTTCTGTCACTTTTAATTGCGAAAACCGTCATAAACCTTCGCCCATTTCAATTGGGTTTGAGTAGAAAATTGATAAATTAATGAGAGGCAATTATTGGTATAATAATACAATTAGTCTTGAATACTATGATCTAGTGATATTAAATAACTAAAGTGTGTATTTTTAAATATAATTCTTCCCTTACTGAATGGAGAATAAAGATAGAAAAAAGGTATTCCTTTTCACGTTCACTAATTCAAAGCATCAATTGTATTATTGGAAGAAGTAAAATTGGAATAAAAATTTTATTTATCTACAAGTTGATTACCTATTCATCTTCATATATATATATCCACAAAATCAAAGGTGTCAATATTTGTCCACTTTTTCTTTAGAGTTTAACCATTCCAGGTGTTAGCTAACCTACACCAACTAATGGAAGTGGCTATATCCTTTCTCATTATATGAATTATTCAGCCATTCCTGCTGACTTATATCGCCTGGTCATTGAGATTGATGTGAAAATATTGAGATATTTTAATTTTGTAAACTAATACTGAATTACACAGATTGAAATCTGAAAAGAAGGCAAAAAGATTACCAAAGTAGGTTTGCATAGTATTTAATCATTTACTCTCAATAATTTTAGCCAGGCGATTATGAGACACGACTGCAAAATGTTTCCCTCAATCCCTTATACCGAACATTTATTTTAGGATATAGAAGATAACGTGTTTCACTCTTGCTCTTGGTTACTCTTAAAAGCCATCACGGTTTCCTTAAAAAATCTTAATTAACCTGAGGAGTAAAGAATAAACTTGAGCGATTAAAATTTAATTGGTGATAATTTAACTACTTGAAAGCATCAACTTGCATGTGAAAAACACTTAATGGTTACTGAATTTCAGGCTTAGAGTATTTCGAGAAAGATTGATTCAAACGAATCGAAACTTTCTTTAGTTACTATTCCTGTTTTTTTTCAGGTGTTTTTCATAGTATTTGCTATTGGTGATTATGTTTTGAAATCATTTGATACTATGTTGTATTTTCTAAATCCTTCGTCTCTGTAACTTGGGAAATGGATCTTCATCGTAGTTTTCAAGGTCATAACATGGGATTATTATGTCTTACGGAAAAATTCATTGGAAGGTTGTCTATAAAATTATATGTTTT
Source organism: Ceratothoa steindachneri (assembly GCA_963969495.1). Lineage (NCBI taxonomy): Eukaryota > Metazoa > Arthropoda > Malacostraca > Isopoda > Cymothoidae > Ceratothoa > Ceratothoa steindachneri. Next base: position 47,625,498 of record OZ018320.1, read on the forward strand.
AATTGTATGCGGATCCAGCGATCATAATTTGTTCAATAATCCATATTACAGACATGGTCAAAAGCTAAGTAATAATCAAATTCTGTGGTTCTTAGATTTTATTCTCAAATTAGTAAACTACACCATTCATCTGTATTTTAGGAATCTTCCATGACAACCACAATGTTAACTAAAAGATTCAGAGAATTTATGATCCATCTGGCAAAAGAAATAAAAGTGAATAACTTCTGAAGTTTGTTCTGTTAAAAAAAGATATTAAATACCCATCAAAGTTTTAGGTGCTGGGTCCTCATTCTTGGAACTAATGCATTAGTAGCTAGTAATAATTTACGACGTTTCCGACATAAACTTACTTTTTGAAGATCTTCTCGCACATATCTTTTTTTTTTTATTAAGAGCTCATCTGGCGACTGCCTACTTGGGCATTACTCGCCGTATTAAAACTGGCCTAGTTCTAGGCTACTTTAAAATGAAATTAAAGAGAAAGAAAAACAACACCCCAAAAAGGGGAAAAGGAAGCAAGCTGGTGCATCGGGGAGAGGTCCCCCCGGCGCAGGAGCGTGCAACAAAAGGAAAAAAAAACAAACAAAAGAAAGAAATACAAAAAACAAAAACAAAAAAATACAAACCTTGCTGAAATAATAGAGAGAAGGCCGGCCTCCCCCAAGAAGTCAACAAGTCAATGTGCACGAATCTGTCCCGAGTACAAGAGACAGGCGGTAGCAACCCCGCCCATCTCGGTACTAGGACAGGTATCATGCGCGAAGATCACCCAGACTGGGACATTCGACAAGAATGTGCCGAACAGTCTGGGGGACGACGCAGTCGTTGCAATAGGGCGCAGGCAAGCGCTCCATCAAATAGCGATGCGTCACACGAGTGTGTCCGATTCAGAGACGACAGAAAGCGACCTGAAGCCGCCGCTGTATTGGGGGATAGGTCCATGGGAACAGTCGTGGCGCAATGGCGCGCAACTTTAAGTTCACTTCGACCGTCTCCCATCTTCTTTGCCAAGCAGTCCGAAGAGCTGCGCGTATTCCTGCAATGTAGTCGGTGTGAGGAAGAGCGAAATGCTGGTCTGGTCGCAGAGTCCTCGAGACAGTTTGACGCCCTCATCGGTGCGCTCATTCCCCGCAATTCCTACATGTCAAGGAACCCAGCAGAAGATAATCTCGACATCTGCCCGGCTCGCCAAAACCGTGGCGTCACGGATATCGCGAACCAGGGGGTGCGGAGATTCCAATGCCCCGAGAGCACTCAGAGCACTTTGTGAGTCGCTATAGATCACAATCCAGGTCTCCAAACCGAACACGTCACGTAATCTCTTGTACCGAGAGGTGTATTGCCACCAGCTCGGGCCGTGAAGACAGAGGCAGCGCCTGGTAGAGCCCCACTGACTTCAAACAGAGAGGATACGGCGTGGAAGCCGACCCCCTCTTGGGACTTGGAGCCCTCCGTATACACTGGCACGGTTACAGCGTGACACGATGTGTGCTCCAAAAAGGTCGAACGCAATACTGCCGGTGCAGTACAAGCTTTGGGAGCAGAGGCGTGGCGACAAATAGCCAAATGTGGTACCCTCCAGGGTGGCTTATTAAGCAGAACCAGGGGTCGACCGGCCCGAGAGCTATATATACCTCTAGAAGGAGTTTCCTGGCCCTAAACCCAAAGAGCTTAGGGTATGACTGGCGTCTCTCGGCAGCATAGGCACCATCGAGATCAGCTGTGAATGCAGTGAGAGCTGTTAGCGACTGAGGAAGACGCCGGGCTCGCGTGTACAGGCGAGCGATGCACTGCACGCAGCGCAGAGCGAGTTGCATCTTCTCAGCATCGACCAACAGGCTCTCAATAGGGGGAGTGCGGAAGGCACCGGTCGCAAGGCGAAGGCCGGTGTGGTGGATCGAATCCACCTTCCGCAATAAACGCTCGGCTGCGGATGCATAAAACTCGCATCCGTAGTCGAGCTTCGAGCGAACAAAGGATCGATGAAAAAGTAAGGCAGTTGTCCTTAAGCGCCCCAAGCTATGAACGTCACGGAACGGAGAATGTCCATGGCACGGGTACAAGAGGATTTAAGGCTGGGAATATAAGCCTCCCAGGTGAGGCTTGGCTCAAATACAAGACCAAAGAACGGTGAGACTCAACCACATCCAGGCACACTCCATTAAGAAACAAATCTGTGTCGGGGTGGAGCCGTGAATGGTGGCAGAAGTGCACTACCTCAATCGTGGCAATAAAAAACAGAAACCTGTGCGCTTCGGCATTGCGAGAGAGGCAGTTCAATGCTTGTTGGAGTCGACGCTCCAGAGTTGGCATTGGGCCGCGCCAAAAGAGATCGAAAGGTCGTTCACGTAGAGCGTAGCGAGAACATCTTCTGGCCTAGAGCGAGGTGATGCCGTTGATGCTCAGGGCAAAGAGTGTGACACTAAGGACACTTACCTGCGGGACACCCTTTTCCTACTCCTTTGGGCCGGAGAGGGCCCCCCCCCCCGTACGCAGAATCGACGATCTCGCAAAACTTCAGATATAAACATTGGGAGGAGTCACCTCTCCCCCATCGTGTGGAGAGTCTCCATGATACCGTATCGCCATGCAGTATCATAGGCCTTCTCTAGATCGAAAAAGACCGTGGCGTAGTGCTGTCTACGAAGGAAAGCCTCGCAGACGGCATTTTCTAGTCGCAGCAGAGCATCTAACGTGGAGTGGAACTTGCGGAAGCCGGACTATGCGAAAGACAGATAGCCTGTGCAGTGTAGGAAAAAGGCTAATCTAACATTTATTAATTTCTTCCTCAACTTGCACACGCAAGAGGTTAGAGAGATTGGGCGGAAAACGGTCTGAGTAAATAAATTTCTCCCCGGTTTGCGAAAGGCGAGCACAGTAGCGATTTGCCACGAGTCTGGGAGAAGACCTTTCACCCACATCCTGTTGAACAAATCTAACAGAAAGGCCATGCCTCGCTCACCCAGGTCTCAAAGCATGGCGTACGGGACATCGTCTGGACCATGAGCGGTGTCCGCGCACACAGAGATAGCGGAACGCAACTCACTCACAGTAAACTTGTCCTTGAAGGGTTCTCCGTCTCTGGAGGTAAAGTCCAGCCGGCGGTTTTCCGCGGCCTGACGACGTGCATTGAATGCTGGCGGAGCAGCATTTCGGATAGAGAATTCGAAAAAAGCGGTCGCTAAGGATTCTGCTACGGACGTGGCGTCCGAGATTGCGTTCCCATTCTCCAGGAGAACGGAAGGGGGGTCCTGCGAGAACTTGACCCGAATCATTTTGACTCGCTCCTACACCTCAGCTAAAGGGGTCTTCCCGTTAAGTGAAGACACGTATGCCCGCAAGGAAGAGCGGCGCCGTGCTTCGAAATATACCAGGAGCTATCTCTAGCCCGACGAAATTCAGCGACAGTAAAATCCTTCTAGCGGCGCTTATAGCGCATGTAGGCATAACGCTTCTGTTTGAGGGCCGTCTCACAAACAGTTGACCACCATGGAAGTAGTTGGCGTGCAAAACGGCCAGACCTCCTAGCAATAGTAGTCAGGCCAACGACTGAGATAGAAAATCAGTCATTTCCTGAAATGCAGGCCACCGCGCCCACGCAAAGCACCACCGAGGTGGTCTCTCAAGGGGCAGTTGCCCTGAAAATTATAATTAAATGGGAAAGTGTTTACTACCATGAAGGTCATCGACCACCCCTCAATAAAAATCAGGCTGTGCCTCCGAAGAGCACAAAGATAGGTCAAGGCAAGAAAATGAAGCGGTTCTCTAGAGAGTGATGCGTACAATCATCCATTTTAGAACACCTATCTCAATCTCTTCGATCAGATCGGCAAGGACTTGTCCCCTGGGATTCATGGAGTAATCTCCCCAGAGAGGATGCATGCCGTTCAGATCTCCAAGCAAGAGATAGGGCATCGGCAACCTTGCCACGACGTGGCGGAAGTCCCCCGCATCGAAGTCAGCTGACGGTGGAATGTACGAAGAAATTATAGTATACCTCCTCCACCAGGTGCAGCTGCACAGCCACTGCCTGAAAGGAGGTATCTAAAGAGAAAAGAAGAACCGAGACATAATGCCGGGTGTAAACCGCGAATCCACCAGCCCGGACATCCCACGCTGGTGGGGTCACAAGCCCCTTATACCCCGGGAGGGCAGGCAGAGGGCATGCGCCTAGCATGGTCTCCTGCAAAAAAATAGCTCAGGGGGAAGGGGACGAGACGAGCCTCCGCAGCTCCTCCATGTTGGCACGGAGTCCACGCCAATTCCATTGAAGGAATATGCCCTCCAGGCCTAGTTCGGAGGAGACGCGGGGGCCCTCCTAGAATTGAAGACCCTCACGGGAATGGCCATACGCTTCCCGGGGGCAGAACCCCGGGTGCTGTTGGCCGGAAAACCGCTGAAGGCACTTTCGCCTTCAAGGACTTATTGGGCGAGGTTGGGCTCGCAATGCGAGTCTTTTCCTCCCTCCACCTCAAAACCTTAGGCGGGCGTTACGGCTTCGGAGGCGGGGGTTCATCTTTTCGAGGAACCACCGTCTCCGAGCCACCCGCCACACCTGAGGGTGTGGGCAAAGGAGCCAAAGCTCCTTTGTTGCTGCCCTCCTTTCATGGACAGCTTTAGGAACCCCGGAAGATAGCCTAGCAACCATCTTCAGGGGTGTTGCCTCCTGTGAGTCTAACGACTCGGTAGAGGCGCGTGGCCATTTCGCCTTACGAGAAACAGTCACGCTGGGGGGAGATGGGGGAGCCCTTGTTTTAGCCGGGGCTGGGTATGAACCCTTTTTGCCACCAGCTTTACCAGGGCAGCGCCCGGGTTGGGTAGAGCCCGCAGAAAGGCTCCAAATAGGCGCGGAAACAATTTATTTTTTTTTATTTAAGGGAATATCTGGCGACTGCCGACTTAGGCATAAGTTGCCGTAAACAAACAGCCTAGTTCTAGGCTACTCTAAAAAATTGAACAGAAAAAACAATAAAAAAAATTAAAAATAACAATAACAAAGCAATAACAAAAACTATAACAAAAACAACAACAACAGTTAACTGCGTCTAATGAAAGGGAGAAGGTTGTCCTTTTCCCAAAAGTCAATAAGTCCACTAGTGAGAGTGCACGCACTCTTCCCGAGGAACCAGGGACAGGCGGTAGCGACCCCGCCAATCCCGGTACCGGGACAGGTGTCGTGCACGAAGATCACCCAGATTGGGACATTCGACAAGAACGTGCCGAACAGTCTGGGGGACGAAGCAGTCGTTGCAATAGGGCGCAGGCGAGCACTCTCTCAAATAGCGATGCGTCACACGAGTGTGTCCGATTCAGAGACGACAGAAAGCAACCTGAAGCTTCTGCGGCATTAGGAAATAGGTCCATTGGAACAGGCGTGGTGCAATGGCATGAAACTTTAAGTTTCACTTCGATCGTCTCCCATCTTCTTTGCCAAGCAGTCCGAAGAGCTGCCCGTATTCCTGCCATTTGGTCGGTGTAAGTAAGAGCGAAACGCTGGTCCGGTCGCAAAGTCCCCGGGACTGTTTGGCGCCCTCATCGGCCCACTTATTCCCCGCAATTCCTACATGTCTCGAAACCAAGCAGAAGATAATCTCGACATCTGCCGGCCCGGCAAAACCGTGGCGTCACGGATATCGAGAACCAGAGGGTGCAGAGATTCCAATGCCCTGAGAGCACTCAGAGCACTTTGTGAGTCGCTATAGATCACAATCCAGTCTCCGAACCGGGCACGTCGGGTATTCTCCCGTACCGAGTGGTGTATTGCCACCAGCTCAGTGGTGAAGACAGACGAAGCGCCTAGTAGAGCCCCGCTGACTTCCAACAGAGGGAATACGGCATGGAAGCCGACCCCCTTTTGGGACTTGGAGCCATCCGTATACACTGGTACGGTACCAGCGTGACAAGATGTGTGCTCCAAAAAAGGCTAACGCAATACTCCCGGCGCAGTACAAGCTTTGGGAGCAAAGGCGTGGCGACAAATAGCCAAATGTGGTACCCTCCATGGTGGCGTCCTGGGCAGAACCAAGGGCGCCACCGGCCCGAGAGCTATATCTAGCTCTCGAAGGAGTTTCCTGGCCCTAAACCCAAAGGGCTTAGGGTATGACTGGCGTCTCTCGGCGGCATAGGCACCATCGAGATCAGCTGCGGATGCAGTGAGAGCTGTTGACGACTGAGGGAGGCGCCAGGCTCGTGCCTACAGGCGAGCGATGCACTGCACGCAGCGCAAAGCGAGTGGCATCTTTCCAGCATAGACCAACAGGCTCTCAATGGGGAAAGTTCGGAAGGCACCGGTCGCAAAGCGACGGCCAGTGTGGTGGATTGAATCCACCTTCCGCAATAAACGCTCGGCTGCGGATGCATAAAACTCGCTTCCGTAGTCGAGCTTCGAGCGAACGTAGGATCGATAAAAAAGTAAGGCAGTAGCACTATCAGCGCCCCAAGCGCTGAACGTCACGGAGCGGATAATGTCCATGGCGTGGGTACAAGAGGCCCTGAGGCTGCAAATATGAGCCTTCCAGGTGAGGCGTCGGTCAAATACAAGACCAAGGAAACGACACAACTCAACTTGATCCAGGTGCACTCCATTAAGAAACAAATCTGGGTCGGGGTGAAGCCGTGGATGGTGGCAGAGGTGCACCACCTGATCTTGGCCAAAGAAAAACGAAACTTGTCCGTTTCGGCATAGTAAGAGAGGTGGTTCAATGCCTGTTGGAGTCGGCGTTCAAGAGTTGGCATCTGGTCCGCGCCAAAAGAGATCAATAGGTCGTCCACGTAGAGCTTGGCGAGAACATCTTCTGGCCAGACCGAGGTGATGCCCTTGACGCACAGGGCAAAGAGTGTGACACTGAGGACACTTCCCTGCGGGACACCGTCTTCCTGATCCTTTGGGCTGGAGAGGGCTTCCCCCACCCGTACGTGGAATCGACGATCTCGCAAAAATTCAAATATAAACATTGGGAGGCGTCCTCTCGCCCCTATCGTGTGAAGAGTCTTCGTGATACCGTATCGCCATGCGGTATCATAGGCCTTCTCTAGATCGAAAAAGACCGTGGCGTAGTGCTGTCTACGAAGGAAAGCCTCGCAGACGGCATTTTCCAGTCGGAGCGGAGCATCCGACTTAAAGTGGAACTCGCAGAACCTGCACTATGCGGAAGAGAGATAGCCTGTGCTTTCCAGGAAAAAGGCTAATTCAACATTTCCTAATTACTCCATCAACTTGCACATGCAAAAGGTTAGAGAGATTCGGTGGAAACCGATCTGAGTAGAGTGATTTCTCCCAAGTTTGCGAAGGGCCAGCACAGTGTCGATTAACCAGTAGTCTGGGAGAATACCTTCCACCCAGATCCTGTTGAACAAATCTAACAGAAAGGCCATGCCTAGCTCGCCCAGGTGTCAAAGCATGGCGTACGGGACATCGTCCGTATCATGGGCGGTTTCTGCGAACACAAAGATAGCGGAACGCAACTCACTCACAGTAAACTTGTCGTTGAAGGGTTCTCCGCCTTTAGGGGTAAAGTCCAGCCAGCGGCCTTCCGCGACATCACGACTTGCATTGATTGCTGGTGGAGCAGCATTTCGGCTAGAGAATGCGGAAATAGTGGTTGCTAAGGATTCCGCCACGGACGTGTGGTCCTGCGAGAACTTGCCCTGAATCCTTTTGACTCGCTTCCACACCTCAGCTAAAGGGGGCTTCCCATTAAGTGAAGACACGTATGCCCGCCAAGAAGAGCGTCGGGCGTGCTTCGAAATATACCGGAACCTAGCCCTAGCCCGACGAAATTTATCGACAGTGAACTCCTTCGGGCGCCGCTTATATCGCATGTAAGGCATAACGCTCCTGTTTGAGGGCCGTCTTACACTCGGCGAACCATTATGAGAGTGGTCGGCGTGCAAAACGTCCAGACATCCTAGGAATAGTAGTCAGGCCAACGGCGATGAGGTTGCTGGAGAAGAACTCAACGGCCTCATCTACCGACCTAAACTCATTGACTGAGATAGAGAAGTCAGTCATTTCCTGAAATACAGGCCACCACGCCTGCGCAAAGCACCACCGAGGTGGTCTCTCAGGTGGCAGTCCCCCTGAAAATGATATTTGAATTGGAAAGTGATCACTACCCTGAAGGTCATCGACCACACCCCAATCAAAATCAGGCTGTGCATCCGAAGAGCACAAAGATAGGTCAAGGCAAGAAAATGAAGCGGTTCTCGGACAGTGATGCGTAAACTCCTCCACGTTTAGGACACCCATCTCACGCTTTTCGTTCAGATCGGCAAGGACTTGTCTCCCGGGATTTATGAAGTAATCTCCCCACAAAGGATGCCTGCCGTTCAGATCTCCAACCAAAAGATAGGGCCTCGGCAACCGTACCACGACGCGAAGGAAGTTCCCCGCGTCGAAGTCAGGTGACGGTGGAATGTACGCAGAAATGATAGTATACCTCCTATCCAGTTGCAGCTGCAAAGCCACTGCCTGAAAGGGGGTATCTAAAGAGAAAAGAAGAACGGAGACATAATGCCGGGTGTAAACCGCGCAGTCACCAGCTTAGCCATCCCACGGTTGTGGGGTCGCAAGACCCTTATACCACGGAAGGGCAGGCAGGAAGCACGCGCCTAGCATGGTCTCCTGCAAAAAATTAGCTTACAAGAAAGCGGACGAGACGAGCCTCCGCAGCTCCTCCATGTTGGCCCGGAATCCACGGTAATTTCATTAAAGGAATATGCCCTGCAGGCCTAGCTTGAAAGAGACGTGAGGGCCCTCCTCGAATTAAAGACCCTCACGGGAATGGCCGTACGCTTCCCGGAAGCAGAACCCCAGGCGATGTTGGCCGGACAAAGCGCTGAAGGTGCTTTCGCCTTCGAGGACTTATTGGGCAAGGTTGGGCTTGCAATGCGAGTCTTTTCCTCCCTCCGCCTCGAAACCTTAGGCGTGCGTTGCGGCTTCGTTGGCGGGGGTTCCTCTTTCCGAGAAACCACCTTATCTGAGCCACCCGCCACACCTCGGGGTCTGGGCGAAGGAGCCGAAGCTCCTTCAGGAACCCCGGAAGAGGGTCTAGCGACCCTGTTCAGGAGTGTTGTCTCCTGTGAGTCTAACGACTCGGTGGAGGCGCGTGGCCGTTTTGCCTTACTAGAAACGGTCACGCTGGGGGGAGAGTAAGGAGCCCTGGTTTTAGCCGGGGCTGGGTATGAACCCTTTTTGCCAACAGCTTTATCACGGGAGCGCTCGGGTTGGGTAGAGCCTGCATTAGGGCTCCGAATGGGTGAGGAAACAATTTTTTTTTGTTTTATTCAAGGGGCTATTTTGCGACTGCCGACTTAGGCATACGTTGCCTTTAACAAAGAGCCTAGTTCCAGGCTACTTTAAAAAATTGAACAGGAAACAACAATAAAAAGTAATAACAATAACAATCACAAAGCAATAAAAAAAAACGATAACAAAAACAACAACAACAATTAACCGCGTTAAATGAAAGGGATAAGTCCGGCCTTTCCCAAAAAGTCAACAAGTCCACCAGTCAAAGTGCACGCACTTTTCCCGAGTACAAGGGACAGGCGGTAGCAAACCCGCCCATCCCGGTACCGGGACAGGTGTCGTGCGCGAAGATCACCCAGACTGGGACATTTAATAAGAATGTGCCGAACAGCCGTGGGGACGACGCAGTCGTTGCAATAGGGCGCAGGCGAGTACTCCATCAAATAGCGATGCGTCACACGAGTGTGCCGGATTTGGAGACGACAGAAAGCAACCTCAAGCCACCGCGGCATTGGGGGATAGGTCCATGGGAACAGTCGCGGCGCAATGGCACGATATTTTAAGTTCCCTTCGACCATCTCCCATCTTCTTTTCCAAGCAGTCCAGAGAGCTACCCATATTCCTGCCATGTAGTCAGTGTGAGGAAGAGCGAAACGCTGGTCCGGTCGCAGAGTCCTCGCGGACTCTTTGCCGCCCTCATCGGCACGCTCATTCCCCGCAATTCCTACATGTCCAGGAACCCAGCAGAAGATAATTACGACATCTGCCCGGCTCGCCAAGACCGTGGCGTCACGGATTTTGCGAATCAGGGGATGCGGAGATTCCAATGCCCCGAGAGCACTCAGGGCGCTTTGTGAGTTGCTTTAGATTACAATCCGGTCTCCGAACCGGGCACGTCACGTAATCTCCCGTACCGAGTGTTGTATTGCCACCAGCTCAGGCGTGATGACAGACGCAGCGCCTGGTAGAGCCCTACTCACTTCAAACAGAGGGGATACGGCGTGGAAGCTGACCCCCTCTTGGGACTTGTAGCCATCCGTATACACTGGTACGGTACCAGCGTGACACGATGTGTGCTCCAAAAAGGTCGAACGCAATATTTCCGGCGCAGTTCAAGCTTTGGAAGCAGAGGCGTAGCGACAAAAAGCCAAATGTGGTACCCTCTAGGGTGGAGTCCTAGGCAGAACCAGGTGCGCCTTCGGCCCGAGAGCTATATCTACATCTCGAAGGAGTTTCCTGGCATTAAACCCAAAGGGCTTAGAGTATGACTGGCGTCTCTCAGCGGCATAGGCACCATCGAGATCAGCTGCGGATGCAGTGAGAGCTGTTGACGACTGAGGGAGGCGCCAGGCTCGTGCCTACAGGCGAGTGATGCACTGCACGCGGCGCAGAGCGAGTGGCATCTTCTCAGCATCAACCAACAGGCTCTCAATGGGGGGCATTGCGGAAGGCACCGGCCACAAGGCGAAGCCTGGTGGGGTGGATCAAATCCACCTCCTGCAATAAACGCTCAGTTGCGGATGCATAAAACTCGCATCCGTAGTCGAGCTTCGAGTGAACAAAGGATCAATAAAAAAGTGAGGCAGTAGCCCTATCAGCGCCCCAACCGCTTAACGTCACGGAACGGAGAATGTCCATGGCCTGGGTACAAGAGACCCTAAGTCTGTGAATATGAGCCTCCCAGGTGAGGCGTCGGTCGAATACAAGACCAAGGAAACGGTGCGACTCAACCACATCCAGGCGCACCCCATTAAGAAACAAATCTGGGTCGGGGTGAAGCCGTGGATGGCGGCAGAAGTGCACCACCTTAGTCTTGGCCAAAGAAAACCGAAACCTGTGCGCTTTGGCATAGCAAGAGACGCGGTTCAATGCCTGTTGGAGTCGGCGCTCCAGAGTTGGCATCTGGGCCGCGCCAAAAGAGATCGAAAGGTCGTCCACGTAGAGCGTAGCGAGAACATCTTCCGGCAGCACCGAGGTGATGCCGTTGATGCTCAGGGCAAAGAGTGTGACACTGAGGACACTTCCCTGCGGGACACCCTCTTCCTGCTCCTTTGGGCCGGAGAGGGCTCCCCCCACCCGTACGCGGAATCGACGATCTCGCAAAAATTCAGATATAAACATTGGGAGGCGTCCCCTCGCCCCCATCGTGTGGAGAGTCTCCATGATACCGTATCGCCATGCGGTATCATAGGCTTTCTCCAGATCAAAAAACACCGTGGCGTAGTGCTGTCTACGAAGGAAAGCCTCGCAGACGGCATTTTCCAGTCGGAGCAGAGCATCCGACGTGGAGTGGAACTTACGGAAGCCACACTGTGCAGAAGACAGATGGCCTCTGCCGTTCCAGGAAATAGGCTAATCTAACATTTACCAATTTTTCCATCAACTTGCACACACAAGAGGTTAGAGAGATTGGGCGGAAACCGGTCGGAGTAGTCATCATCTTCATAGAAATCGTAAAGATAGTTAACAAAGGTAATTTATATCGATCATCGTAAGATTTGGACTTAGGGGAAAATTTGGTATACCTCTTTGTTTGCGCAGCTGAACTTTGGGGGAAATTTACCTCTGCTTAAGAAGTGCTACCTTCTTGTTGTACTTTATTCCTAATTACTTGATTTATTTTGTTTTGTGAGTTTTGTAAGGTCTTTTTTCAATTTGACTGTTAAATTTAACTTTACTTTTTTGTAAAATGACTTATGTTATTCCTATGGTATATATAATGACTTTTCTGATGATTTGAAGTTAATATTTTATTAGGTTATTAACATCACGTGGCTCCATGATTCTATTTTAAATATCGGACCAAATGTTTACCAACTACCAAGGTAACAGAGATAATTTCTATTATCATTCTCTAAGCCTTTTTTGAAAATGGATGTAACATTTGCTTATTTGAACTCATTAAGAATTATTCCCTCGCTGATAGAGTTAAAAACTATACAAAGATATTTTAACAGTTCAAATTTTAGTTTTGAAAGGTGCATTGGATATAATTTATCGGGATCAGGCAGCTTTGAAGTTTTCTTTTTCCTAATTTCCAAAATAATTTCCTTTTAGGTTATATCAATATTGTAGGTAATAGTTTTATAGCTAATATTTATTATCTTTATCATAAGCAGGTTATTTTTATATTCAACAGTAAAGTCGTCACAAAAAAGTTAATTTAATATCTTCACCACATAGTTCGTAATGTTTCCTAGGACACCTTCTTCATCCTGAATTTGCCAGATGCATAGTGATAGGCTTATAATTATTTTTATATATCTTTCAAAACGCTTTGGCTAATGTTTTGCCTAAGGTCATAATTATTTTTATAAGTTCCTTTAGTGTGTTTTTATAATAGGCTGACAAATTACGATAAAAGTTTTGGGCTCTATTCTTAACACTATTGCTGGCTTTCAAATATTAGACACTCAATTACGCACCCTTGTTTGCTCTATTAAACCCTCTAGGTTTATTACGCAGTATTTCTTTATTAACATTTAAAACCTAACAGTGGATATAATTATGCACTACATGGACATTCAGAAGTTATAAATATCACCCTAATATAAAGGTTTTAAGCAAAAGGATAGAGGATCAAATGTGGAAGATTTAAAGTTCAAGATTAGACAAAAAGCTGTCTTGAACATTGAGGAATTTTTAGTTTGAATATAATTAATTAATGATCGGCGTTATTAGTTTTTTTCCCAAAGCCTAGAAATAAAAAAACCTTTCCTTTCATTTATCAAAATTATTTCTTGTATATTCTATTCACCTATCCGATCGTCTACCTCTTGGTGCCGGATGTAATAAATTATATAATCTAGAAATTTATCTCCTATATTCTCTCGTTCTATTAAGAAAATCTAGGTTTTAAAAATTGATGTTATCGTATAAAATCGTTACTTTGTGTGTATAAAGGCAGAAAGAATTTCCAAGAGACGAAAAATCTTGGTGGCCTATATGCTACAGCGAAATTTATTTTACGACTATTCACCACAAGATCTATAGCTATATTTCAGACGAAATATCTATATTAATGTCCTTATGACGAATAGTTTGTATTTATGTATAAACTAACGCGTATTCAACCTCTCTAGATCTATATTTATTAATAGATTTATAGCTAGATAAATTAAATTATTAAAAACGTTTGCTTTAATCCTTTTCTTTTATGTTCCACGAGACAAAAATTTCGCGATGGAGCAGGCCGAAGGACGGTCAGCAAACTATATGTTCCTAAGACCTCCCAACTCACGTCCTGGCAAACCTTTGAGCATCTCTTCAACAATCTCACAAAATTCAATGTCAGGTTCGTTGATCATAAGAAATTGGATGTGGCCTACGCAATACAGTTTGGTGGGTGCGCGGCAAGGTATGTTAAACAAAATTTAAAGAATGTACGAATGCGGGTTGAAGACTATCGCAGAGCCCTTCAAAGAAAAATTTACTGTCGAAGGTCGCATCGCTTCGCCTCACCCGCAGACATGAAATGAAATCAAACGAGACAAAACTCGTGGTTAAACACAGTGCTAAGGAGGGTTGAAAGTTCATAGATGGATGGGTGCCAGGTGAGGCTGAATTAAAGTCACATTGAGGTCATTCCATGTTATGGCCACCTGTGCTAAAGTTTCACATTATTTGTGTCTCATCAGAATTTTAAAAAATTCTAGGGAAGGTTTCTTAGAGTAGGAAAGCTTACGAAATACACACTTGAAGGATACATTTGCCCCCTGAATTTACTATATATATATATATATATATATATATATATATATATATATATATATATATATATATATATATATGTATATATAAATAAAGACTGAAATTTGGGTAACTTATACGAGAGAGAAATTAACTAGCTTGTGATAAGTTTATTAACCGCAGTACTTTCATTGTGTTCACCATACACATTCACAAGATATATTTTTTAAACATACGCACACAGGACAATTACTAACCTATTTCTAAACAAAACGAAATATTTTAATTAATATATAAAATGAATGACCTAAATCACGAATCACTGCTCAACTCAATAAACATAATGAGCCAAAGGTTATTAAATAACTACAACACACCAATTCATAGTTAAAAACTATTTCATAAATGAGTCAAACCAATATGATTCTACAACACAAAAAAAATGCTTATAAAATTCGTTAATTTATAAAATCACACTGAGGCAATACTCGTTTACATAAAAAAAACTTAAAATTTCCAGGAAACACAAAAGATGCAAATTTCAAGTTGTTAAATATACGATACTAATGCTTCAAACAAACCATAGCCATCTTCGAAGAGAGTTGTGTAATACTACGTTTCAGTAAGTCATCAAGTTTATATAGGTAATATGAGAAATAAGCAAATGTAGCGATTTATTATTTAATACAGAAAAGAAACAGTTTGTACATGCCTTAATTTCAGCGATACAAAGGAGATGCTGAGCTTAATAAAAGCTATGATTCAAATAAGTTGCTTTACTAGGCGGATATAACCGCTTCTGATTCTGCCTCATGGGAAAGGTGATAGAACAAGTACGCACAGTAATAGCTGTAAAATTTTAAAAATGCAATTTGGGGAGGCTTAAAATTAAAGAAGTGAAAGAACTATCTTCGTAGTTTCTTCTGATGTTGAGGGTTAAAGTATTAATGGATTACGGTTTTCTCGAATGAAAAATACATAGGTGGGACTAAGTGTGGAACTTAATCCATTATAATCATGAATAGACTTTCTTCAGTCAAGCTATATCCAAAATTGTTCTTTAAGTATATACAGAAGTGTAAGGAAGGCACGGATAGGATGGTTATTTGATTTTCATTGCCACAACATGCTTGTCTCTAAATATATGTAAAAGATTAATATTTTGGGGAATAAAGAGGAGAGAAGAAGATATGGCCATACATAATACTAAACTGCGTTTTAAAAATTTTCTAAGGTCATAGGTTTTCCAACTGCTTTAGAATCATTTTTGCATGCTGAATTTAAGAATATAGTTATTTTCTTCGGTGATGTCTGGTTCATAAGATATTGTTGATTTATACCTAAAAGTATATTCCAAAATAGCGCTATCATCCTACTGTTTATTACTTCTGTTTTATCACATCGAGTGATGATTAAGCATTCATAACCTATTTTATTTATATTTTCAGTTATATACTTTTGCATTAAAATGGATCGTATGTGTAAGAATCATGCAAATAGGTTTTGTTACATCTGTGTTTATGACGCTCTTTCGGAACGTCAAGCAAATATCACAGATTTTGTGAAAAAAGCATATCATTCTTACTTTGGAGTGAAACTAGGGAACCAGGCTAAGCCATTTGCTCCGCATATTTTCTCTAAAACATGTGTGAAAGATTTACGGGATTGTAGCAATAAGAAACGGAATATTATGCCATTTGGTGTGCCAATGGTTTGGAGAGAAGGCAAGAACAAGCACCATGTTCAATACCCCAATATTCCCTCTACTATAAAATGAGTTCCAAATGGCCCTGATCTTCCTCTTCCTAAGCCTGATTTACCCTGGGTTCTAGCTCTTATTTAGAGGCTAGTGTCACTACTGATACAGGTGAGGTTAATGCATACAAGCAGAAAGAGGGGACCAACTAACTGAGGCTATTTATGTCAGCGACCTGACACGAGACTTTAACACTTCCAAAGAATCTGCTCAGCTTTTGGATTCACGTCTTCGAAAGAAATGTATTATGGCACCAGAAAAAAACATTCTATTCGTATTTGGACCGCAAAAAAGAAGTTAAGAAATTTTCACGTTTGATGAATCCCATTTACTGGTCTACTATAACAACATTGCTGACACGCTCAACTTAATGCACCTGAAGTATGATGTTATGGAATGGAGACTTTTAATTGACTCATCTAACAGTAGTCTCTAAGTAGTTCTTAATAACGGCAATAAATTTTCAGCGATCCTTGTTTGATACTCAGCTGAAATGAAAGAGACCTGCAACAACATGGAGCGTCTGTTATCTGCTCTCTACTACCAGGAACACAAATGACTGATCTGTGGAGATTTTAAATTTGTTAGACTCATGCTAGGCCTTCCAAGTGGGTACACAAAGTATCCATGCTGTATGTGCTTATGGGTCATTCAGGCTGATGACCAGCATATGATGTTAGTTCCACTTTTGCATATCAAAATAGGTTTGATGAAGAACTTTATCAAAGCAATGGACAGGAACGGTAGAGGATTTGCTTTTCTCCGTCAGAAGTTTCCACGAGTCAGCATGGAAAAACTGAAGGTAGGTGTATTTGATGGTCCCCAAATAAGGGAGCTCATCGAGGACACCAGTTTTGATGAAGCAGTTAATCCTGCTGAACTATCTGCCTGGCTGTTCCTTAATTCAGCCATTTGAAAATTCTTTGCCAACCACAGAAGTCCGCATTATGTGAATGCGGTTGATGAGTGAATGGAGAATTTCCTCAAACCTGGTGGGCGCATGTCAGTAAAACTGCACTTCTTTCGGTACCACCTGAACTATTTTCATAAAATTGTGGAGACTTCATTGAAAAACAGGTTGAGCGCTTTCATCAAGTTATCCGTGTGTTCGAAAACCGCTACCAATGGCGTTGCTATGTCAGCTTTCTGGCTGAATACTCTATATCTCACTAAGTCGGTTGGTAGTTGGTCGGTCGATCATCGGTCGGTCGGTCAGTCCTCGTTTTGCCTTTTTTATTTTGGTAATAACATTGTAAGTATTAGGCCTATGGTTTTTATATTCTCTTTAGAAATATATAATTGTGAGGGTCCTTCTAAAGTTAGCCCGTGAATTATTTTGTTTTGCCAATAACATCATAGCTATTCTGGCGATTCTAACGAAATTTGAAACCCTTGAAGTTGTTTTACATTCTAATTCGAATGATATAATTGGCAAAGTCCTCCCAAAATTAGCTGGGGTAGTATTTCGCAGTGAACTCATAATTATGCTACTAAATCAAACGAAATTGAAAACCTTATGTTGTTTAAATATTCTCTTTCAAGTCATATAATTGGCAAGATCTTCCTAAGCTTATTCCGGGAATTATTAAAAGTTTAGAAGGTTGTATGGTCATAAACCAGAATAAGTGAGAGCACGCGACTTTTGCAACAGACCTTGTGTAACTTCATTCCTATCCTTTATCCTCTCTTCTACTATTCCTCCTTTAACCTATATATAATTTTCATCTATTTTTTATCTACTTATTTTAAAGCGTGGCCATTTGAATAAATAAATTATATTTTCAATTTGGGTCAGAGTTGACCGATGAACCTAAGAAAATATTTATACTTTGTTTTACTGGAAATTTATTAATAATTAGAGACATGATGTAGATGTAAATGTGCTTCTTTTTCTTATTCAGAAGATGATAAAAACTTGAGTTTGTGGTGCCGTTCCATTCACTGACATCTAAAGTAAAGATATGAATATAACTAATGAAATTCTTCATAGGTGCATTTGTTGGAGCTACAATTGGGTCAGGTTCACTTCATCATTATCAAAGTAATCCGTTGCACCTACAACACAACTCTAAAGATTTAATTCTATCAGAAAGGATACGAAGAATAGGACATTCTTGCACATAAGATACGCAGCCCCGTATAGTGTGTTCCTCAGCAGCCGGCTTAACACTGTCCCCATGCTACCTTACATATATTTTTAGGGTTTGATATACATGTCCTTTAATCATTATAGGTTTATATGTTGAGTAGGTGATATGTAATATCTTCAAAGATGTTTATTCTTACTCTGTAGCTTTAAGTATATTCAGAACAAAGCGAAATGTGGGCAATCGGTTTGTTTTGTACTACTTTACATAGCAGCAAATAAAGTGATGATCAATCTGTCGTCAATAACCTCAGTCAAGAATATGTTTAGTAAATATCACCGTAACAGCATTAAATAAGAGCTGTTCGAGGTTCTTCTGCTCCTTAATATATAACAAAAAATGACAATTTAGGTTAGCATTTTATGTATTTACAGTTATAAAGTAAACCTGTAATGTATTACAATTAGAGAGAGATATAAACTAGAATACTGCATCTATGAAGATCTATGATCATTTTTTATGGATAAAGCATTGAAATCATCCCACTCAAGCTATATAACCTTCATATATATTTACATTGACTAACCTCGTAACTTTTTTACGAAAAACTCTTTCGAGAATTTATACTTTGAGATATTCTTGATGCGTTTTCATCTTTTTATATAATCTTGGCAACAGTTTTTTTCAATTTTACGAGAAATCTGTCCCTCGCCATCACACATGTACTTCTCTATTCTAGCAATAACACAGGCTATATATATGTTTGTACTCCGCCTTCTTGTCTATAGCTCCCGAAATGACGCCGCTGTAAAATCGAGTGCGCAATTAAATCTCTGAATAGTTTTTATTCCAGAACTGGACGAGTCCTTTGTAGCGGGAGAGTTGCACACACTAGCGGAGAATATCGTAATCGCGGCGGCATACTAACCACCTCGACGAACGTACCTGGCCCTCATAAATTTCTACACCTATTTTGGCCATGGCTTAATGGCATTCCTTGGGGGCAACCTCAATGCCAGAAGCAGAACGGCTGGCTATGCGAACACGAATAACAGAGGCCAGAACTTGGAAATGATTATGCACCATAAGAATATCCAGAGTATAGGATCGAATTTTCTGACCTACATCACCTCAAAAGCTGCCATGAAGCCTGACATAATCATAACAAGCGAAGGTTTCCTCTTCAATTATCATAGCGAGCCAGGCACAACAGTGCTCAGCGACCACATAGCGATTTTGCGACTCTCTCACTCGCGCGAATCCAGCTTCCGATCCCTCTCCGCAAAAGATACCCTTCGGCCAACGGGGAAAGCTACAGGGAAATCCTTACCAGATACGAACCAGTGGACCTAAGCGAAGCAATACTAGAGGAGATCGAAGAGAAAAATGGAGAAGAAAACTGCCCAAATCATCGGTGTAGATCGCAAGTGTGTAGCAATGAAAAGTTACAAAACTCCTGTACCACCCAGATGGACCGAGGAAATGAAAGAGATCGCTAGGGTGCATAGAGAGGTGTACGAAGAAACCAAAATATAACGTTTTCGTGGTACAACCATTATATACCATACACTACTCCTATGTTATGTCTGTGGTGACTTAATCCTCTACTGCAACCTGAACCATTGAAAGACTGTTCGCAGGGATTAATGACCGACTAATAGGTCACACTTTGGGCGTTGGGTTTCAAATCATTAATAATCAAACAGAGTGCATAAATGGTTGGCGAGATTTACTTGAATAGGCCGAGAGTATTGTTCAAGGTTAGTTAAAGATGAAACAATAAAAATATAATTTTATTTACAAAGATTAAAATAGGAATAATAATAATAATAATAGACGAAAGGGAATTATTTAAATTGTGATAGTTTTTTGATAATTATTATAATGGATTCTCAAATGGAATTAATTGATTAACATAACTGGGCTCAGATCGGGAAATAATTATGATGATGGATTCTCAAATGGAATTAATTAATTAATATAACTAGGCTCAGATCGGTGACATCGAGCAAGGTTCTTCTTGCGATGAGTCGAGTGGGGAACGATTAAATGAGGCAAGTGGGGCACGATCCAAACCAACCTTTCGATGAATATAGCCAAACTTCCAAGATTACGTTTGACGGGGAATGTGGGAATTCTCGTAATTTCACTGAGAAAGGAATTTTCTTTTCTTCAAAGGTAATCGATGGAGATTTCTTCGGTTCGATTAAACGGAGGGAGACTCTTGCGCAAATACAAAGACTTGCCGTTCACAGAAGAAACCAGTTGACTTGTGTAGAATCACGACTGAAGAAGTCTTGCGGTCTAAAGAACGCTCACGGGACGAGACGATAAGGACTGCCTTGAGCGGCGGGCTGTATTCCTCGAACTACAGAATAGGCCGAGTATTTGTATGCCAAATTCTGACGGGGAAGAGGGAGTTTGGAGAAAGTAGTCACAAGCTCCAGACATCTTAATCCAGAGGCGGAGTTGATTCATCATTTAGCAGCAAGGAGCGAGAAAGCGTGGGTCTTTTACACCTCGTCACACGAGCGGGGGAAGGCGGGCAGGCTTGAAACATATTTTCCCAACGTGCTCGGGCGTAGAAAATTCGAGAATGTTCGAACAGGACGTGATGGCGTCCATGGCGCGATACTATAGCACGTGATCTCCGATAAATTGGGGGGGAAAGGGGGATATCAGAGGTTGTTGTTTAACAAAGGTAAAAATCGGAAAAGAAGCTGGCTGTTACGTCGCCTGAGTGAAGAGCTGAAGCAGGCCATAAACCAGCAACAGGCTGTGATCTGGGAGAGCCTGATTCAACAGGTACACAGTGAAGTGAGCCCCAACAGGTTCTAGCGACTAGTAAGAAAGTTAAAATGCCTACCAAGTCGAGAAAAGTTCCGCATTAAGGAGGGCAATGAATAGTTGGAGAATCCGGTGGTTTTAGAGGAGAGATTCAGTAAGTTCTGGAAGGAAGTCTTCACAATTACACCTAAGGACGATGCGGAATTTGACCAGGAATTCGAAGTCCAGCTGGTTGAAGATTTTAATCAACGAAAACATCGAACGGGCTCACAGGCCTATGTGGACGAAGGGAGTAAGATGGCAGCCCATGGCTGCCTAATACAAACCGAAGAGCTTATGGCACCATATAATCCTTTGAACAAAAGGCAACAGGTTGGACGGGCATCACTAAATACAACTTAGTGCATGCTTCCCCGCAGATCATTCAGTGAATAACGAAAATTTACAACGTTTCCCTGAATACAGGCTACTTCTATGATGGTCTACAAATGGCTAAAAGCATTTTTATACCGAAAGGAAAGAAGCTTCCCAATCACCTGGTGGATTATAGGCCAATAACCATCCTCGAGTTCATAGGAAAAGACATGAGAAGCTGCTAGCTAATAAGCTAAAAGACCAGCTAACAGAGCTGGAAGCTCACAACCCTAAGCAACAGGGGTTCCGAAGGAAAGAGAGCTGATAAAGCCCTTGCTCTCTTCACTGAGAAACTCGCTCACTGTAAAGCTGAAGTAAAATACGTAGACGTGGTGTTGTAAGATGTCCAAAATGCCTTCGACAAGGCTTGGCTGAGAGGTTTCCAATTCAAGATCTTAGGCCTACAGCTAAAGCCTATCCTGTGATATATCTTCAGTTTACGAATGACAGCACCCAAATCATACTCAGTACCCACAAAATGATGGGGTTCAAGCAAGACAGACAGCCACGAAAATCCAAAACTTCAATCGATACGAAAGAAAATTGAAGATCAACGCCTACCGCAGAAAGTTCCGAATCCTTCCAATAAACCACCAGAAACATGACGATGTCTTGGGGAACGATGAACTGTACCCATACACCAACCAGAGCAGAGTTATAGGTTTGATCATCACCTAAAAAGGGTTCAAAGCGCTTCTTTTTTTTTTGAGGCGATCTATGGACTGCCCACTTGGGCATAAGTCGCCGCAAAAAAACAGCCCAGTTATAGGCTAATTTAAAAAAGAAGTTTAACAGAAACAACAATAGAAAGGGGATAACAATCAGAGAGCAAGCTCCGGCGTCGGGGAGAGGTCCCCCTTCCCCCGGCGCAGGAGCCTGCGACCTACATAAAAAACAAAGAAACAATAACAAAAAAATCAACAAGTCCACCAGACATGATGCACGCACTCGTCCCGAGTACAGGGGACAGGTGGTAGCGACCCTGCTAATCCCGTAACCGTGACAAGTAACGTGCGCAAAGATCACCCAGACTGGGCAATCGACAAGGATGTGCCGAACAGCCTGGGGGACGGGCGCAGTCGTAGCAATAGGGCACAGGCAAGCGCTCCATCAAATAGCGATGGGTCACACGAGTGTGTCCGATACGAAGACGCCAGAAAGCGACCTGAAGCCGTCGCGGCATTGGGGGGTAAATCCAAGGGAACAGTCGCAGCGCAATGGCACGCAACTTTAAGTTCCCTTCGACCGTCTCCCATCTTCTTTGCCAAGCAGTCCGAAGAGCTGCCCGTATTTCTGCCATGTAGTCGGTGTGAAGAAGAACAAAACGCTGGTCCGGTCGCAGAGTCCTTACGGACTCTTTAGCGCCCTTATCAACGCGCTCATTCCACGCAATTCCTACATGTCCAGGAACCCAGCAGAAGATAATCTCGACATCTGCCCGGCTTGCCAAAACAGTGGCATCACGGATATCGCAAACCAGGGGATGCGGAGATTCCAATGCCCAGAGAGCACTCAGGGCGCATTGTGAGTCGCTATAGATCACAATCCGGTCTCCGAACCGGGCACGTTGCGTAATCTCCCGTACCGAGTGGTGTATTGCCACCAGCTCGGCCGTAAAGACAGAGGCAGCGCATGGTAGAGCCCCGCTAACTTCAAACAGAGGGGGTGGGCTTCCACGATGTGCGCTCCAAAAAGGTCGAACGCAATACTCCTTGCGCCGTACAAGCTTTGGGAGCAGAGGCGTGGCGACAAATAGCCAAATGTGGTACCCTCCAGGGTGGCGTCCTTGGCAGAACCAGGGGCGCCAACAGCTCGAGAGCTATATCTACCTCTCGAAGGAGTTTCCTGGACCTAAACCCAAAGGGCATAGGGTATGACTGGCGTCTCTCGGCAGCATAGGCCCCATCGAGATCAGCTGCGGATGCAGTGAGAGCTGTTCGCGACTGATGGAGGCGCCGGGCTCGCGCTTACAGGCGAGTGATGCTCTGCACGCGGCGCAGAGCCAGTGGCATCTCCCCAGCATCGACCAACAGGCTCTTAATGGGGAAAGTGTGAAATGCACCGGTCGCAAGGCGAAGGCCGGTGTGGTGGATCGAATTCACCTTCCGCAATAAAAGCTCGGCTGCAGATGCATAAAACTCGCATCCGTAGTCGAGCTTCGAGCGAACAAAGGATCGATAAAAAAGTAAAGCAGTAGCCCCATCAGCGCCCCAAGCGCTGAACGTAACGGAACGGAGAATGTCCATGGGGCAGGTACAAGAGATCCTAAGGAGGCGAATATGAGCCTCCCAGGTGAGGCGTCGGTTGAATACAAGACTAAGGAAACGGTGCAACTCAACCACACTCAGGCGCACCCCATTAAGAAACAAATCTGGGTCGGCGTGAAGCCGTGAATGGCAGGAGAAGTGAACCACCTTAGTCTTAGCCAAAGAAAACCGAAACCTGTGCGCTTCGGGATAGCGAGAGACGCGAGTCAATGCTTGTTGGAGTCGACGCTCCCGAGTTGGCATCTGGGTCGCGCCAAAAGAGATCGAAAGGTCGTCCACGTAGAGCGTAGCGAGAAAATCTTCCGGTTGCACCAAGGTGATGACGTTGATGCTCAGGGCAAAGAGTGTGACACTGAGGACACTTCTCTGCGGAAACACCCTCTTCCTGGTCCTTAGGGCCGGAGAGGGCTCCCTCAACCCGTCCGCGGAATCTACGATCTCACAAAAATTCAGATATAAACATTGGGAGGCGTCCCCTCGCCCCTTTTGTGTGGAGAGTCTCCATGATACCGTATCGCCATGTGGTATCATAGGCCTTCTACAGATTAAAAATCACCGTGGTGTAGTGCTGTCAACGAGGAAATGCCTCGCAGACGGCATTTGTTAAGTCAGAGCAGAGCATCCGACGTGGAGTGGTTTTACGGAAGCCGCACTGTGCACAAGAGAGATGGCCTCTGCTGTCCAGGAATTAGGCTAATCTAACATTTACCAATTTCTCCATCAACTTGCACACGCAAGAGGTTAGAGAAATTAGGCGGAAACCGGTCGGAGTAGAGTGATCTCTCTTTGGCTTGCGAAAGGCGAGCACAGTAGCGATTCACCAGGAGTCTGGGAGAAGACCTTCCACCCAGATCCCGTTAAACAAATCTAACAGAAAGGCCATGCCTCGCTCACCCAAGTGTTTAGGCATGGCGTACGGGACACAGTCCGGACCATGGGCGGTGTCCGCGCACGAAGCGAGAGCCGAACGCACCTCACTCACAGTAAACTTGTCGTTAAAGGGTTCTCCGCCTCTGGAGGTATTTTTTTTTTTTTTTTTTTTTATAGAGCCCATCTGGCAACTACCCACTTGGGCATAAGTCGCCGAAAAACACGACAGCCTAGAATTAGGCTACTTTAAAGTTAAAATATGAAAACTTAACAATCAATATAAATTTGAAAAACTTAACAATCGAAGCAATCTCCGGCAGCGGGGGGAGGTCCCCCTCACCCCGTTGCAGGAGAGTGCAATCTAAAACAAAACAATAACAAAAAAAGGAACCTTAAATAAAGGGGAGAAGGCCGGCCTCCCCCAAAAAGTCAATAAGTCCACCAGTCATGGTGCACGCACTCGTCCCGAGTACAAGGGACAGGCGGTAGCGACCCCGCCCATCCCGGTACCGAGACAGGTATCGTGCGCGAAGATCACCCAGACTGGGACATTCGACAAGAATATGCCGAACAGTCTGGGGGACGACGCAGTCGTTGCAATAGGGCACATGCGAGCGCTCCACCAAGTAACGATGCGTCACACGAGTGTGTCCGATTCGAAGACGACAGAAAGCAACCTGAAGCCGCCGCGGCATTGGGGGATAGGTCCATGGGAACAGTCGCGGCGCAATGGCACGCAACTTTAAGTTCCCCTCGACCGTCTCCCATCTTCTTTGCCAAGCAGTCCGAAGAGCTGCCCGTATTCCTGCCATGTAGTCGGTGTGAGGAAGAGCGAAATGCTGGTCCGGTCGCAGAGTCCTCGCGGACTCTTTGGCGCCCTCATCGGCGCGCTCATTCCCCGCAATTCCTACATGTCCAGGAACCCAGCAGAAGATAATCTCGACATCTGCCCGGCTCGCCAAAACCGTGGCGTCACGGATTTCGCGAACCAGGGGATGCGGAGATTCCAATGCCCCGAGAGCACTCAGGGCGCTTTGTGAGTCGCTATAAATCACAATCCGGTCTCCGAACCGGGCACGTCGCGTAATCTCCCGTACCGAGTGGTGTATTGCCACCAGCTCGGCCGTGAAGACAGACGCAGCGCCTGGTAGAGCCCCGCTGACTTCAAACAGAGGGGATACGGCGTGGAAGCCGACCCCCTCTTGGGACTTGGAGCTATCCGTATACACTGGCACGGTACCAGCGTGACACGATGTGTGCTCCAAAAAGATCGAACGCAATACTCCCGGCGCAGTACAAGCTTTGGGAGCAGAGGCGTGGCGACAAATAGCCAAATGTGGTACCCTCCAGGGTGGCGTCCTGGGCAGAACCAGGGGCGCCACCGGCCCGAGAGCTATATCTACCTCTCGAAGGAGTTTCCTGGCCCTAAACCCAAAGGGCTTAGGGTATGACTGGCGTCTCTCGGCGGCATAGGCACCATCGAGATCAGCTGCGGATGCAGTGAGAGCTGTTGGCGACTGGGGGAGGCGCCGGGCTCGCGCGTACAGGCGAGTGATGCACTGCACGCGGCGCAGAGCGAGTGGCATCTCCCCAGCATTGACCAACAGGCTCTCAATGGGGGAAGTGCGGAAGGCACCGGTCGCAAGGCGAAGGCCGGTGTGGTGGATCGAATCCACCTTCCGCAATA
Organism: Ceratothoa steindachneri; assembly: GCA_963969495.1. NCBI lineage: Eukaryota > Metazoa > Arthropoda > Malacostraca > Isopoda > Cymothoidae > Ceratothoa > Ceratothoa steindachneri. The sequence continues at coordinate 47,651,308 of OZ018320.1, forward strand.
AACGCTCGGCTGCGGATGCATAAAACTCGCATCCGTAGTCGAGCTTCGAGCGAACAAAGGATCGATAAAAAAGTAAGGCGGTAGCCCTATCAGCGCCCCAAGCGCTGAACGTCACGGAACGGAGAATGTCCATGGCGCGGGTACAAGAGACCCTAAGGCTGCGAATGTGAGCCTCCCAGGTGAGGCGTCGGTCGAATACAAGACCAAGGAAACGGTGCGACTCAACCACATCCAGGCGCACCCCATTAAGAAACAAATCTGGGTCGGGGTGAAGCCGTGGATGGCGGCAGAAGTGCACCACCTTAGTCTTGGCCAAAGAAAACCGAAACCTGTGCGCTTCGGCATAGCGAGAGACGCGGTTCAATGCCTGTTGGAGTCGGCGCTCCAGAGTTGGCATCTGGGCCGCGCCAAAAGAGATCGAAAGGTCGTCCACGTAGAGCGTAGCGAGAACATCTTCCGGCAGCACCGAGGTGATGCCGTTGATGCTCAGGGCAAAGAGTGTGACACTGAGGCCCCTTCCCTGCGGGACACCCTCTTCCTGCTCCTTTGGGCCGGAGAGGGCTCCCCCCACCCGTACGCGGAATCGACGATCTCGCAAAAATTCAGATATAAACATTGGGAGGCGTCCCCTCGCCCCCATCGTGTGGAGAGTCTCCATGATACCGTATCGCCATGCGGTATCATAGGCTTTCTCCAGATCAAAAAACACCGTGGCGTAGTGCTGTCTACGAAGGAAAGCCTCGCAGACGGCATTTTCCAGTCGGAGCAGAGCATCCGACGTGGAGTGGAACTTACGGAAGCCGCACTGTGCAGAAGACAGATGGCCTCCGCTGTCCAGGAAATAGGCTAATCTAACATTTACCAATTTCTCCATCAACTTGCACACGCAAGAGGTTAGAGAGATTGAGCGGAAACCGGTCGGAGTAGAGTGATCTCTCCCCGGCTTGCGAAAGGCGAGCACAGTAGCGATTCGCCAGGAGTCTGGGAGGAGACCTTCCACCCAGATCCTGTTGAACAAATCTAATAGAAAGGCCATGCCTCGCTCACCCAGGTGTCGAAGCATGGCGTACGGGACATCGTCCGGACCATGGGCGGTGTCCGCGCACGAAGCGAGAGCGGAACGCAACTCACTCACAGTAAACTTGTCGTTGAAGGGTTCTCCGCCTCTGGAGGTAAAGTCCAGCCGGCGGCCTTCCGCGACATCACGACGTGCATTGAATGCTGGCGGAGCAGCATCACGGCTAGAGAATGCGGAAAAAGCGGTCGCTAAGGATTCCGCCACGGACGCGGGGTCCGAGATTGCGGTCCCATTCTCCTGGAGAACGGGAGGGGGGTCCTGCGAGAACTTGCCCCGAATCCTTTTGACTCGCTTCCACACCTCAGCTAAAGGGGTCTTCCCGTTAAATGAAGACACGTATGCCCGCCAAGAAGAGCGGCGGGCGTGCTTCGAAATATACCGGAACCTAGCCCTAGCCCGACGAAATTCAGCGACGGTGAAATCGTTCGGGCGGCGCTTATAGCGCATGTAGGCATAACGCTTCTGTTTGAGGGCCGTCTCACACTCGGCCGACCACCATGGGAGTGGTCGGCGTGCAAAACGGCCAGACGTCCTAGGAATAGTAGTCAGGCCCACGGCGATGAGGTTGCCGGAGAAGAACTCGACGGCCTCATCTACCGACCTAAACTCCTTGACTGAGATAGAGAATTCAGTCATTTCCTGAAATGCAGGCCACCGCGCCCGCGCCAAGCACCACCGAGGTGGTCTCTCAGGCGGCAGTTGCCCTGAAAATGATATTTGAATGGGAAAGTGATCACTACCATGGAGGTCATCAACCACCCCCCAATCAAAATCAGGCTGTGCATCCGAAGAGCACAAAGATAGGTCAAGGCAAGAAAATGAAGCGGTTCTCGGACAGTGATGCGTAAACTCATCCACGTTTAGGACACCCATCTCAAGCTCTTCGATCAGATCGGCAAGGACTTGTCCCCTGGGATTTATGGTGTAATCTCCCCAGAGAGGATGCCTGCCGTTCAGATCTCCAAGCAAGAGATAGGGCCTCGGCAACCGTGCCACGACGCGGCGAAAGTCCCCCGCGTCGAAGTCAGCTGACGGTGGAATGTACGCAGAAATGATAGTATACCTCCTATCCAGGTGCAGCTGCACAGCCACTGCCTGAAAGGAGGTATCTAAAGAGAAAGGAAGAACGGAGACATCATGCCGGGTGTAAACCGCGCATCCCCCAGCCCGGCCGTCCCGCGGTGGTTGGGTCGCAAGACCCTTATACCCCGGGAGGGCAGGCAGGGGGCACGCGCCTAGCATGGTCTCCTGCAAAAAAATAGCTAACGGGGAACGGGATGAGGCGAGCCTCCGCAGCTCCTTCCAGTTGGCCCGGAGTCCACGGCAATTCCATTGAAGGAATATGCCCTCCAGGCCTAGCTCGGAGGAGACGCGGGGGCCCTCCTCGAATTGAAGACCCTCACGGGAATGGCCGTACGCTTCCCGGGGGCAGAACCCCCGCGCTGTTGGCCCGACAAAGCGCTGAAGGCGCAGTCGCCTTCGAGGACTTATTGGGGGAGGTTGGGCTCGCCATGCGAGTCTTTTCCTCCCTCCGCCTCGAAACTTTAGGCGGGCGTTGCGGTTTCGGAGGCGGGGGGCCCTCTTTTCGAGGAACCACCGTCTCCGAGCCACTCGCTCCACCTCGGGGCGTGGGCAAAGGGGCCGAAGCTCCTTTGTTGCTGTCCTCCTTTCGGGGAACAGCTTTAGGAACCCCGGAAGATGGCCTAGCGACCATCTTCAGGGGTGTTGCCTCCTGTGAGTCTAACGACTCGGTGGAGGCGCGTGGCCGTTTCGCTTTACGCGAAACGGTCACGCTGGGGGAAGAGGGGGGAGCCCTGGTTTTAGCCGGGGCAGGGTATGAACCCGTTTTGCCGCCAACTTTACCAGGGGAGTGCCCAGGTTGGGTAGAGCCCACAAAAGGGCTCCGAATGGGCGCGGAAACAACCGTGCTCGTTGGCCTGGATGGGCCAGGAGCAGAGGGTGCCTTTCTAACTATTGAGGCATATGACGTCCCAGGCAGAGCCGGGCGCGCCAGGACCAAGTCCTTTGCCTCGCGGAATGAGAGTCGATCCTGGGCCTGAACGGCCAGGATTTCTTTCTCAAGGAGATATGCACCACATTGCTTCGAAGAAGCAGGGTGCGGCTCTCCGCAATTGACACACTTGGCCACACACGATTTGGACTTATCGTGTGCGACCTTGGAGCAATTTACACAGACTTCGGGTGACCCCGATTTTGCACGTCTACATGATCGATTCGTATGGCCGAAGCGGTGGCAGTAATAGCTCCGCCGCGGCAGTGGCACGAATGCCTTCACGCGGTAGCGGTACCAACCGGCACGCACCGACTCAGGGAGCTTGTCACAGTCGAACGTGACGAAGAGTGTAGGGGTGGGTCTAGAGGCCCCTCCCTGTTTTCTCATCACACGTTCGACCTTGACCGCCCCATGGTCGGCCAGCTCTAGGGTGATGTCCTCAATGGAGTAGTCAACGAGTTCCCTCGCATAAACTACTCCTTTCACAAAGTTCATGGTAGAGTGCGGCGTCACACTCACCGGGGTGCCATGAAGTGTCCGAAGAGCACTTATCTTGGCCGCCTCGGCGGGATTCGCCGCATTCGCCAGAAGGCTCCCGTCCGAGAAACGGGTTACCTTCGGCTCTCTACCAATTGCACTAGCTAATCCTCTCCTCTGATGGATCATGTTGCCCTTGGACAACATGGTGCCATCAGTGGAGCGAATAACGAGGAAGCGTTTGAAGCCAGCGGGCTCGAAAACGCCAGGTAACCTCTGAATCAGGGGCCCCGATGTCATCGAGGCTCCGCCCTGTGCATTCTTGGTCTTAGTCGTAGTCATGGGCTCCGCACACGAGGGGGTAGAGGGGCCGGATGTGCCGATCTTGGCTTGGTCGCCTACCAAAGTGGCAGCAGACCCATCCGTCCCCGCAGCCCCCGCGGATGGAGAGGAGCCCCGAGTCTTCTTCGTCTTTTGAGTCTTTTTAGTCTTTTTCTTTTTAGGAGAGGAGGGCGGGGAATGAACCCTCTTTTCACCTCCGCCGGCAGAAGTCCCCAGGCCAGATGGACCAGCCTCAGCCAGGTCCCTCTCCGAAATGGAGAAGGTCCTGGTCGTCGTAGGGGCACCTGTCGGAGGAGATCCCTCCCCTCCTTCTACTGCCTCGGAGCCCTCAGCCATTTGAGGAGGACCTTGCATAGGGGCGGATTCGGGTTCGATGCTTGGCGCCGAGCCCGAATTCCCCCCCATGGAAGGCCCTACCGTCTGGGGCTGGGTCTCCTCAAGGACCATGTCTATCACAGGAGGGGCCTCCAGTTGGCCATCCCCTCCCAGGACATCGCAGGTCCCCTTGGCAGTATTGTCACTAGTCAGGTGGTGTGGGGAGGCACAGGCCTTGACCCCAGCAAGGTTCAAAATTTTTGCCAGCAGGTCTTTTGAGGGAAGCGACCGAAGGGGCCTGGCTTCCCTCTCCCCCCTAAGGGGGTTTGCCCTACCGAGCCGCTTGCACGAGGGGCGGTCGGCAATGGGCTGCCTGCTGGCTTTCTTGGCAGTCCCCTTAGAAAGCAAAGGAGGGACTGCCGCTGGAGATAGGGAGGTGCCCGAAAGCACCTCCAGAGAAGGGGGTGAGGGGGAGTCCCCTACACCCGTAGGCGTAGGAGAGGAGTAAGCCTCCTCTCCGGTTAAAGAATTATGGAGGGTCCCTTGCGCAAGCACAAGGGGGGGGACCTCCATTTTCTCGGTGGAGCTGCCCGAGGGCGGCTCCGTAGATGTTTTTGGGGAAGTTGGGGGTTGGGGTTTTTGTTTTTTTTCATACATGGGCATGGTGACCCTCTTTTGATTACGGGACGCAATAGCTCATCACCTCTCGCAGTTGCCCGCACTGCGAGAGGTGCTTACAAGCCCGGCAGAGCCAGGCGCCGCCATTCGGGACCACCCCTCCCGCCTGGTGGCCTGGCAGTCCTTCGGCATGGCGGCTCCACCTTGGACACGGCGTAAAAAATATAGGTTGTGAAGAGGAGAGGAAAAGGGATGTGAGGAAGATGTGGGTGGGGATGAAGCAGGTTGTTAAAAAAACCCCATCCCGAACCGGAGCTGAGGGGTTAGGGAACAATGTCCCCTCCCCCCCTCAGCCCCGATCCGGGGTGGTTGGCTTGAGAAGAAGGTCAGCATTCTACCCTGTGAAATTAGAGGCTGACCAGAGAAAGTTGTGGGAGAGGTTGTATGAAAAGCGACGAGGTAGGGGAGAAATCGGGCTATCTGAAGGTAGGAAGAGAGGCTAAGCTGGGGCCGGACGGAGCGCTGGATCCCGTCAGCACGGCGGCCAGGATGGCAAATCGCCGCGCCCCTTACGGGGGCCTCTGGAGGTAAAGTCCACCGGCGGCCTTCCGCGACATCACGACGTACATTGAATGCTTTCGGAGCAGCATCACGGCTAGAGAAAGCAAAATATGCGGTCGCTAAGGATTCCGCCACGGACGCAGGGTCCGAGATTGGGGTCCCATTCTCCTGGAGAACGGGAGGGGGGTCCTGCGAGAACTTGCCCCGAATCATTTTGACTCGCTTCCACACCTCAGCTAAAGGAGTCTTTCCGTTAAGTGAAGACACGTATGCCCGCCAAGAAGAGCGGCGTGCGTGCTTGAAATATACCGAAACCAAGCCCTAGCCCGACGAAATTCACTGACAGTGAAATCGTTCGGGCGGCGCTTATAGGGCATGTAGGCATTACGCTTCTGTTTGAGGGTCATCTCACACTCGGCCGACCACCATGGGATTGGTCGGCGTGCAAACGGCCAGACAGCCTATAAATAGTAGTCAGGCCCACAAGGAAGAGGTTTTTGGAGAAGAACTCACCGGCCTCATCTAAGGACCTAAACTCCTCGACTGAGATAGAGTGATTTAGTCATTTTCTGAAATGCAGGCCACCGCGCCTGCGCCAAGCACCACCGAGGTGGTCTCTCAGGCGGCAGTTGCCCTGAAAATGATATTTGAATGGGAAAGTGATCACTACCATGAAGGTCATCGACCACCTCCCAATAAAAATCAGGCTGTGGATCCGATGAGCACCAAGATAGGTCAAGGCAAGAAAATGAAGCGGTTCTCGGACAGTTATGCATAAACTCATCCACGTTTAAGGCACCCATCTCAAGCTCTTCGATCAGATCGGCAAGGACTTGTCCCCTGGGATTTATGAGGTATTCTCCCCAGAGAGAATGCCTGCCATTCAGATTTCCAAGCAAGATAAAGTGCCTCGGCAACCGTGCTACGAAGCGGCGGAAGTCCCCCGCGTCGAAGTCAGCTGACGGTGGAATGTACGCAGAGATCAGAGTATACTTCATATCCAGGTGCAGCTGCACAGCCACTGCCTGACAGGAGGTATCTAAAGAGAAAGGAAGAACCGAGACATTATGCCAGGTGTAAACTGCGCATCCCCCAGCCCGGCCATCCCGCAGTGGTGGGGTCGCAAGACCCTTATACCCCGGAAGGGCGGGCAGGGGGCACGTGCCTAGCATGGTCTCCTGCAAAACGATAGCTTACGCAGAACAGGATGAGACGAGCCTCCGCATCTCCTCCCAGTTGGCCCGGAGTCCACGGCAATTCCATTGAAGTTTTATGCCCTCCAGGCCTAGCTCGGAGGAGACGCGGGGGCCCTCCGAACTAAAGACCCTCACGGGAATGACCGTACGCTTCCCGGGGGCAGAACCCCGGGCAATGTTGGCCGGACCAAGCGCTGAAGGCGCTGTCACCTTTGAGCACTTATTTGGGGAGGTTGGGGAAGCCATGCGAGTCTTTTCCTCCTTCTGCCTCGAAACCTTAGGCGAGCGTTGCGGCTTTGGCGGCGGGTGTTCCTCTTTTCGAGGAACCACCGTCTCCAAGCAAATCGCTCCACCTCGGGGCGTGGGCGAAGAGGCCGAAGCTCCTTTGTTGATATCCTCCTTTCGGGGAACAGCTTTAGGAACCCAGGAAAATATCCTAGCGACCATCTTCAGGGGTGTTGCCTGCTGTGAGTCTAACGAATCGATAGAGGCCCGTGGCCGTTTCGCCTTACGGGAAACGGTCACGCTGGGGGAAGAGGGGGGAGCCCTGGTTTTAGCCGGGGCAGGGTATGAACCCCTTCTGCCGCCAGCTTTACCAGGGGAGCACCCGGTTGGGTATTTTTTTTTTTTTTTTTTTTATAGAGCCCATCTGGCAACTACCCACTTGGGCATAAGTCGCCGAAAAACACGACAGCCTAGAATTAGGCTACTTTAAAGTTAAAATATGAAAACTTAACAATCAATATAAATTTGAAAAACTTAACAATCGAAGTAATCTCCGGCAGCGGGGGGAGGTCCCCCTCACCCCGGTGCAGGAGAGTGCAATCTAAAACAAAACAATAACAAAAAAAGGAACCTTAAATAAAGGGGAGAAGGCCGGCCTCCCCCAAAAAGTCAATAAGTCCACCAGTCATGGTGCACGCACTCGTCCCGAGTACAAGGGACAGGCGGTAGCGACCCCGCCCATCCCGGTACCGAGACAGGTATCGTGCGCGAAGATCACCCAGACTGGGACATTCGACAAGAATATGCCGAACAGTCTGGGGGACGACGCAGTCGTTGCAATAGGGCACATGCGAGCGCTCCACCAAGTAACGATGCGTCACACGAGTGTGTCCGATTCGAAGACGACAGAAAGCAACCTGAAGCCGCCGCGGCATTGGGGGATAGGTCCATGGGAACAGTCGCGGCGCAATGGCACGCAACTTTAAGTTCCCCTCGACCGTCTCCCATCTTCTTTGCCAAGCAGTCCGAAGAGCTGCCCGTATTCCTGCCATGTAGTCGGTGTGAGGAAGAGCGAAACGCTGGTCCGGTCGCAGAGTCCTCGCGGACTCTTTGGCGCCCTCATCGGCGCGCTCATTCCCCGCAATTCCTACATGTCCAGGAACCCAGCAGAAGATAATCTCGACATCTGCCCGGCTCGCCAAAACCGTGGCGTCACGGATTTCGCGAACCAGGGGATGCGGAGATTCCAATGCCCCGAGAGCACTCAGGGCGCTTTGTGAGTCGCTATAAATCACAATCCGGTCTCCGAACCGGGCACGTCGCGTAATCTCCCGTACCGAGTGGTGTATTGCCACCAGCTCGGCCGTGAAGACAGACGCAGCGCCTGGTAGAGCCCCGCTGACTTCAAACAGAGGGGATACGGCGTGGAAGCCGACCCCCTCTTGGGACTTGGAGCCATCCGTATACACTGGCACGGTACCAGCGTGACACGATGTGTGCTCCAAAAAGATCGAACGCAATACTCCCGGCGCAGTACAAGCTTTGGGAGCAGAGGCGTGGCGACAAATAGCCAAATGTGGTACCCTCCAGGGTGGCTTATTAAGCAGAACCAGGGGTCGACCGGCCCGAGAGCTATATCTACCTCTCGAAGGAGTTTCCTGGCCCTAAACCCAAAGGGCTTAGGGTATGACTGGCGTCTCTCGGCGGCATAGGCACCATCGAGATCAGCTGCGGATGCAGTGAGAGCTGTTGGCGACTGGGGGAGGCGCCGGGCTCGCGCGTACAGGCGAGTGATGCACTGCACGCGGCGCAGAGCGAGTGGCATCTCCCCAGCATCGACCAACAGGCTCTCAATGGGGGAAGTGCGGAAGGCACCGGTCGCAAGGCGAAGGCCGGTGTGGTGGATCGAATCCACCTTCCGCAATAAACGCTCGGCTGCGGATGCATAAAACTCGCATCCGTAGTCGAGCTTCGAGCGAACAAAGGATCGATAAAAAAGTAAGGCGGTAGCCCTATCAGCGCCCCAAGCGCTGAACGTCACGGAACGGAGAATGTCCATGGCGCGGGTACAAGAGACCCTAAGGCTGCGAATGTGAGCCTCCCAGGTGAGGCGTCGGTCGAATACAAGACCAAGGAAACGGTGCGACTCAACCACATCCAGGCGCACCCCATTAAGAAACAAATCTGGGTCGGGGTGAAGCCGTGGATGGCGGCAGAAGTGCACCACCTTAGTCTTGGCCAAAGAAAACCGAAACCTGTGCGCTTCGGCATAGCGAGAGACGCGGTTCAATGCCTGTTGGAGTCGGCGCTCCAGAGTTGGCATCTGGGCCGCGCCAAAAGAGATCGAAAGGTCGTCCACGTAGAGCGTAGCGAGAACATCTTCCGGCAGCACCGAGGTGATGCCGTTGATGCTCAGGGCAAAGAGTGTGACACTGAGGACACTTCCCTGCGGGACACCCTCTTCCTGCTCCTTTGGGCCGGAGAGGGCTCCCCCCACCCGTACGCGGAATCGACGATCTCGCAAAAATTCAGATATAAACATTGGGAGGCGTCCCCTCGCCCCCATCGTGTGGAGAGTCTCCATGATACCGTATCGCCATGCGGTATCATAGGCTTTCTCCAGATCAAAAAACACCGTGGCGTAGTGCTGTCTACGAAGGAAAGCCTCGCAGACGGCATTTTCCAGTCGGAGCAGAGCATCCGACGTGGAGTGGAACTTACGGAAGCCGCACTGTGCAGAAGACAGATGGCCTCCGCTGTCCAGGAAATAGGCTAATCTAACATTTACCAATTTCTCCATCAACTTGCACACGCAAGAGGTTAGAGAGATTGAGCGGAAACCGGTCGGAGTAGAGTGATCTCTCCCCGGCTTGCGAAAGGCGAGCACAGTAGCGATTCGCCAGGAGTCTGGGAGGAGACCTTCCACCCAGATCCTGTTGAACAAATCTAATAGAAAGGCCATGCCTCGCTCACCCAGGTGTCGAAGCATGGCGTACGGGACATCGTCCGGACCATGGGCGGTGTCCGCGCACGAAGCGAGAGCGGAACGCAACTCACTCACAGTAAACTTGTCGTTGAAGGGTTCTCCGCCTCTGGAGGTAAAGTCCAGCCGGCGGCCTTCCGCGACATCACGACGTGCATTGAATGCTGGCGGAGCAGCATCACGGCTAGAGAATGCGGGAAAAGCGGTCGCTAAGGATTCCGCCACGGACGCGGGGTCCGAGATTGCGGTCCCATTCTCCTGGAGAACGGGAGGGGGGTCCTGCGAGAACTTGCCCCGAATCCTTTTGACTCGCTTCCACACCTCAGCTGAAGGGGTCTTCCCGTTAAGTGAAGACACGTATGCCCGCCAAGAAGAGCGGCGGGCGTGCTTCGAAATATACCGGAACCTAGCCCTAGCCCGACGAAATTCAGCGACGGTGAAATCGTTCGGGCGGCGCTTATAGCGCATGTAGGCATAACGCTTCTGTTTGAGGGCCGTCTCACACTCGGCCGACCACCATGGGAGTGGTCGGCGTGCAAAACGGCCAGACGTCCTAGGAATAGTAGTCAGGCCCACGGCGATGAGGTTGCCGGAGAAGAACTCGACGGCCTCATCTACCGACCTAAACTCCTTGACTGAGATAGAGAATTCAGTCATTTCCTGAAATGCAGGCCACCGCGCCCGCGCCAAGCACCACCGAGGTGGTCTCTCAGGCGGCAGTTGCCCTGAAAATGATATTTGAATGGGAAAGTGATCACTACCATGGAGGTCATCGACCACCCCCCAATCAAAATCAGGCTGTGCATCCGAAGAGCACAAAGATAGGTCAAGGCAAGAAAATGAAGCGGTTCTCGGACAGTGATGCGTAAACTCATCCACGTTTAGGACACCCATCTCAAGCTCTTCGATCAGATCGGCAAGGACTTGTCCCCTGGGATTTATGAGGTATTCTCCCCAGAGAGGATGCCTGCCGTTCAGATCTCCAAGCAAGAGATAGGGCCTCGGCAACCGTGCCACGACGCGGCGAAAGTCCCCCGCGTCGAAGTCAGCTGACGGTGGAATGTACGCAGAAATGATAGTATACCTCCTATCCAGGTGCAGCTGCACAGCCACTGCCTGAAAGGAGGTATCTAAAGAGAAAGAAAGAAAGGAGACATCATGCCGGGTGTAAACCGCGCATCCCCCAGCCCGGCCGTCCCGCGGTGGTTGGGTCGCAAGACCCTTATACCCCGGGAGGGCAGGCAGGGGGCACGCGCCTAGCATGGTCTCCTGCAAAAAAATAGCTAACGGGGAACGGGATGAGGCGAGCCTCCGCAGCTCCTCCCAGTTGGCCCGGAGTCCACGGCAATTCCATTGAAGGAATATGCCCTCCAGGCCTAGCTCGGAGGAGACGCGGGGGCCCTCCTCGAATTGAAGACCCTCACGGGAATGGCCGTACGCTTCCCGGGGGCAGAACCCCGGGCGCTGTTGGCCGGACAAAGCGCTGAAGGCGCTGTCGCCTTCGAGGACTTATTGGGGGAGGTTGGGCTCACCATGCGAGTCTTTTCCTCCCTCCGCCTCGAAACTTTTGGCGGGCGTTGCGGCTTCGGAGGCGGGGGGCCCTCTTTTCGAGGAACCACCGTCTCCGAGCCACTCGCTCCACCTCGGGGCGTGGGCAAAGGGGCCGAAGCTCCTTTGTTGCTGTCCTCCTTTCGGGGAACAGCTTTAGGAACCCCGGAAGATGGCCTAGCGACAATCTTCAGGGGTGTTGCCTCCTGTGAGTCTAACGACTCGGTGGAGGCGCGTGGCCGTTTCGCTTTACGCGAAACGGTCACGCTGGGGGAAGAGGGGGGAGCCCTGGTTTTAGCCGGGGCAGGGTATGAACCCTTTTTGCCGCCAGCTTTACCAGGGGAGCGCCCAGGTTGGGTAGAGCCCACAGAAGGGCTCCGAATGGGCGCGGAAACAACCGTGCTCGTTGGCCTGGATGGGCCAGGAGCAGAGGGTGCCTTTCTAACTATTGAGGCATATGACGTCCCAGGCAGAGCCGGGCGCGCCAGGACCAAGTCCTTTGCCTCGCGGAATGAGAGTCGATCCTGGGCCTGAACGGCCAGGATTTCTTTCTCAAGGAGATATGCACCACATTGCTTCGAAGAAGCAGGGTGCGGCTCTCCGCAATTGACACACTTGGCCACACACGATTTGGACTTATCGTGTGCGACCTTGGAGCAATTTACACAGACTTCGGGTGACCCCGACTACGCACGTCTACATGATCGATTCGTATGGCCGAAGCGGTGGCAGTAATAGCACCGCCGCGGCAGTGGCACGAATGCCTTCACGCGGTAGCGGTACCAACCGGCACGCACCGACTCAGGGAGCTTGTCACAGTCGAACGTGACGAAGAGTGTAGGGGTGGGTCTCGAGGCCCCTCCCTGTTTTCTCATCACACGTTCGACCTTGACCGCCCCATGGTCGGCCAGCTCTAGGGTGATGTCCTCAATGGAGTAGTCAACAAGTTCCCTCGCATAAACTACTCCTTTCACAAAGTTCATGGTAGAGTGCGGCGTCACACTCACCGGGGTGCCATGAAGTGTCCGAAGAGCACTTATCTTGGCCGCCTCGGCGGGATTCGCCGCATTCGCCAGAAGGCTCCCGTCCGAGAAACGGGTTACCTTCGGCTCTCTACCAATTGCACTAGCTAATCCTCTCCTCTGAAGGATCATGTTGCCCTTGGACAACATGGTGCCATCAGTGGAGCGAATCACGAGGAAGCGTTTGAAGCCAGCGGGCTCGAAAACGCCAGGTAACCTCTGAATCAGGGGCCCCGATGTCATCGAGGCTCCGCCCTGTGCATTCTTGGTCTTAGTCGTAGTCATGGGCTCCGCACACGAGGGGGTAGAGGGGCCGGATGTGCCGATCTTGGCTTGGTCGCCTACCAAAGTGGTAGCAGACCCATCCGTCCCCGCAGCCCCCGCGGGTGGAGAGGAGCCCCGAGTCTTCTTCGTCTTTTGAGTCTTTTTAGTCTTTTTCTTTTTAGGAGAGGAGGGCGGGGAATGAACCCGCTTTTCACCTCCGCCGGCAGAAGTCCCCAGGCCAGATGGACCAGCCTCAGCCAGGTCCCTCTCCGAAATGGAGAAGGTCCTGGTTGTCGTAGGGGCACCTGTCGGAGGAGATCCCTCCCCTCCTTCTACTGCCTCGGAGCCCTCAGCCATTTGAGGAGGACCTTGCATAGGGGCGGATTCGGGTTCGGTGCTTGGCGCCGAGCCCGAATTCCCCCCCATGGAAGGCCCTACCGTCTGGGGCTGGGTCTCCTCAAGGACCATGTCTATCACAGGAGGGGCCTCCTGTTGGCCATCCCCTCCCAGGACATCGCAGGTCCCCTTGGCAGTATTGTCACTAGTCAGGTGGTGTGGGGAGGCACAGGCCTTGACCCCAGCAAGGTTCAAAATTCTTGCCAGCAGGTCTTTTGAGGGAAGCGACCGAAGGGGCCTGGCTTCCCTCTCCCCCCTAAGGGGGTTTGCCCTACCGAGCCGCTTGCACGAGGGGCGGTCGGCAATGGGCTGCCTGCTGGCTTTCTTGGCAGTCCCCTTAGAAAGCAAAGGAGGGACTGCCGCTGGAGATAGGGAGGTGCCCGAAAGCACCTCCAGAGAAGGGGGTGAGGGGGAGTCCCCTACACCCGTAGGCGTAGGAGAGGAGTAAGCCTCCTCTCCGGTTAAAGAATTATGGAGGGTCCCTTGCGCAAGCACAAGGGGGGGGACCTCCATTTTCTCGGTGGAGCTGCCCGAGGGCGGCTCCGTAGAAGTTTTTGGGGAAGTAGGGGGTTGGGGTTTTTGTTTTTTTTCATACATGGGCATGGTGACCCTCTTTTGATTACGGGACGCAATAGCTCATCACCTCTCGCAGTTGCCCGCACTGCGAGAGGTGCTTACAAGCCCGGCAGAGCCAGGCGCCGCCATTCGGGACCACCACTCCCGCCTGGTGGCCTGGCAGTCCTTCGGCATGGCGGCTCCACCTTGGACACGGCGTAAAAAATATAGGTTGTGAAGAGGAGAGGAAAAGGGATGTGAGGAAGATGTGGGTGGGGATGAAGCAGGTTGTTAAAAAAACCCCATCCCGAACCGGAGCTGAGGGGTTAGGGAACAATGTCCCCTCCCCCCCTCAGCCCCGATCCGGGGTGGTTGGCTTGAGAAGAAGGTCAGCATTCTACCCTGTGAAATTAGAGGCTGACCAGAGAAAGTTGTGGGAGAGGTTGTATGAAAAGCGACGAGGTAGGGGAGAAATCGGGCTATCTGAAGGAAGGAAGAGAGGCTAAGCTGGGGCCGGACGGAGCGCTGGATCCCGTCAGCACGGCGGCCAGGATGGCAAATCGCCGCGCCCCTTACGGGGACCCGGTTGGGTAGAGCCCGCAGAAGGGCTCCGAATGGGCGCGAAAACAACCGTGCTCGTTGGCCTGGATGGGCCAGGGGCAGAGGTTACCTTTCTAACTATTGAGGCATATGACGTCCCAGGCACAGCCGGGCGCGCCAGGACCAAGTCCTTAGCCTTGCGGAATGAGAGTCGATCCTGGGCCTGAACGGCCAGGATTTCTTTCTTAAGGAGATAAGCACCACATTGCTTCGAAGAAGCAGGGTGCGGCTCTCCGCAATTGACACACTTGGCCACACACGATTTGGACTTATCGTGTGCGACCTTGGAGCAATTTACACAGACTTCGGGTGACCCCGACTACGCACGTCTACATTAGCGATTCGTATGGCCAAGGCATGGACAGTAATAGCACGGCCGCGGCAGTGGCACGAATGCCATCACGCGGTAGTGGTACCAACCGGCACGCACCGACTAAGGGAGCTTGTCACAGTCAAACGTGACGAAAAGTGTAGAGGTGGGTCTTGAGGCCCCTCCCTGTTTTCTCATCACACGTTCGACCTTGACTGCCCCATGGTCGGCCAGCTCTAGGGTAATGTCCTCATTGGAGTAGTCAACGAGTTTCCTCGCATAAAAACTACTCCTTTCGCAAAGTTTATGGTAGAGTGCGGCGTCACACTCACCGGGGAGCCATGAAGTCTCCGAAGAGCACTTATCTTGGCCGCCTCGGTGGGATTCGCCGCATTCTCCAGAAGGCTGCCGTCCGAGAAACGGGTTACCTTCGGCTTTCTGCTAATTGCACTAGCTAATCCTCTCCTCTGATGGATCATGTTGCCCTTGGACAACATGCTGCGATGAGTGGAACGAATAACGACGAAGCGTTTCTAGCCAGCGAGCTCGAAAACGCCAGGTAACCTTTGAATGAGGGGCCTCTATGTCTTCAAGGCTCCGCCCTGTGCACTTTTGGTCTTTGTCATGGTCAAGCGCCGTACCCGAGGGGGCAGAGGGGCCGGATTTGCCGATCTTGGCTTGGTCGCTTGCCCAAGTTGCAGCAGACCCATCCGTCTCCGTAGCCCCCGCGAATGGAAAGGAGCCATGAGTCTTCTTCGTCTTTGTGATCTTTTTCGTCCTTTTCTTTTTTGAAGAGGAGGGCGGGGAATGAACCCGCTTTTCATCCCCAACGGTAGAAGACCCAGGCCAGATGGACCGACCTCAGCCAGGTCCTTTTTGGAAATGGAGAAGGTCCTGGTGGTCGCAAAAGCATCATCCGGAGGAGATCCCTCTGCTCCTTGTCTTGTCTGAGAATCCCCAGCCGTTTGAGGAGGACCTTTCATAGTACCCCCATGGAAGGCCCTACCGTTTCAGGCTGGTTTTCCTCAAGGACCATATCTATCACAGGAGGGGCCTCCAGTTGGCCATTTCCTCCCAGGACATCACAGGTGCCCTTGGTAACGTCATAAGTCTTTAGTGGGGAGGCACAGCCCTTGACCTCAGCAAGGTTCAATATTCTTGCCAGCAGGTCTTTTGAAGGAAGCGAACGAAGGGTCCTGGCTTCCCTCTCCCCCCTAAGGGGGTTTGCCCTACTGAGCCGCTTGCACGAGGGGCAGTCGGCAATGGGCTGCCTGCTGGCTTTCTTGGCAGTCCCCTTAGAAAGCCACGGAGGGACTGCCGCTGGAGATAGGGAAGTGCCCGAAAGCACCTCCAGAGAAGGAGGTGAGGTGGAGTCCCCTACACCCGTAGGCGTAGGAGAGGAGTAAGCCTCCTCTCCGGGTAAAAGGTATGGAGGGTCCCCTGCGCGAGCACAGGGGGGGAGGCCTCCATATTTTCTGTGAAGCTGCACGAGGGCGGCTCCGTTGTTTTAGGGGGAATTAAGGGAAGATGTTTTTTTTTTGCATCATTGGGCATGGTGATCCTCTTTGTTTTACGGGACGCAATCGCTTACCACCTCTTGCAGTAGCCCGCACTGAAAGAGGTGCTTACAGGCCCAAAAGAGCCGGGCGCCGCCATTTGCGACCACCCCTCCCGCCTGGTGGCCTGGCAGTCCTTCGCCATGGTGGCTCCACCTTGAACACGGCGTACAAAAGATAGATTTTGAAGACGAGAGGAAAATGGATGTGAGGAAGGTATGGGTGGGGATGAAGCAGGTTGTTGAAAGCCTACCACCCTAGACCGGAGCTTAGGGGTTAGGGGACATTGTCCCCTCCCCCCTCAGCCCCGATTTGTGACGATTGGCTGAGAAGAAGGTCATCTTCTACCCTGTGAAATTAGAGGCTGACCAGAGCAAGTTGTGGGAGAGGTTGTATGAAAATCGACGAGGTAGGAGAGAAATACAGACTATCTGAAGGAAGGAAGAGAGGCTAAGCTGGGGCCGGATGGAGCGCTGGATCCCGTCAGCACGGCGGCCAGGATGGCAAATCGCCACGCCTCTTACGGGGGGACGGTTGGCTGAGAGGAAGGTCAGCATCTACCCTGTGAATTTTGAGTTTTATCAGAGAAAGTTGTGGGAGAGGTTGCATGAAAAGCGATGAAACAAGTGTTTTGAAGGAAGAAGAGGCTAAGCTGGGGTCGTTGGGGTGCTGAGTCTCGTCATCATAGTGACTAAGTTATATTACACACCATTTTATATAATATTTCATCTTGCAATGTCCTCAGTAGTCAAAATAATGTCAAATAATACTCCTAAACGGAGACTTGTCTTCTGTTATTCCATATCAGACACAGATAATTGATCACTATTTACCAATCTCCCTATTAGGATTTTAGTCACTGTTCGTTTTAAGCAATTAAATCTGATGAACCAATAAAATAAAATAACTAAGAACATACTTGTAAGTAGAGAAAACTTCTTCTATTATATAGTAAAACCTTAAATGTTCTAAGTCTCTGTGTATCAATTTGTATGAACAATGAACACTGACCAACTTAAGCTGCCACATTCTAATTTTTTTTATCTTTAGATTAATTATATCAATCTTATATCTTTTTCTCTCAGTTATTCCGTGAAAGTGACACATATGTAGGCCATTTCTTAGAGAATCAGGATCCTGGTCAAGAAATTTTTGGTATTTCTTCGAGAAAATATATCTTTTTTCTCGTCAGAGAAGCACGTAAAATTTGGAGAAGCAACGAATCTAAGGAGGTTTTCCAAGGCTAACATCCCTGCAGGGTGCATTATAAATACCTGTTAAAATATTATTATTATAATGCAGAGGAAATTTATTGGAACAAATAAAGAAAGGTTAAGCTAAATCTACTCGAATAATTTTTAAAAGCTTACTCTTTATTTATTTTGTATCGGCACAGTAATATGTCTAAATATTTTATATTAAATCATCAAGATATATTTTGGATAATTGCCTAAAACAATATTGAAATTCTTGTAAAGAAGAATTTGCTCTCAAAGAAAGCAAATTTTATGCCCCTAAATTTTTAGCCTTTTTCATTTCCCAACACCATAACCTTAGCTTAAGAGATTCTATTGATTTGTTGGCATCCTTCTGTCTCGGAAGACAATGGAGATTGCGCCATGGTGCAGCCTTGGGCGAAGAGTATGGAGATCCTGGGTTGCCCAGTCGTCAAGATCTCCTCTCGGCTTCGCCGATTTCGTCCAAAGGAATGCAGAGCAGTACGTTTGGCATCAGGTTGGCTGCAGGAACTCAGCGTACTGGTCCGTCTTCGGGCATCCACTACTGATTTGAATCTCTTAATTGAATCTCTTTCAACAATTATTCATAAGACAATGTTTCAATGCATTTCTATTATTTAGCTTTAAATAAGTAAATGATTGTGCGCAAGTTTTCTCCGGCTGACACCTAGATAAGTGAGTGCCCTCCTGGCCTCTTTAACCTTATTTAACCCTCTAGGACTCAATTCTTGCCTGAGTATCTGTAGTTATATATCTTTCACACATTTTCACTTTTTTAACAGATCTCTTTTATTAACTTTCTGCGTGATGCGGGATCGTTGGTATGGCAATTTAAAGTTAAATAAAAAAATGTTTACGTATAAATATAACGAGCCTTATACCACTACTATATTCACAAATATCTCAATGAATTTCTAGAATCGCGGTTTAAACTCCAACCGGTAGAGTCAGTTCCAACTACATACATGCAAAAGCAGGTTCAGATCACATTTTTACACAATCACACGACATAAAGGACTAACCATGATTCACATGTTGGACATCCCTGTACGTACATTTGTGCAGGTGATAGCCTCTCCTACTTAACCCATATATGTACACCAGATTTTAACATGCGTACCAAATATTATGGAGCATTTTAACAAAGTCAGTTCCAGCCCCTTCAGGACATTCGTCCAAATAAGATATGTCCTTAGCATTCCTCTCCTCAATGCGATAGTAGGCAGTTGGTAGATGCTAGATTAGTGCTGAAAAGAATTTCAACACCGCCTCATGAAGTAAATTTGGATGATAAGAAAAACAAACTATTTCTATTAATATCATAGCTTCACCGAAAGCAGGATATGTTATATTTATGAATTAAAATCTAAACGTGTTATATAAAATTAATAAAATGTATATTTATTTTCAGATGATAACAAAGTTGTATGACAATATTAAATTTAATATGAAAATTTATGAATAATTGATGAATGAAATATTTTGTGGTCGCTTTCCCACAAAATTGTGCACATTGTACATAGGTGGTTGCCTTCACGCAATACTAGGTATGCCCTTATAATGTCTTATATAAATATGTAATATATTTATATATATATACCTTTAAATAAATTTACAACGCACGAGGAAATTTCGTAATACTTCAGATTCGAGGCGCACGGTAGATGGCGCTGTTAGTCGGCTACAATTTAGGGCTACAGCATATCTCTTATGACGTCAGACGGTAGCGTTAGATGTGACAATCACTGCGTTATATTTTTTTTGTTATTTGGGGATTTGTAACTTTTAGTCTATTATTTACTAAATATCTGCGCTCTGCTCGTTTATAGTCTTTTTCTAAGTTAGGTAAGGTTTCTTGATGTCTTTATTGTTTTTTGTTTTGTTTTCGGTTTTTTTTTTACTGCAAACGATAACAGCTTCTTCCTGGCAACATGGTAGCTTATAAATAGGACCCGTTTTGCAAATGTGTTTCTTTTATTATTGTGTTTTCGTGCTTCCATGTGCTCCTTTGTTATTCGAATTCTGCTTTACTTTGTATGATCACGAAAAACTTTCGAGATTATCTAGAGGTGCATAAACTAATCAAGAAACCTATGAAAGTAAGAATTGGTTGTTATTAGGTTAGGTTTTTCTGCCAGTAAAAAGCTGCTGGGGAGAAAAAAAAACCCAGTAAATTCAAGGAGACTGCTCGTGGGGGAGATATCACTGCAGGTGAACCACCATGCGATGATCCTGAGTTTCAATCAATTGAGGGGGGGGGGGGCTGGGGGCGCAGCCCCCCAGTATATACTTATATGCAAAAAATATTACGCCGTTATTGTTCACATCTGACGCTACCGGTTTGACGTCATAAGAGATATGCTGTAGCCCAAAATTGTAGCCGACTAACAGCGCCATCTACCGTGTGCCCCGAATCCGAAGTGTTACCGGAAATTTATGTAATAATTACATGGCAAAGATTAGAAAAGCTAAAGGGTTAACAGTAAAAAAATTATAAGGACAATAATGAAATTTGACCACAAAATTTGACAACTTCATATAAACCAAGTTCCATTTCCTGCGTTGTGACTTTCAGCTTGCAGGCGCTTTGAGTAGTCTCCTACGATTAGTCTACAGTGTTACGTATTTGTGTAACCATAAATTTGTACCCACCTGCTATTTATATATCACTTGGGAGTAAACCCAAAGTTTTTATTCATACACCAATTTATAGCTATTTTCGTACTACTTCTAACAAAATTCAATGTGCAAAGATACTTAAACTTTCGGGGATCCAGATTTAGTTGCAGCTGGGCTGTGAAGTCTTGGTTTACTTCCGAAATTTATATTATATTCACTAAGTAATATTTGTGTCTTTCGCAGACGCTGTCTTAGAACATACTAAAAAATATTTCCCGCGGTCTGTCTTTTATTTCAACATCTAACACACAGACGCGAATAGAGCTGTTCTAGTCGCTTGTCATTATAACAAGTGATTATTTATTTTGGAAAATTATTATTTTATATTTTATTAATTATTTAGCATTAACGCTACAAGTTATTTTACTAAATAGCCTAATGAAACTTTGATTTATATATTTAAGTATTTAATTCAAATAAACAAATCACCCTATCAGAGCCGAACTACCAAGCGATTGTTGATTATAAAGGACTACACTTCCTTGCTCTCAAGTTTAACCTTTTCCCAATTTTAAACAGAGTACGCTATTGTATTTAATTTAAAGTTACTGGAATAAAAACTTTATTCCTATACCGATAAAGTAACCCTAATTTCTAACAACAGGTCACTGAGCTGATTTTGTTCCATTCCTACAAACATCTTTGCTTCAAATCACATAAGTTATGCTGATCTCTTTTCTGGAACACAGCTTTCTATTCTCTATACAGAATTTTAAGGGAATTCAGGTCAGGAGAAGATTAGCTCATTCTGAAACATTAATTCTACCTTTATGTAGCCAACGTTAGATAACAAATTTCTTTCAAAAATTCCTCTGTACATTTCACTGTTAATGCTTCCTTAGAATACATTCATTATTTTAACCTCTGATCCACCAGCGAATTTAAATGTAAAAATAGTATACTTAGGTGCATAAGCTTCGCATTTTTTTCTCCAAACCATGCTGATTGAATTTCGAATGAAAACTTTTATTTTCGTTTCACCTGAATAAAGGAGTTGTTGACCGAAATCGCCGGTTCATTTAAATGTTAATTTGCTAGCACTAAGTGGGATTTACAGTGACTTTTCTTAAGGAGTGGAGTCTTTCTAGGAGTACGAGAAAAGAACTGATAACGACGCAGTGTTTTACTGTTGTTGTATCCTTCCTAATTTCAAATGTTCTTTATGTCTAGTTCTTTTTGCAGCTCTCGAAGAGTTGTCTGTGGTTTATCACATACTTATTTAGAAAGTTTTTAAGCTACACCTACATACAGTTAACATTCGAGGAAGACATTTGCGATGCAAATGATGAATTAATTTAGGTGACATTTTGTTGGCTATTATAGTACCAACTGAATTTCCGGGTAATCTAAGTTGTAGAGAGATCTTTCTGTACCTAAGGCCACTCTTATGAAAGGAAACAATATGTTCATGAAGATTTTAACAGATTTATTTGTTTTTACCTCATGAGGAGGATTTTGACGTTACGAGAGTTTTGTAAGGAATGACGCAGATATTCCGTAGCAAACGAAGTTTAGTTGGTAATGAATAAATTTGCAGATGTAACCAATTTATATCTATTTTTCTGAATGAGCTGTAGACATTTGCTTTGTCAAATTTTACTATTACTCTTATAAAGATTTTACGTTTTTACATTTTTCTTTTCAAATCGTTACATAATATTTATAACGTGGGTTGTAAATTGAATTTATCTGCGCTAAATTTGCATTTCTAACTGTGTTGTAAAATTTTGCTCCCCCACTATACAAAGTGTCCCAGAAAAAGTTAACCATTTTTTGAATTAGTATTACTTAAAACATATTGGAGATTTTGGGGTCCTTTAAAAGTGTTTTATTTAAAAACTCGATTCTTGAAATTTCACATCGACGTCTTATGGACTCACGAACACGCCCCCAAATTCTTGGCGCGTTTGTTCGTCTCGCAACCTGCTGCAATTTAGTTGGGGAGAGTGACGTCATCATCTACAGAAGATAAATAGCGCCTTTTATCAAGTGCATGGTGAGTCGACAAGATTACAGTTGGGGAGAGTGTCGTCATCATCTACAGAAGATGATTAGTGCCTTTAATCATGTTGAGTTTGGAAGCCATAGAATTGGTCTAGCCCTTTCTATCCATCGACCAGGAAAACTTCTATCAAGGCACCTGCGTGCTACGAGACTGAACTGTTTGGGAGCATCATCATACATGAAATTTAGTTGATGACGAGTGATTAGTGGAAGGTCCTTCAAGAAATCAGGCATGTTGTCTTCCAGAAAGCAATTATAGGCCTAAACCGTAGGCCTTTTGGTAAGTAAATGGGGCCAAAATAACGTATCAGTAACAACACTGGCCCAGAGGTTGAGTGAGAACCGCTGTTGGTAACGTGATGATACAATTTCATGTGGATTTTCCTATCCCAATACAAGTTGATTTTAGAAGTTATTTGTTCCACCTTGTGTCAACTGTGCTTCATCGGCGAAGAAAACAAAGCTAGAAAAGTTTGGATTTTTAGTCCGCTGCTCCTAGAATTAGTGACAAAACGTGACTTTTTTAGGGTAATCTGTTGGTGACAACGCCTTTACACGTTGCAGATCATATGGGTCAAACTGTTGTTTTCGTACCACTCTCCAGACATTCAAATGAGGAATAGCCACTTGCTTTGCCAAATGTCGTGTGCTGGTTTCAGGAGTATCACTCAGCAGTCTGTCGACCTCTCTTGCCACCACGAGGGTCCAAGTTCCCATATTCATACAGTTGGCGATTGATATTAACAAATGTTTTCCTATTTGGGCATCTTCGCTTTTTGGAACCTTTTCTGGTACAGATGACGAGCTTCTATAGCATTACCATTCGCTAAACCATACCTGAAGTGCATATCAGCTCTCTTTTGATTTGCGTACTTCTCCACTCACGATGCACCAGTATTCAGATAACTACTTGATTGAGTCTAACGGAATCCTGTGCTGGAAAACGCCACCTGTAGGAGAGAAAGGAATTCTAAGGAGCATGTGTTTAATAACGTATAACTCGGAAACTAAGGGGTTCCGGACACATGTTAATGGGAACTATTTTTTATTGTTTAGACATAGGGAACATAATCCCAAAGTTATGACATCTATTTTTGAAACAGTCTGAAGTCACAAACCAGACTTTTTGAAAAATTTTCCATCATCAATGAAATCAATAATCAGAATAACATTGTATTTATTTATTTTAGTTTTATGACAATTCACTTAATTTAATATTTATTTTTCAAGAAGCTACTTTTTGATGAAATTAGAGAAGAGTTAGAAAACAATTAAGTATCACAACAGGATTCAAATGAGAATGAAGTACTGAGTGTTTTATGTCATAAAAAGGATGAACTCACGGTAAATTGCTGCTCTTGAGAAGATTTAAACACTAACGAAGATTCGGGTAATAAAAAGCTGTGTATACGTGGATTTATATCGATCCCAAATCGATCCCAAAGAAATTAATTTATAGAAACTACATATACGGGTCAAGTTTCATTATATATATATATATATATATATATATATATATATATATATATATATATATATATATATATATATATATATATATATATATATATATATATATATATATATATATATATATATATATATATATATATATATATTGAATCCTTGGCTACAAATAAGAAAGTAATAATACACAATGGACGTTAATTATATACTAAATAATAGAACA